>JBCHWC010000030.1:0-420333 GCA_039654765.1 Mylopharyngodon piceus
TCAGGTTTGACATACCTCCCACTCTGAAATGGAAAACCCAGTTTCCCTCATTTCAGGGTTAACAAACTCAGAGTTTTCACTTAGCCTCCTTTCTGAAACGGGCCCCAGGACCTTGACGTGAATGTTCATGTAATGTAATGTTTACCTTATTAATTACTTTTAAATTCAGTAAGTATTGTATGAATCCAATGCAGTAAATAAATTACTTCTCTTACCAAAAATAGATGATGATGGATCTCCGGAAGGTTAAAGGGTAATTGAGTTTAAATCCTCGACTAATCTGCAATGAGTAACACATACACACACACACACACACACACATGCATATTATGAAAATTAAGCAACATGTTCTGTATTACTTTAATCAGTAGTGTATTTGAGATTTTTGAAATATTCCATTTTAAAATTTAATGTAAATAAACAATGAATTACCTCTGTTGTTATGTTTCTTTCCAGTAATATGTATTTAGATGATTTTCTGTCATAATAATCTTGTAGAAATTCCAGCACCAACTTGAATTTTAGGTAAACGTATCCCTCATTCTCTGTGGGGGGGTCAAGAGATGCTAGGGTGGTTTTGGAAGTTGCCACTTGAGTTGTGGTGGATTTTTCTGTTGTATCCACTGATTCGCTACTGCTTGTTGATTGCATGGTCATCCAGGCAGGGGAATTTGATATTGTTGGCAAATGTGTAGTGCGTTTTTGAGTCGTTGGCTTTTTAGTTGTTTTCTCAGCAGATTCACTTATGCTTGTTGATGCAGAAAGTGTAGTTGCAATTTCAGTGACTGTGACAAGTTCAGGTAAAATTGTTGTCTCCATGAGAATAGATGTTGATAGCTCAGTTTTTGTTCTTTGAATATTAGTAGAAGCTGTTGGCAAAAGCATACTGCTTTGTTGAGTTTTTGTTATTGGCATTTCAGATGTTGTGGCTTCCAAAGGTCTTGTGGTTGATGTCTTTGTCATATCAGCTTCAGTATTTATTTTGGTTCCAGTGGTGGTTGTTGGCATTTCAGATGTTGTGGAAGCAGAAGGGCTTGTGCTTTTTGAAGTCTTTGTCATATCAGCTTCAGTATTTATTTTGGTTCCAGTGGTTGTGATGTCTTGTGCTGCAGTTGTTGTCTCAAGCCTTGTTGATGTTGATGGCTCACTAGACATTGTCCGAAGAGTTGTTGATGATTTTTGCAAAAGTGTAGTGTTTTGTTTAGTTGTTGTTAATGACATTTCAGATGTTGTGGCTTCTAAAGGTCTTGGGTTTGTATTTGTTGATTGAACTACTGTCATTTTTTGAACCGTAGAAGAGGCTGTTGGCATTTCCGATGTTTTTGGCATTTCAGATGTTGTGGCAGTAAAAGGGCTTGTACTTGCTGGTGTTTTTGTCATGTCAGCTTCAGTGGATAATTTAGGTCCAGTGGTTGTGACATCTTGAGCTACAATTGTTGTCTCAAGAGTTGTAGATTGTGATGACTCACTAGGCATTGTCTGAACAGTTGTTGATGTTTTTGGGAAAAGTGTGGTGCTTTTTAGTTGTTGTTAATGGCAATTTCAGATGTTGTGGCTTCTAAAGGTCTTGTGTTTGTAGATGTTGATTGTACAACAGTTGTTGTTTGAACTGTAGAAGAGGCTGTTCTGGCATTTCAATTGTTTTTGACATTTCAGATGTTGAAGTAGCAAAAGGGCTTGTTCTTGCTGATGTTTTTGTCATAATATTTTGCTTCAGTAGTTCTTTTAGGTCCACTGGTTGTGATGTCTTCAGCTACAGTTTTTTCCTCACAGGTGTTGTTGATGATGGCTCACTTGGCATTGTCTAGATCCATTGTTAACGTTGGCAAAAGTGTAGCGCTTATTTGAGTTGTTACTATTGTGCTTGGTGATTGTCCTTTGTCATATCAGTTTCCGTCATTTATTTTGGATCCAGTGGTTGTGATGTGTTGAGCTGCAATTGTTGTCTCAAGGACATGACTCTACTAGGCATTGTCTGAACAGTTGTTGATGTTTTGGGGAAAAGTGTGGTGCTTTGTTTAGTTGTTGTTAATGGCATTTCAGATGTTGTGACTGCAAAAGGGCTTGTGCTTGTTAAGTTGTATTTATCATATCAACTTTCAGGAGTTATTTTTAGGTCCACTGGTTGTGATGTCTTCAGCTACAGTTTTTTCCTCAAGGTGTTGGTGATGATGAAGCTCTACCTGGCATTTGTCTGATCCATTGTTGACGTTGGCAAAAGTGTAGTGCTTATTAGAGTTGTTGTTGTGTGCTTGGTGATGTGTGACCTTGTCACCATCAGTTTCAGTATTTATATTTTGGATCCAGTGGTTGTGGCCGCCTTGAGCTACAATTGTTGTCTCAAGAGTTGTAGATTCTTGATGACTCACTAGGCATTGTCTGAACAGTTGTTGAATGTTTTGCGCGGGGAAGTGTGGTGCTTTTAGTTGTTGTTAATGGCATTTCAGGGTATGTTGTGGCTACAAAAGGGCTTGTCAGCTTGTAGATGAAAAAGGAAAACTACACAGTCATAGTTTGAAACTGTAAATGAGGTTGTTGGCAAAAGCATAGTGCTTTTTGTTGAGTAGTTTGACATTGTTGCCATTTCAGATGCTGTAAGATCAAAAAGGGCTTGGATTTGTAGCTGATGGTGGGACACAACAGTTGTTTTGAACAGTAGATGAAGTTTTTTTGGCAAATGTGTAGTGTTTTGTTTAGTTGTTGTTAATGGAATTTCAGATGTTGTGGCTTCTAAAGGTCTTGTGTTTGTAGGATGTTGATTGTACAACAGTTGTTGCTCTTGAACTGTAGAAGAGGCTGTTGGCATTTCAATTGTTTTTTGACATTTCAGATGGTTGAAGTAGCAAAAGTGGTACTTGTTCTTGCTGATAGTTTTTGTCATATCAGCTTCAGTAGTTCTTTTAGGGTCCAAACTGGTTGTAGATGTCTTCAGCTACAGTTTTTTCCTCAAGTGTTGTTGATGATGGCTCACCTGGCATTGTCTGATCCATTGTTGATGTTGGCAAAAGTGTAGCACTTATTTGAGTTGTTGTTATTGTGCTTGGTGATGTCCTTGTCATATCAGTTTCAGTATTTATTTTGGATCCAGTGGTTGTGACGTCTTGAGCTACAATTGTTGTCTCAAGAGTTGACTCACTAGGCATTGTCTGAACAGTTGTTGATGTTTTGGGGAAAAGTGTGGTGCTTTGTTTAGTTGTTGTTAATGGCATTTCAGATGTTGTGACTGCAAAAGGGCTTGTGCTTGTTGATGTCTTTGTCATATCAGCTTCAGGAGTTATTTTAGGTCCACTGGTTGTGATGTCTTCAGCTACAGTTTTTTCCTCAAGTGTTGTTGATGATGGCTCACCTGGCATTGTCTGATCCATTGTTGACGTTGGCAAAAGTGTAGTGCTTATTTGAGTTGTTGTTATTGTGCTTGGTGATGTCCTTGTCATATCAGTTTCAGTATTTATTTTGGATCCAGTGGTTGTGACGCCTTGAGGTACAATTGTTGTCTCAAGAGTTGTAGATTGTGATGACTCACTAGGCATTGTCTGAACAGTTATTGATGTTTTTGGGAAAAGTGTGGTGCTTTTAGTCGTTGTTAATGGCATTTCAGATGTTGTGGCTACAAAAGGGCTTGTGCTTGTAGATGAAAAAGGCACCACAGTCATAGTTTGAACTGTAAATGAGGTTGTTGGCAAAAGCATAGTGCTTTGTTGAGTAGCTGACATTGTTGCCATTTCAGATGTTGTAAGGTCAAAAGGGCTTGGAGTTGTAGCTGTTGATGACACAACAGTTGTTTGAACAGTAGATGAAGTTTTTGGCAAATGTGTAGTGTTTTGTTTAGTTGTTGTTAATGGAATTTCAGATGTTGTGGCTTCTAAAGGTCTTGTGTTTGTAGATGTTGATTGTACAACAGTTGTTGTTTGAACTGTAGAAGAGGCTGTTGGCATTTCAATTGTTTTTGACATTTCAGATGTTGAAGTAGCAAAAGGGCTTGTTCTTGCTGATGTTTTTGTCATATCAGCTTCAGTAGTTCTTTTAGGTCCACTGGTTGTGATGTCTTCAGCTACAGTTTTTTCCTCAAGTGTTGTTGATGATGGCTCACCTGGCATTGTCTGATCCATTGTTGATGTTGGCAAAAGTGTAGCGCTTATTTGAGTTGTTGTTATTGTGCTTGGTGATGTCCTTGTCATATCAGTTTCAGTATTTATTTTGGATCCAGTGGTTGTGACGTCTTGAGCTACAATTGTTGTCTCAAGAGTTGACTCACTAGGCATTGTCTGAACAGTTGTTGATGTTTTTGGGAAAAGTGTGGTGCTTTGTTTAGTTGTTGTTAATGGCATTTCGGATGTTGTGACTGCAAAAGGGCTTGTGCTTGTTGATGTCTTTGTCATATCAGCTTCAGTAGTTCTTTCAGGTCCAGTGGTTGTGACATCATCAGCTACAGTTGTTGTCTCAAACCTTGTTGATGTTGATGGCTCACTAGGCATTGTCTTAACCGTTGTTGACGTTGGCAAAAGCATAGTGTTTATTTGAGTTGTTGATAGTGGCATTTCAGATTTTGTGGCTGCAAAAGGGCTTGTGTTTGTAGAAGATGATGGCACCACAGTTGTTGTTTGAACTGAAGATGTTGTTGGCAAAAGCAGAGTGCTTTGTTGAGTAGCTGTCATTGTTGCTATTTTAGATGTTGTAAGGTCAAAAGGGCTTGGCGTTGTAGCTATTGATGACACAACAGTTGTTTGAACAGTAGATGAAGTTTTTGGCAAAAGTTTGGTGCTTTGTTTAGTTGTTGTTAATGGCATTTCAGATGTTGTGGCTTCTAAAGGTCTTGTGTTTGTAGATGTTGATTGCACAACAGTCATTGTTTGAACCATAGAAGAGGCTGTTGGCATTTCAGTTGTTTTTGACATTTCAGATGTTGAAGTAGCAAAAGGGCTTGGTCTTGCTGTTGTTTTTGTCATATCAGCTTTAGTTGTTCTTTCAGGTCCAGTGGTTGTGATTTCATGAGCTGCAGTTTTTGTCTCAAACCTTGTTGATGTTGATGGCTCACCAGGCATTGTCCTTACCGTTGTTGACGTTGGCAAAAGCGTAGTGTTTATTTGAGTTGTTGATAGTGGCATTTCTGATTTTGTGGCTGCAAAAGGGCTTGTGCTTGTTGATGTCTTTGTCATATCAGCTTCAGTAGTTCTTTTAGGTCCACTGGTTGTGATGTCTTCAGCTACAGTTTTTTCCTCAAGTGTTGTTGATGATGGCTCACCTGGCATTGTCTGATCCATTGTTGACGGTGGCAAAAGTGTAGCGCTTATTTGAGTTGTTGTTATTGTGCTTGGTGATGTCCTTGTCATATCAGTTTCAGTATTTATTTTGGATCCAGTGGTTGTGACGCCTTGAGCTACAATTGTTGTCTCAAGAGTTGTAGATTGTGATGACTCACTAGGCATTGTCTGAACAGTTGTTGATGTTTTTGGGAAAAGTGTGGTGCTTTTAGTTGTTGTTAATGACATTTCAGATGTTGTGGCTACAAAAGGGCTTGTGCTTGTAGATGAAAAAGGCACCACAGTTATAGTTTGAACTGTAAATGAGGTTGTTGGCAAAAGCATAGTGCTTTGTTGAGTAGCTGACATTGTTGCCATTTCAGATGTTGTAAGGTCAAAAGGGCTTGGATTTGTAGCTGTTGGTGACACAACAGTTGTTGTTTGAACAGTAGATGAAGTTTTTGGCAAACGTTTTGTGCTTTGTTTAGTTGTTAATGGTATTTCAGATGTTGTGACTGCAAAAGGGCTTGTGCTTGTTGATGTCTTTGTCATATCAAATGTTGTGGCTTCTAAAGGTCTTGTGTTTGTAGATGTTGATTGCACAACAGTCATTGGTTGAACTGTAGAAGAGGCTGTTGGCATTTCAGTTGTTTTTGACATTTCAGATGTTGAAGTAGCAAAAGGGCTTGGTCTTGCTGATGTTTTTGTCATATCAACATTAGTTGTTCTTTTAGGTCCAGTGGTTGTGACATCATCAGCTACAGTTGTTGTCCCAGGCCTTGTTGATGGCTCACCAGGCATTGTCTGAACCGTTGTTGACATTGGCAAAAGCGTAGTGCTTATTTGAGTTGTTGTATCAGGTTCAGTAATTATTTTGGTTCCAGTGGTTGTGACGTCTTGAGCTACAGTTGTTGTCTCAAGACTTGTAGGTTTTAATGGGACATCAGTTGTTTGAACTATAGGTGCAGTTGTTGGCAGAAGTGTAGTGCTTTGTTGAATTGTTTGCTTTTCAGTTGTTGTTTCAGCAAAATGGCTTTTGCTTGTTGATGTTTTTGTCATATCAGCTTCAGTAGTTATTTTAGGTCCATAGGTTGTTCCTTGTTGAGTTACAGTTGTTGTCTCAAATCTTGTTGATGGCTCACCAGGCACTGTTTGAACAGTTGTGAATGTTGGCAAAAGCGTAGTGCTTTGTTGAGTAGCTGACATTGTTGGAATTTCAGATGTTGTGACTGCAAAAGGGCTTGTGCTTGTTGATGTTTTTATCATATCAGCTTCAGTGGTTATGTTAGGTGCAGTTGTTGTAACTTGAGTTGTTGTCTCAAGCCTTGTTGATGTTGATGGCTCACCAGGCATTGTCTGACCACTTGATGACAATGGCAAAAGTGCAGTGCTTATTTGAGTGGTTGTTAATGTAATTTCAGATGTTGTGACTGCAAAAGGGCTTTTGTTTGTAGATGTTGATGGCACAAGAGTTGCTGTTTGAACCGTAGATAATGTTTTTGGCAATAGCGTAGTAGTTTTTTGACTCATTGTTATTGGCGTTTCAGATGTTGTGGCTGCAAAAATGCTTGTGCTTTTAGATGTTGATGGCATATCAGTCGTTGTTTGAACCATATATGAGGTTGTTGGCAAAAGCGTAGTGCTTCGTTGAGACATTTTTGTCATATCAGCTTCAGTAGTTATTTTAGGTCCGTTGCTTTTGCCTTGTTGAGTTACAGTTGTTGTCTTAAACCTTGTTGATGGCTCACCAGGCGCTGTCTGAACAGTTGTTGATGTTTTTGGTAAATGCGTAGTACTTGGTTGAATTGTTGTTATTGCCATTTCAGTTGTTGTGGCTTCTACAGGTCTTGTGTTTGTGGATGATGATAGCACAGCAGTCGTTGTTTGAACCGTAGATGAGGTTGTTGGCAAAAGCGTAGTAGTTTGCCTAAGTTTTGTGCTTTGAGTTGCTATTTGCTTTTCAGTAGTTGTATCTGCAGAGGGGCTTCTGTTGGTTGATGTTTTTGTCATCTCTACTTCAGTTGTTGTGGCTGCAAAAGGGCTTGCACTTTTTTGTTGTGTTGTTGTTGTGATTGGTTCTGTACTTGCCGGCTTGTGTATTGTAGCTGTTGATAGCTCACCAGTTGTTCTTGACATATCAGGTAAGGTTGTTGGCAAAAGATTGGTGCTTTGTTCAGTTGTTTTTTGCTGTTCACTTGTTGTATCTGCAAATGTCCTAATGCTTGTTGATTGCATCATAATTTCAGCTTGTGTTGTAGTGATAAGCCCAGTGGTTGTATCTGGTTTAGTTACAGTTGTCATCTCAAGAACAGTTGTTCCCTTTTCAGTTGTCTTTTCTGCAAAATTAACATCTGTTGACTTCATTGTTGACTCAGTTGGTGTACCAATTGCTTGTTCAGTGGCATAATTTGGTACCGTTGATGTCTCAGGGACTGTAAATAATGATAACTCACCAGTAGCTGTGATTGTTGGCTGAAGTGTTGTTTGTTCAGTGGTTGTTGCTTGCTTTTCAGTCGTTGAATCTGGTGAATTGCTCATAATTGTTAACTGCATTGTTGTCTCTGGCGTTCCTGTTGCAACTCCATTTGTTATGTAGGTTGTATACTTCGGTTCTTGAGGAGTTGTTGTATGAACAGTTGCTAAGGTTGTGAAAACAGATGTGCCTTCTTGAGTGGTTGTTGGCTTCTCAGTTGTGGTGTCTTCAGTTCGAGAACCTGATTTATTGGTATTAAACATCCACCCAATATGTTTTATGATGAACAAGAAATATTTTCAAAATAATCATAGGACATTTTTATTATATTTAATGTGGGAAAATATGTATTATATGTATATGTATTATTTGGCTTCAATAAATATGTATTTTATATTTTAGAGATTTTGAAAACAGAATGTAATACTCACCAGCAACAATACTGGATATGATGACATTTAAAGAGGAAGAGCTAAGAGTTTCTATCAGTGACTCTTCCATATCTGTTGGGCTGGGAACCACAGTCTGGTTTTCAAAAATGATCTGACTGCTCACCCCTACAGAACCAGGCCTAATGAAAGGGAAGTTGACCTATGTTAGGAGTGGTTGAAATTGTATATGCATAATATTTAATCAAGCCACAAAACGATTTTGCGATTTTAAACATTTTGCTAAGTATTTAAATAACATACTATGATATATTGTGATTCAATACCTTTTTTCAACTGCAAATGTCCCCAAAGGAAAACTTTGTTCACGTTTTTATCTTATAAGATAAAGTTCTCTTTCATCCCTTCCTTGTTCAATATTTTCCTTCCTTGTATTTTATTCCTTGTATTTTTTTTTAATTTTTTTTTTTTTTATAGAAATTACAGTTGTCAAATAAAAATGTTTGCACATTTCATTGATTTTAAAAGAGTATAACCAGTAGCTATCACCAACCATATGTAACGGTAATCTAACAGATGAGCTATCAGGTAACTTCTCCACCCTCTCATAGCATTTGATACATTTTACTGCTGCTGCTCTTTCTTGTCATACGTGTTGTATTATGAACGAGTGTGCTGGCATTGTAGATATGGCATTATATAGACAGCTTCTTTGTTTCTAAGTGTGAGCTAAAGTTTTGTTGCATCACAACGCACAGCATGTTTAAGTCGTACCTTAGTCAGGTTGGACACCATATTGAATTTAACGAAGATGAAAACGAGGCTGTGAGGGATAGATGTATGTTCTTTACAAAGGCACGTACTGTATAAAAGTTGAAATTTAACGCAAAAGCTGAAATGCGGACCCTTAAAATATTGATACTTGCCGTCTGTGTATTGATACAGTATCCCCACACAAAATATTGTGATGCTAGGCTGTATCAATTTTTTCCCCACCTGTAGTTCATAGGCATATTTACCATATATTTACAGAATTTTTTCACAGTCATAATGTTTGCATATTAAATTTTATCCAGATAGCTATTTCTAGTAAAAAAAACATTAAAACTTATAGAAGTGTTAAAAGGTACAGTCCTTTTAATCTCCCTTAATAGTACATTATGATAATGTAAAAATCAAGTGAAGTTTTCTCACCAAAAACTGATGACAATTGATCTCCGGAACGTAAATGGGTATTGAAGTTTGCATCCTTGATTTAGCTGAAAAGGCAAATAAAGAGCAACAACTATATAATATATATTTTATCTACATAAAAACAGAACATTCAGTATACCTGTATGTCATGAAATTGCAAGTACATTGAAAATGGTAAAGCAATCAGTAGTGTATTTGAATGTTCTAATCTAAATGTTTCATTTAGAAATTGGGTGTAAAGTAATGTGCAGGGGTGCAAATGTGCATTACCTCAGTTATTACATCTCTTTCCAGTTCTTTATATTTATATGTTGTTTTGTAATAATAATCTTGTATGAAATCCAGCCTTATCCGAAATTTTAGATAAATATACCCCTCATTCTCTGTCGGGGGATCAAGATCAAGAGGTGCTAGGGTGGTAGTGATGAAATGGGTAGCAGTGGTTTGTTCAACTGTAGTTACTGAACTAGTAACTGGGCCTTCCGAGGTTTTAGGTTGCATCACGACTGGTGTATCTGTAAGTTCATTGGTTGTGGCTGGATCTGTTATTATTGCTGTCTGTGCTTGGACAGCACTTATCATCGTTGGTGTTCCAGTTGTTGTCTCGTGGGTTGTAGGTTTTGAAGTTTCACCATAAAATTCGGAGGTTTCCAGCATAACAATAGTGCTTTCATGAGTCATTTTTGTTACACTTGTTTTATCTGGAGAAATTCTCATACTTGTTGATTGCATTGCCATTCTAGTGTTTGTGATTGGTTCAGTTACAGGTGATGTCTTGTGAATTGAAAACGTTAATGGCTCACCAGTTGTTCTTGGAGCAGCAGCTGTGGTTTTCAGGGAAACAGTTGTGCTTTCTTGAGTTGTTGTTGTTGGTTTTGATTTTTCAGTTGTTGTATCTGGCGGATTACTTATGCTTGTTGATTGCATAGTTAGCTCAGCTGCTGTACTAGTTTCCTGTCCAGTAGTTGTCACTGGTGGTTTTACAGTTGTTGTCTCATGGACTAATGGGTCACTAATCGTTCCTCGATCATTTATTACACTTGTTGATTCCATTGTTGTCTCTGCTGGTCTTCCAGTTGTCTGTACAGTGGTTGTGATTGGTTCAGATTCAGTTGTTTTGTGAATGGAAATTGTTATTGGCTCACCTGTTGTTATTGGAACAGCAGCTGCGGATTGTGAAAAAGCAGTTGTGCTTTCTTGAGCTGTTGTTGGTTTTGATTTTCCAGTTGTTATATCTGGAGAATGTCTAATACTTGTTTGCAATTTCGTCTCAGGTGCAGTACTTGTTGCCAGTCCAGTGGAAGTGACTAATTCAGATGCCGTTCTTGTCTCATGGACTGTAGATGTTGATTGCTCATTAGCTGTTGTTTGAGCACTGGTCATGGTTATTGGCATAAGGTTGGTGCTTTTTTGAGTTTTTGTTGGTTTTTCAGTTGTATCTGGAGGATTACTTATGCTTGTTGATTGCATTCTCTCAGCTGTTATACTAGTTATACTGTCCTGTCCAGTTGTTGTCATTGGTGGTGTTACAGTTATTGCCTCATGGTTTGTAAGTTTTAAGGGTTCACCCATTGTTGTTGTGGGCATAACAATTGTGCTTTCATGAGTAAGGATTGTTGGTCTTGCACTTGTTTCATCTGGAAAATTTCTCATGCTTGTTGATGTCTTTGTTGTCTCTAGTCTTTCAGATGCCAGTCCAACAGTTGTAATTAGTTCAGGTACCGTTGATATTTTATTTACTGTAGGTGTAAATAGCTCACTAGTTGTTCCTTGAAAGTTTCTTATACTTGTTGATCGCATTGTTGTTTCCGCTGGTCTTCTAGAAAACAGTTCAGTGGTTGTGATTGGGTCAGTTACAGTTTTTGTCTCTTTTGTCTCATTATATGCATTATTTTCAGTGGTTGTGGTGTATTCAGTTGACAAGTGTTCCGTCAGTGGCAGTACAGTGATTTTTGTAGCCTGATTTGCTGAGTCTGTGGTGCTTGTTGTATGTACTGTTTGAGGTAACGTTATAGTAGTTGTATATGTTGTGACAGTTGTTGTTGCTGGTGTTTCTTGGTTACACTCTGACATTATAGCTGTGAAAGTTTAAAAGTTATTTATTAATAAAATGTATTTTTTCCACTCAGTCTTTTAAATCTGTTACTATGAATATTATGAAAACAGTTTCCTTACCAGTCAGGAACAGTATTGCAAATATCCATAATGTTTTCATGTTGACTTATTCTTCAGGATCTATTAGGGAGGAAATGGTTCATCACTGAAAATAGTTCTGACAGAATGTTTGTGCATTATAAAAGACCCGTTCACACTAAGGACAATAACTAGCTATAACAATAATGATAAAGACGTAGTTTTAAAAACATTCTAAATTTAAAGGGAACCTATTATGCAAACATTTTTTCTTTCCCATATATCATAAGCAGTGTCTCAGAATAAGCCATTTGCAGTTTCTATGCAATGTGACATCACATTTCACAGGCCCCGCTCACGACTGCTGAAGGACTCTGCCCTATTAGCATAGACTCTGCCCTGAGTGAGCTGTACACAGTCCGCCATGTTTATCTCCTCACCAGAGCATTTAACAGGAGCATTCAAGTAAGAAATGTATTCTTTTTAAAGTCATTCAATCAAGAGCAGTGAGTGATTTTCTGTTTTTCTTTTGTTGTTGGTTGTTTCTGTTTCTGACGTAGAAAAGCTAGTCCATGCATTCATGACCTAAACTGGATTACTGTAATGCATTACGAGCTGGTTGTCCTGCATCCTCAATAAACAAGCTACAGTTAGTCCAAAACGCAGCTGCTAGAGTTCTTATGATCATATCACCCCAAAATTTGCATTGGAAATTAATATTTTGTTTAAATAAAGTGGTAATTTTTTTTTTTTTTTTTTTTTTTTGCACAAAGCGCTTGCGTCACTTCATAAAATTGAGGTTAAACCACTGGAGTCACATGGATTACTTTTACGATGTCTTTACTACCTTTCAGAAGCTTGAAAGTGGTAGTTGACAGAATGTTTAAGAACATAGGCTATTAACATTCGTCAGTGGTTGGACAGAAAACTATCAGATTTTATTCAAGATCTTCATTTGTGATCTGAAGATGAACGAAAGTCTTACGGGTTTGGAACGACATTAGGGTGAGTAATTAATGACAGAATCTTTTTGGGTGAACTAACCCTTTAAGTTGTTAAATAAATATATGAATACTTATTTTTCCCAGTTGCTTTGAAATTATATTATAGCACTTATAGATTAAACGGTTTTTAAATATATATTTTTTAAAGATTAGACATTTGCTCATTTTGTTTTTATATTTTTGGTTTTGATGGTGTTGTATGGTTTAATTTTTTTTTTATTCAGTCTTTTATACAGAAGTTTCCAAATATGTGTGTCAAGTTTCCAAATAACAATGTTCCAAATATAATTTACCCTAATAGAAGAAAGTCAGTTATAAATGATGACACCCTCGAAATCAAAGGCTAGATGTAGAAAACTAATTTTGGAAAATAAGTCTTAAATATATGTAAAATATAAAGTAATTTATTTTTTCTAGCTGTGATTTCACAATTAGTCACATAGAGGTTTATTCCATGTCAAATCAACAGTATTTCGGAAACTAAAATCATATTGAGATATCTTTAATACGTTTTGAGTGACAGGCAAGCAAACTTTGGAAAAAGAATATTTACGGCACTCGGACAGGTATATTCCTATGCAATTGTGTTGATAAAAAAAAAAAAAGAGATACATTTCTAGTTTCAACGTTATTTGTTGTTCAGATATTCCTCTTTAAAAGAAAAAAGTATCATCTGTATGCAAAGTGACCCGCATTTGGTTTTTGGCCACTGAAAATGTGTTCAATTGACCAATTTACTCATGGAACCACATTAAGTTCCATATCTCTGGGATTGTACCATATGGGGCCTCTAAAATGAAGATACCAAAAGAAATAAAACCAAAAATATAAAAGGATTTCTTCTTCATTTATGTATTTCTTTGATCAGAAAAAAAAATCAAAATAAAAACTTTGGCTTTTTTAACATTATAACAAATATTACTATATAGTGCAATGTAAAAATATCTAAAATTTAGTTCAGGTGTTTAGATTTATGCATTTTGCAGATGCTTTGATCCAAAGTGACTTAAATTACATTGACTTACAAAAGATACTAAAAAAAATCAATTCATGCTTTCACATATGGATGCTGTTAAAACCCCATACATTTTTGGGCATTGTCAAGCATTTAGTATCTTGAAAGCATCTTTTTTATTTTTTTTATTTGGAGCTACAGAATCACACAGACATGAAAATGTAGTATGATAATCTTTCTCAACTATTCAGCATGTTAATAAATGCTTTTATCAGTCAGGGGCACGGCAAAACATTTAAAAAAATTTCTTTTTAGTTATTCAAGTTATTCAAGATGAAATGCATTAATTAAACCAAATTACTCACCTTCAATGTAATTTTTTTATGAATCCATAAATGTTTACATAATCCACTTTGAGTCACTAAATGGATGCTGGATGCTGTTTCTTTACTTGTAGACACAAGTGCTCAAGGATGTTTAAAGGCTGTCACTAATATTCTGTACCATTCAATACCATTGATATAGGTGTAATACCTGGTTAACTGGTCAAGTGAGTTCAGCAGAATGTCCCTCCAACCCCTCAGTACAAAAAAATGCAGAGTGAGTACTGTGTATCTGGTATCTGTATGACAAAAGTCTGTCTCAGTTTATCATGTCATTATTAGGGCTATCATTAATTACATGATGTGCCAATTGATTCATCTAATTAATTTCAAATTAATCGCACATCAAATTTAGCTGAGAAATTTCCCCCAAATGATAATTTTGGGGGGTCATCATTGTGTTAAATGAAAAAAAAAACAAACAAAAAAAACATTACAACAGACATTACAACTACCTTTAAAAAGAAATATTTTATTTGATTCAACAGAGAATTTATTACACATAAACCTTTAGGCTACAACGGCCATGATTTTTTTTTTCTTTCCAGAAGCTGAATCTGAATTGGGCAAACTATGAATCAAAAATATACAATCAAACACTTGTGCACATACTGTGTGTATGCAAATATAGATTATTGTTTGTTCTTTGCTGTCATTCTTGACTGTACCTTTTATTCTGTCAATCAGTCTTAACACATAAGTAAATCTCTAAGTCTAAAGCTTTCACAAATGACATTTTATGACTCATTCTCATTTAAATGCTAAAGTGGCGTAAGTGCTTAAGTTTCTCTCTTGGCCACATAAATAAACTAATGAGTCATGGTGCTTCGCTCCTCTTTTTTTGTTGTTGTTTTTTTTTTGGCATTTATGGCTTAGAAACCCTTAAATCAAACAAAACATCTTAATAAGTTAAATAACCTTCATACCTGGTCCAGTCTTGTTTATTTCAGTTTAAAGTGTGTTATGAGTATATATTTAAATAGGGGACAAACATATATTTGTCTCATTATGCGTAAAAGTAGATAAATATGTTACATTAAAGAAACCAGAAAGACATTTAATAATATTTGTTTGCAGTCATTTGACATGTCAAAGAAATTCCTTCTCTACTATTTTTGTACGTCATTCTTAAGATAATGAGCACTAAGGGTGCACCCTGGAATCCTACCATTCACACCCATCCCATTGTATAGCATCAGAAAGAAAAAAATATGTTTAAAAATATGTTGTTTGTTAAATGGCATGTTTAAATTAAAACCAAGGGAATTTTAAAGGATTTACTTAATATAATAATATATAATATATTAAATATTAATTTAGTTGAACATTTAAAGGGTTAGTTCACCCAAAAATGAAAATTTTGCCATTAATTACTCACCTTTATGTAGTTCCACACCTGTAAGACCTTTGTTCATTTGGGAACACAAATTAAAATATTTTTGATAAAATCTGTGAGCTATCTGGCCTCCGATAAACTGCAACGACCACTTTCAAGGCCCAGAAAGATTGAAAAGACATTGTTAAAATAGTCGATGAGCACACTTTTTGTGTGCAAAAAATAAACAAAAAAAACGACTTTATTCAACAATTTCTTCTCTTCCATGTCAGTCTCCTATGCAGTTGATGTAGTAAATACAGTGCAGCGCTTCCGTGTTCTATGTCAGAACTCAGACTTATTATTGGCCAGCTCCTGCGTCAACATCACACTCATGCGTCATGATGTCACGTGAACAGGGTCGGCCAATACTGAGCCGGCATTTGGCCGTAAACACGGAAGCGCTGCACTGTATTTACTACATCAACTGCATAAGAAACTGACATGGAAGAGAAGAAATTGTTGAATAAAGTTATTATTTTTGTTTGTTTTTTGCACGCAAAAAGTATTTTTGTCGCTTCGTAACATTAAGGTTGAACCACTGTAGTCAAATAGACTATTTTAACAGTGTCTTTCTACCTTTCTGGGCATTGAAAGTGGTTGTTGTGTTGCAGTCTATCAGAGGCCAGATAGCTCATGGATTTCATCAAAAAATCTTAATTTGTGTTCTGAAGATGAACAAAGGTCTTACGGATTTGGAGCAACATGAGGGTGAGTAATGACAGAATTTTCATTTTTGGGTGAACTAAACCTTTAACTTTGTAAAGTTGTTCTAAATTCTAGACCATCTTCATACCTCAAGATTCCCACTTGGGATTGATTTGGACTGGATGGCCACATCATAGATATATAAAACAATCATTGTGTTACGAACTGCTCCAAGACTTTGGTTGAAGATCCAAATGCAGGTTTATTGTGACAATCCATAATCGTAATCAGGACTAGGGACTGAGGTGGATCGAGGAGCCAGGGCAGAGCCGACAGGGCAGGTGACCAGGATGGAGTAGGCAGGGTAAGTGACCAGGGCGGAGCTGACGGGGCTGAAAACCCCCACAGCAGAGCAGATGACTAGATGGCCTCTGGGGCCATGTCAAAACATGCAGAGAGTTAAGTAATGGCCATAAAAAGGCAGGCGTGACATCCAGGAATGATGTCAGTGGCAAGGCAAGCAGAGACTTTAATCACGGCCTCTCTGGCCAAGACAAAACAGGCAGGGAGTTTAATAATGACTTCCGTGGCTATAACAGAGCAGACAGGAAGTTCACAGATGAACACCGTGGTTGTGTCAGGACCGACAGGAAACTCAGGGACAACCTCCGAGGTCGTATCAGGGCAAATACCACCACAGGGATGCCAGCTGCTCGCACGGACATCAGCGGTGTGTTTGCCAAACTGGAAGCCAGTCTCAAATGCCTAGTAGCTTCAAAAGCAGCGTCCATGATGGCTGGAGATCCTGGTGTGGCGGTCATAACAGCTGGAGACTCTGGAGTGACGGCCATGACGTGAAGAGGCTCTGGTCTTGGGACCACCAGACTGCAAAAAGCACTGAGAGCACTAGACTAGCAACTGTCAGACCTGGAAATTGATCTATTTTACATCCATTTTACTTTTTTAACTGAGAAATCCTTAAGTAGGGGCAGCCAACCCTGTATACTGTAGAGTTTAGTTCCAACCCTAATAAAATACACCTGAACCCGCGAATATATATATATATATATATATATATATATATATATATATATATATATGTAAAAATTGATAAATAGGACAATGGAAATCATGGTGACATTATGTCAATAGGGACTTGTGATGACTGTGATAATGCTAGTTGACTATACTTCCCTTTTGCACGCTTATTTTCATTATCAATGACTGAAAAACAACAGAACTAAAACAGTTATTTTTTTATAGTCTCAATGAAGCTGCAGGATGCTGTAGGTGGAGAAACATCCAGGAATGAGACTTATCATGAAAGATAGCAAACTTATTTTAACCTTCTGTTGTCAACCTATAAAAAAAGGAGAGAAAAAGGGAAAGAATATTATGAAAAGGGTAAATGTCACAACCCGTCACAAAAAGCTTCGAAGTTGTTGAAATATATGAAGACATGTCAGCATGTTATAATTATTTAGAGGGGCACTTTTTTTAATGGATTTGCTTGTTGCTAAGAACACAATGTAATAATTTAGGTCCACTGCTTCACTGATTATGAATTTGTCTTTAGTTTTAGTGGAATTACTTACTATACATTTGTAATTTATTAGGAAAACAATATGCCATAGACATATTTAATTTTAGATAAACTAAAGGTTTGTCTTTGTAGTCTGAAAAATAAACACAGGAATGCATTATTAATCCACAAGAAATGCTTTTTACTGATCCCTTTTTTATTGCCTTTGTTTATTGAATTAACAGAATCAGTACAGATGATGGTTTGTTCATAATAATTAATCATAGCTAATTATATTTATTTGAGAGTGTATTATCTTAAAGTAAAGCATCATTGCTCTAAAAAAATGTTCATGCCTCCAGGCAGACATTTGGAATTATTACGAAACACACATACCACCAAATGCTGAAATAAGTTCTGTAACCTGTTTTTTCTAACCTGTTTTTTGTTTGTTTGTTTGTTTGTTTATTTGTTTGTTTGCCCCTTGGGTGTGTGCATTTTCATATACTGTGTATTTGTGTTTTGCTTTGTTTTATATATGTATGGATAATGACTGTGTTGACTGATGTGCAAATAGTGTTGATCTGTTCTCAAACCGTTGGTAGGTTAACAGCATAAAAATTAGACAAGAAAAATTATGACTCTTTAACGTCATTCTCCCTTCTTCTATTGATGTCACAAGCTGTGGAATGTGCTGTAAAACATTCTTACCCAAAATAACTGCTTGCAAATTCATTTAACAGGTTTAAGTGCTTCTTGGGGCAACAAGGCTCATTATCTACACCCCACACCCTCATGGACTTCCACTGGACTGTGTGTGACTGAACACAATGTAAGGCGTATACATACATACACATACACACACACACACACACACATATATATATATATATATATATATATATATATATATATATATATATATATAGTTGCAATCAAAATTATTCAGTCCCCTTCACCTGCAAGACATTTTGCTGCTGAGAAATATTATGAAAACTATTCAACCAAGGCATCAGTAAACTATTACAGAAAGTTTATTAATACACATTTGAGTGATAACATAAAGTTGAAAAAAAAAAAAAAAAAATCAAATTGGCTCTAAACATTCATGTACAAAATTATTAAACTCCCAAAAGTCAAATTTTGTGCAGAATCTTTTATTCTTTATAACCTCCAATAAATGCTGCCTGTCAGTGCTTAAAATCTTCTGTCCTCTTTCTACTGCAATCGTGGCCCATTCCTTGCTTGAAAAAGCTTCCAGATCACTGATAATCTTTGGTTTTCACGTTACCACTTCTTTCTTCAAATTCCACCAAATATTTAATGAGATTTCAATCTGAAGACTGTATAGGCCACTCAAGAACATTCTGCGACTGATCCCTGACCCAAGCTTAAGTAGATTTGGATGTATACTTTGGGACGGCTGTCCTGCAGGAAAGTCCATTGATCATCAAGCTTCAGTCTCTGCACTGAAGGCATCACCATCTTTGCCAAAATGTCTTGATACTTCAAAGAATTCATGATGTCCTTCATACAGTCAAAATGTCCACTTCTAGCAACAGCAAAGCACCTCCATAACAAGACTGAAACTGAACCACCTCTATGTTTGACCATGGAGATGGTGTTTTTCTGCTTATAAGCTTTTCCTTTTGTGCACCAGACATACCGCTGATCCATGGGTCCAAAAAGTTTCAGTTTGTTCACATCATCACTCCATAAAACATTCTTCCACAACTCAGGTCTATCCAAATAAATTTTTAGCATATTCAAGTCGGCCTTTTATGTTCTTCTTGGTCAAGAGTGGCATTCGTCAAGAAGTTCCAACATGAAAGCCATGCTTGTCTAGTGTTCTTCTTATACTCTTCATTGAAATGTTTTTCTCCTCCTTTAATCAGGTCATCTTGCAAGACTTTGGCAGTAAATTGAGGGTTTTTCTCAGTTGCTCTGATCAAATATTTTATTTCCGTTTAATGATATTGTGCTTTTTCTTCAATACCTTCAAAGGTTTTCATGAGGCCATAGACTTTCTAATGTAATAAAAAAATTAAGGTCATGAATTAAGAAATGAGAAATTAATCAGTGAGTACTTGTATAGGATTTTGTCAATATTAAAACTAATTTGATTTATCTGTTATAAATGTGTGAAAGTCATTTGTTTTATTTTTGCGCTACTTATCCAAGTATCTGAATTTTAAAAATTGTTTTTACGTTTTTCTCCAAGAACAGTGTTGCTTGTCCCAGTGCATTGCGAGATAGGAGTTAACATATTTGATTTAAGTCTGGACCTGCTGTAATTTGTATGACTTTGTGGTGCAGTATTCACCATTATTCATTAATTTCACGATTCATCATTCATCAGTCTCTTGGCTTTTAAGCATACTAATTGGTTTCAAGATTAATACACATTAATGTTGGTGGTATGAGAAAGTTGGTATGTAGACTGGCTGGCACTGGGACTAGGTTAACTTTTTGGTCAATATTCACAAAAATATAACCTGTTATAATATATGTTGTAGAACATTTGCACCTTTAGATGTGTAAGCCTGTGTTGCCTTAACATTTAAGAAAGCCTTGTGAATGGGGATGATTGGCACATTGGAATTTGAATATAAAATATAGTCATTATATTTCCAGATATAAATTGAAATAATGACTTCAAAAAAGAAAAAGAAAAAAGTTGTTTTAAAACAACTGTGGAGTATTAGAGAGAGAGAGGAAAAAAAGGCAGACTTTCAGTTGAAGGGCTGTTCTCTGGCGCACTCTGTTGATCAACTATGACTCTGCCATTGAAAAAAGTTGACTAAAAGGCATTTAAAATGATCATTAAGATGAAGATTTAAAGATCTGAACATTTTCAGAGACAGGGCAAGAATTATTCTTATCATTAAAAACTCTGTTAACGTTTGTAATATGTGTACCCTCTTACTAGTCATGTCACATGTATGTGACCCTGTTATCCATAAATGGATGTGACAAATGAAGAGATTCCGGTTCGACAGAGAAACCGAGTGGTGTGTGTGCATTTTTCTTCCGCATAATTTAATAAAATATACTGGTTATCTATCATGGAAATGGCTGCGCCAACAAACTCAAACATGACATTTTGATCCAACCTAAGCAGAGGGCTGTTCCATAATGCGTGCTTAGAAAAGTGGGGAATAAAGTCTGACTTGAATTAAACTTACTACGGGCTTAAAGTGGGTCCATAAAGGTTGAATGAAGTTCACGCAATCCTACTAATTTGAACTAGGTTTAAGTAGTCAAGATAATTGCATGTACACACTAATCTTAAGCAGCCCTAGAGGTCGAACGTGGATCAAATCAATCCAACATGCCAAACGACAAAGGTAAAGAGAGAGCTGTGGCGACAAGTGATTATTAAAAATGTATCTGTCAATGAATCATTCATTCAAGAGAATCATTCAAAAACAGACTCATCCAAAGGCACTGATTTATGTTTCTGCTGGTGGGTTGGTTGGTTAAAATGAATGGAGAATATTGTGTTTTTCCATTGGGTACCATCGCATGGCACCGCAAGTAAGGGGCTCTCAGCTGGTTGTGGACCGAGTGGCAGTGTGTTCTGGAAACCGGACCCAGAATTTTTTTTTTCTTTATCCTCTCTCCCCTCTCTTGCCACTGTCCCTCCTCATTCCTCCCTCCCCTTTTCTCTCGCCTCGTCGGTCCTTACCCCCAGGTGCTGCGGCTGCCGTGACAGCCACCCTCCCACCCCCAAGTGATAATAAGCGTCACCTGTGCCACACCTGACGCAAGTCCAACAGAGGACCTCTGGAATGATAAAAGGAGGAGTGACGACAGTGAAGAGAGGACCAGGTCTGACATTATTGTTGTTTTTAGTTTATGTGGCAGTCGTCTGTGAGGGGCTGCCGCTTTACTTTTGTTTTTTGTTTATTTGGTCATTAAAAGTTACGTTTAACGTTCACCGGTTCCCGCCTCCTCCTTCTCTGAACACAAATCTCATTACAATTGCATTGTTAGAATTCTGGCGATTGACACCGTTTCATATACTCATAACACAGATTTTTACTCGCATTTGGCGCTTGGCATCAATGCCAACTGCTTTTAATTAAAAGTAGCTAAAACGGTAGCTAAATGTCACTAGATGACATCATAATGGCAAATTCATTGATCTATATAAATATGAATATCAAAATAAGAATCTAGATAAGGTTTGTCCAAGAAGTTTCTAGATTTGTCCCTAAACTTTTGAAAAAAGTCTCAAAAGGGGCAGGGAAGTCACTAAATCTAGTGACAAAATTGCTAAATTGGCAACAGTGCTTGGTATGTGTTAATTTTAGGCCCTGGGAGCAGGGATGACGTATTTTTGTAGGCCAAAACGGAAACGAGTTAGAGTTAACATTTTAGCACTTCCGGTTCTATTGTCCTGAAGTCAATGTTTTTTTTTAATGGGTTGCTGGTTAAATGCTTAAAATAAGGTTTAAAATTCATCAGTAATACCCTCTTGTGACTTTTTTACTTGTCTTGTAAAAGGATGTAAGTTGTTAACAAGTGGCTAAATAAGAATACAGAAGTCAGGGACTTTAAGCGTCATCAGCCGAACAGTGCGTTTCCCAAAACGAACTATGGTCGCAAGTTCCGTCGTTCAATGGGATTTACGACCATAGTTGACTAAAGATGCTTTCGGGAAACGCACCCCAGGTAAACTCATCTACTCACTAGTCTGCTTTCACAGCCTCGTTGTGTTTATAATCTCACTCTTGCAAACTATCGCTGTATAACTCAAACTTTCAGGGAAAATGTTTTTAAACAAAGACTGAAAAAGTGGTCGGGAAGCTTAGTGGGGGTGACTGTGGTGTAGTTCGTTTATAGCCTACTTTAGCTTTGACTTCTTCCAATTGTATTTATGCTTCAGAATTCATAAAAGCTGTGTTCATTTGTGAAGATTATCACTATGAACAAAACGTGTAAGAATTATTTTGAGGGAACCGGGGTGATGCTAACTTCCGCTTGGCCTACAAAAATACATCATCCCTGCACTACTCTGTTATTTGTACCGCACTTCCCATCCAATAAGCTTTGCCATTTGCTACTTTTGATATGAAACAAACTCAGTCAATTTTATTACGATACTCGAGCAATAAATACCATTTTGGTGCTCTTTAGTGTGGCATGATGATTGCTGTAGTGCCTACACTGCTCTGAATCATGCACTATTTACTATTGGCAAACATGAATCTGGTAAATGTAATAAGTGTGGTTTACCAGAGACTTGGGAACATGTGTTATTAAATTGACCATATGCACGGTTACTTTCTGGTTTTCGTTAAGCAAGCTTGGGAATTTCCGGTGAGCTGTTAGCTGTCATTCTGTACTTGCTGTACATCAACACAAAACCATCAGTGGTTGACTTTTTAATGCTGTATCTATATTGTAATGCAGTTATAACACTTACCTAATTTGCCAATAAACCAGTTTTATTGATTGCAATAAAGACTTGAAGCTACTGCGAACGTTTGAATAAGAAACGCGGTATCTGTAATTAGACACGCTGACGCAACATTCCAACACTTCAAATGTTATTTTTAATATGATGACCAAAAACATTATTTGTTTATCCTTCTGAGACTGTCCCCATTTGTAAAACCAAGATGTAGGAAATCCAATAATTGATAGAAAACTTTTATTTAAAAAAATAAAAAGACGTTAATTACCACTATAACCAGCAGATGGCGGCAGAGGGGCATAATTTATTCGCTCATATTAGCCATTTCCTGTAATATTTTTTCACTCCGTTTCGCTTGTGACTAACTCACATTTTATTCAATGAATCTAACTAAATAAATAAATTAAATTAAATTAACTAAAGTAATACATCTAACTAAAGTGCACAATAAATCTTTAATTTACAGTGTGTTGATGCTTTTTTTTTTTCTCAAACGAAAGTGTGAAAAGAAAACTGATGGTCGAATTTAATTTTGCTGAGCAGGAACACTGAGGGACACGTCTTTTTATGTCGTCTTACGTTTGAATAACTAAATTAACGCTAGGCCTGACTATTTAAGTGACTATATTATAATTATAAACTAAGTGTTACACTATTGATGCTGTTAAAGCTGGACATTGGATATACCGACACACCAAGTGACATTTCACCTTAAGTTTTCCAGCTGGCTTATATTATTGCGGAATTTCTTATAAGAACGTCATATGGTCAATACGAAAGAGAACGATTTCAATTGGTAGAAGAATTAAGTAACCTGGAAATAGAAAATGTGACACTTAAAACTATATTGAATAATGCCCTAAAACAGTCCAAAGTTTATTATGCCCTTAAGTTATTTGAAAGCAATAGGTATAGTAAATATGAATTTTTTTCTCCTATCCATTATGTTCCACACTTCAGTCCAGTAGGTAGCGGAAAATGCACCATTAAGTAGATATGCCAAACGCCATTAAAAGGAAAGAATATGCATTTTACGCTCCACAGTTCATTAGGTGGCGGGAATGCACCATTTAAGTTGGTTTGCAAACCGGTGTCATAACAAATCGGGTCTTCCCTGTGTCCGAAATCGCCCCCGCCTATACCCTTAAATAGGGCACTATTTGAGGGGACAGCCATTTGTAGTGGTATCCGATACCATAGTGGACGTTTGCGAGCGCACTCATTCAATCCCACAATGCACCGCAATTACGAGTGTACAACCGATGTCAACGGCTACAGAATACCCATAATGCACTGTGAGAGTCACGCGCCGAATGAATTCCCGCGTCTGACCATAAGATGCCACCTGCAACTGCATCATTCATCCATCCATTTTCCAAACCGCTGGTCCAGTGTGGCTACAGCATAATATCATACAGGTATACATTCCTTTTTAATTGATTATTAAATTAATTAATTATGGTTTATACATAGTTTCCATGACAGAGTTCAAGATCTTTTCATTACTACTAGAGCTGCCAGTTTGCTAAGTTTCAAATCATTATTAAACAGCAAGCACAAACTGCAAAAGCAGCAGCCCTTCCGGTACACTCAGTGTCTGAATTCACTCACTCGTTTTCATTCACTCCCTCAAGTGAACTATATTAGTGGACGAATGTAGGGAATAGTGAATGAGGGTATGGGGCGATTATAGACACAGCCCGAGTCTGTTAGGACCCCAAGCGATCCCATTGGCTCAAATGATTTTTAATAGGTAGGCTACTCTCTTTAGCGCCTGATTACAATTCCTACAAAATCATGTTGTGAAAAATGCTGTTTTAACTATGTTATATATAATGACTATGTCTGTGTATAATGTCTGTATTTAGTTAGCTTATGTACTAGCATAGCATCGATATACCCAATTAGTCTGATAGCTTAGTTCATACATGCATTTGCACTTTCCCAATCATCTTTAAAAATGAAGAACAAACATTTAAAATAATTATCCTATTAAAAAAAAAAAAAAAAAAAAACTGATGAAGAAAACAGAAGAAGCAGCTCCCACTCCTCAGTTCGCGGTGGGCATGGAAAAGGAAATAAATACCCGATCTGCTTTTTAATAAAAACAGGACTAATGACGAGAATATGACATGTTTCTTTGTAAAAGAGTTAATTAATTCCAGAAGATGGTAGTAGTGCAACATCAAGGATGCAAGCTGCCGTTAAATCCAATGAAGAAGAAGTCGAAGAAGAAGCCCTGTTCACTGCACTGCACTATATTACACTTTTAGGTTCTTCAGTAGGCCTAATGTATGTTTGAATAAATCTATCATATATATAATTTATCGAAGTGAATCAAGATCGGAATTTAATTTAATCGCAAGCTTGTGAATCGAATCGTGAAATTTGTGTCAATACCCAGCCCTATAGAGTGAACCTTTATTTAGCCTATATTAAATGTTTGAATTACTATTCTGTGTGACAATTATTGTATATAGCCTATGTAAATGACATGTTTATGTCACAATTCTTAAATAGTATTCAAGTAGTGCTGTTAGTTGCTGTTTAAAATTTAATATTTTAAATGCTGAAAAATCCGGAAACCTTTTTTTCACAATAAAATGTGTCAGTCTAGCTGTGAAAAATATCAATAATGTATTTGTGTCAAAACCAAAAACAGCAAAACAAAACATGGCTTCTTCCATCAAAAGATTTATGTTCATTATATGTATTCTTTTTTGGCGCAAGATGGCGCTAAATACCTATTATATCCTGCTTTTCATAAAGCAAGAGATTTACAATCCAAAACATGTCTAGCACCCCAGAACAAAATCCCTATCAGACCAAATTAAATTAAATTATTAAAATACGAAAAGGAAAATATCTGAAACACTGGACAGAAGCAACAGCTCAACAAAAGTAAACTGAATGGTATCTGTCCCTAAATAGAGAATAGAAACAGAGAAAATATAGAAATTACTTCCGAAGTACCAGATGAAAAATCTAATAATGTGGTTGTTTTGCGGCTCATGTCAATTAGCTCTTAGGCCAGAGTAAACTATCATTTAGCAGATGTGCTCAATTCTGAATTTAAAAAAAAATCTGTTGATCTTTTCCAGGAAAACAAAGATTACTCCTTTTTTTCAGTCACGAGTGTATCCAATTTTGACAGTTGACTTCCTCTTTAGAATATGAACGTACATCCCTCTAAAACCCCCTATACTTCTGATTTAAAGTAACAAATCATGGTTCATGGCTGAGATGGTTCATGGCTTTTTTAAAAAAACAAACAAACAAACAAAACAAAAAACTCTAGTCTATTAAATGACTATTAAAAAACATCCTGTCCCACCCTAAATGTGTTTCAAAAGCAAATATGTCAACACAGGAAAAAAACTGTACTCATTATGTGATTTCATCAGGTTTTTAAAGTGAACTTTTTCTGAGACATTGTGTTCCCTTTACAGACAAAAACTATAGTGTAGTGTTGTAGTCAAGACCAAGACCAGTGTGTGTCGAGACCAAGACAAGACAAAGACTTTGAGGGGTTGAGACCAAGACAAGACCAAGACCAGACTAGCACTCCTCAAATTCGTCTGAAAGATCCACATTTACCTGAGAAATGTCTTATTTTTAAACAATAATTACAATTAGAATAATAAGACACTATATAGAGCTGTTACCAATCAATTGAAATCACTAACAAAATTCATCTTTACACTGCAGAGGTGGAACAGAAGTTGCATCTGAATTGGTACAATTACAAATGCATAAATGATGTTGAGATTAATGTTTTAAAAATAAAATTTTGTTTATTGAGCATTTGTAAAAAATCAATATCACGTTTGCAATTGTGCTTATATTTGTGAAAATAGCCCTCTCTCTTGTCATATTGCTTAATTATATCATATGTTATAATATAAATATCAAGATCCTATACAAGTACTTTTTTGCAATCATTTCTTGAATTTTGTGGGCATTTGTATTAATTTTGGTGACATTTTTGACACAATCCCTTGTTGATTTCTGACCCGGCACAACAGTAACAAAATAAATGAAATTAGAAATAAGTTATTGATTGCATTTGAAGCAGGAAGTTATACATCCAATCAAATTAATGATGTTAACAAAGAAATCGGACAATGCAACAGCAATTTAGTGATATCCCTGCAGTTGTGGTCTGGACTGGTCTTGAAATAAAATCCCAAGTCCTTTTAGTCTGAGACCAAGACAAGACTGAGACCAAATGCGGCTGAGACCAAGACAAGACCAAGACCTTCAAAAATGGTCTTAAGACCGGTCTCAAGACCAAGACTACAACACTTCTATAGTGTTCTGGTATCTTGTTTATTTACTACATTAATAAGTATTTTCTAGGTTATTATATATTTCAGTACATGTTGATATTTTCTATACATTGATAACTATACCGCTCCAACATGCAAATCTGCATTTTCAACTTGTTTTCTAGATCAGTTCAGCATGCTTCTCTTATGACAATAAACAAAGCAGTAACTCTTAAAAAATGCGGAACCTTTGATTTCAAGGAAAATTGTGTTAAGGAATGTTTTACTCCCCTAAAACGTTGAGGAAATGCAATGAGAAAAACACATCAATTTTTCCAGCACTGATGATTTGAAAGATATTGTGTATAGTCTCAAGGACAAACTTTGCCTTAGTTTGTTTAGTTCAGTCATTGCTTCATGAAAGTTTTTTTTTTGGTTTTGGAGTTTACTTTGCATGCCTGAAAATCTGCAGGACTTTTCTTGTGTGATCTTATCACATTTCTTGGTATTTGTATATCTTTAGAATTCCATATTATTTGTTCTTTGTTTTTGGCTTCTTGATTGATTATGACTGAAAGGGTTTCACCACTTGCAAACATTGAAAGGTACATCTTTGAGGGCACTGCCTCATGCGACAAGCATAAAGTTACGACTTTTTTTTTTTTTGACAGTGTGGTAAAGACTTAACAAGAGCATATAGCTAGAGGTTCCATGTATGTTAAAGGTTCTTCATGGAACAGATGGCAATACAGAACTTTTATTTTTAAGAGTGTATGTACTTACCTTCTCACTTACACTTGTTAACTTGAAACCTTTCCATTACACAAAAGGTTCTTTATAGTGGGAACAGTTTCTTTAGATTATTAAAATGACTAAGAAAAAATGGTTGTGTTCACGGAACCAAAAATGGTTCTTCTACGAAAAAACCCTTTTGGAACATTTATTTTTAAGAGTGTATGATCAGTAGGCCTAGTCTCACTTGGTATGGTTCCGACTTAATGATATGGTTCCGACATAACTGCCTTGATCATTTTTGCATCGTCATGGTCATTTTGGTTTGCTATCAGATGTTGTTGTAGGGGTTGGCTATGAATTACAGAAATTTAAAAGAGTTATATTGCTTAAAGCTCTCATTCAGAGTTATATAACGTTTCACAGTTTACACAATATTGTAAATATGTATGTTATTTGTGCTTCTTTTGTAAGGTTTTGTGGTTCTGTATGCCTCTTAATCCTTAGTGGAGTAGTGTTTTTGAAGTCTAGGTAATTATTGTCTTGCATGATATGCAATGTATGAGCCTTAAGTTTTTATATGCATACCATGCATTTCCATAACGGGACTGTATAAGGGTTGAAATTGTTTACATTTGATATGTTCCTGTCCTTACAATTGTAATATACAGTGATCTCAGTTTAAACAATAAAGTGCCAAAATATGATTTCAGTAATAATCATCCTACAAACTTCAGTCTTCAGCAAAACTGGATAAGATGACTTAAATTAAAATTGAAAAATCATGTTCATTTGTATTTGAACACACAAAAAAGATTTTCTTTTTTCTTTCTTTCTTTCTTTTTTTTTTTTTTTTTTTTGGTGTGTTTATTTATTTGTCCATACAATGAAAGTCAGTAGGGTCCTTGAACAAAAATTATTTTTGTGTTCAACAAAAGGTCATACAGGTTTAAGACCCATTCACACCAAGGACAATAACTATAAAGATAACAATAAACACATTAGACTGACATTAATTTGAGTAGATGATGACAATTTTCATTTTGGGTAAACTTTGACAGTTTTATAGTTATACTTTTTTAAAGATTAGAACAACTTAGCTAATAAATAATCTTACAGTTTGTTGTTGCTGTTGTTGTTTTGGCTCAATGTTCACAAGCAATTGGTAAATTTTCAAAACTCTTAGTACTAATATCACAACAGATCATCAGAAGTGCACTTTTTTTCAAACATTTCAGCATATTTTCAGTTGTGTCACAAAGTATCCTTTTCACAACACAAAATAAGTGTTTTGTCTATATAAATGTTTCATTCACAGTAACTGCCTTTCAAATGTCCCCACAAGTAATACCAGTAAATTCTGACCTTGTGGGGACATTTTTTGGTCCCCATGAGGAAACAAGCTTATAAATCATACAGAATGATCTTTTTAAAAAAATCTAAAATATCAGAAAGTTTTTTGTGATGGGTAGGTTTAGGGGTAGGGTTAGTGTAAGGGGATAAAATATACAATTTGTACAGTATAAAAACCATTAAATCTATGGAATGTCCCCATAAAACACGGAAACCCATCATGTGTGTGTGTGTGACAGAGAGATTTGCAATTTGAACATAAAGCAGGAAATTTGAACACAGAGCAGGATAGAGTGCAAGGAAAAACAGGGAAACAGTCAATGATAACATCACATCGATTAGAGATTCATCAAGAAGGGAGACAGATGGCATCAAATACAGCATCTTACATTAAAGTATGTATGCCATGTGATACTGTAAACAGATTACCATGGTAGAGAGACTGCCATATTACTGTAACTCACCCTTATAAGATTCAGTCATATGGTACAGTGAGAACATTTACTGTATTGACAGCAAACTCTGTTCTAGCACAAAACCTCATGGCTATTTCATAACTTCAGCACACCTTGATAACACACTGAATAGATACTATTACTAAAATTATGCATTTTTTTTGTCTATTATGTAATTTAGGTAATGTAAGTGTATTTTCTAATGTGGCATCTGTAGCCTGTGTAACTAATTATTTCAGCAACAAGGGTGATTTGAAACATGTATCTTGCATTGTTTGCTATTGAATGAACTGATTGTTAAAAGTACTAAACTTACTAAAGAAGATCATACTGTTGTGTTTCGATGATTAAACCAAATGTTCTCATTACATATTACAATAATCTTGTGTTTTGAAACAGTGATTATGTAGAATGAAAATGTGTACAACTAGAATGAAAGCAGGAGATCAGGTTTTGAAAGAATGACTGGCTTTGTGACAAGTTTGGATTTTTGTACTAAGAGTTTTGAAAATGTACACCTTACTTGTGAAAATAGTACATATAAGTGAATAAAAAAAAAAACTGTACTTTATTACTTTACTGTGATGTTTTGTTTTTGTAGTTTGAGTATTTTAGATCACTGATGATAATGTTTTGGTGTTTGCGATGGTGGTTTGAGGGGCACATTTTGTTTGTAGTTTTTTTCTTAGTTGATTCACAGGGGCCATGATCAGAGACTTTCTCACAGTGGAAGAGGACGTGACTATGATGACGCACAGTTAAGGTTAGGTTACATCAGGTTATCAGGTACATGGGATCTTGAGACACAATGACCTCAGGACCTTGTTGCTTGTGTTTTCTCGTCTTTAGTTGTAAAACTTGACGTGTCAGATAAGCTCTTACGTGCTATAGATTCCTACAAGCCACGTCACTTTTCTGTTTGTATTGCAGGTTTTTGACATATTCACTAGTAATGCCCTAGTGATGGCAAAGTAGACTAATGGGACATAAGGCCCTGTTTACACTTGGTTTTAAGATGGGTTTTGGTCAATCGGATTACAATTAGACAAGGCAGGCAAATTCCCGTTTACACCTGGTGTTTTAATCCGTCTCGACCACTTCTGTCATGATTTCTTCGAGAGGAGGGTCTATGGTCGGGTAAATGTATGTTTTTTTCCCCAGATCTTTCAATCTAATGTACAAAATAAGCTTGAGCAATTTACATACGAACACACCGAAGACAACGGAAAAACACAGAGAGCAGCAGCTTTCGTTTCTGCTCTGAAAACCACAACACCATGAATGCTGTGAGTGCATGTTAAAAATCAGGAATGGTAAGAGAACATTGTGCTTGGTACATTTTTTGGGTTTTCAAACCAAACTTCCTTTATGCAAAAAGGGCTCTCAAACCTGTCCTGGAGTATTTCTCCCTCATCTATCACACCTGAGTAAAATCATGGGCTCATTAGTAGAGACTGCAAGACCTGAAATGGGTGTGTCAGATACAGAGAAACATACAAAATGTGCAGGCTGGTGGTACTCCAGGAAAGGTTTGAGAACCACCGAATAAATGATTTAATGGTAAATTAGAAAATAGAATAATATATTGTGTAAATATATCACAATATATTGAATAAGGAATTACTGCTTTCATATATTGAAAAATAGGTGACAATATATTTACTTGTACATCATAATGTATACCGATACCATTTTTTAAGGACCGAGTACGAGTACCGATACTTTTTTTCTGGTACTCACCGATGCCTATACATTTATTAATTTTTCTTTCTCTCTCTTTTTTTTTTTTTTTTTTTTTTTTTGGTGATGTTGCAGTTTTCCAAGCACAACACAGTGAGACTAATGAAAGTGGGACAGCTTCTTTATTATTACTCTAATGAAGAAAAAATAATAATTTTTATGTGCTTGTCACAAACTTAAAGAACAAAAATTTCACAGTGTCCAATAACCTTCAAAGGGCATAATTACCAATATATAACTGTTGTTATATAAAAAGAAATTTACAAACAAATTACAAACAATACAACAAATACTACAGAGATACAAATTAAATATTTTTCAGATACAGTAGGTTTATTTACCATGTATACCTTTATTTAACATCTTTTGTTGTTTTATTAACATTAATGACAAATATAGGCTCTGGTCCCTTTAAGACCGAATCCATGGATACTGACACATATCCTGTTTTCACCAAAATGTTTACGTCGACTTAAGCCATAACCGACTGTATTTACGTGAGATACTCAAAACGATGGACATTTTGACAATTATGTGTGCATTTGACCATTCAGGCGCGAGGAGAACTGATCGCGCGCTGTCTGAGAGAACTGGGATCGCACGCAAGAAAGAGAGAGCGCGCACGCGAGAGAGAGCGCTTCTGGTCTGTGTTTCAGCGCGATCCCGCCTATCCCACCTTCACTAATCGATAACGAATTGTGATTGAAAGCATGCAGTTCGCAATGTGTGGGTTGTCAACATTAATTTTGAAGTATTTCCACACCCCTGAGGTTGACATTGTGTCTGTGAAAATTCTGTCAGTTACGTCACGTGAGGTATCGGTCTTTGGTATCGGGGGTATTTTTACAAGTACGAGTACAAGTACACAAGCTTGGTATCGATACCGATACTGGTATCGGCCCGATATTTAGTATATTTAGTAACGGGATATTTAGTAATATTTAGTAATACAATTCATAATATATAGATGTACATTTGATAAGATATGGTACTGCATGTGTATAAATATATTGAACATACAACCCGAGCTCATTTCAGATTTGATACCTGCTACAGGTCTCAAAATAGTTGGGATGGGGGCATGTTTACCATGGTGTAGCATCTCCTCTTTTTTTCAAAACAGTTTGAAGACGTCTGGGCATCGAGGTTATGAGTTTCTGGAGTTTTGGTGTTGGAATTTAGTCCCATTCTTGTCTGATATAGGTTTCCAGCTGCTGAAGAGTTTGTGGTTGTCTTTGACATATTTTTCATTTAATGTTGCCCTAAAACCTTTATGTACCTTTCAGCATTCATAGTGCCTTCCAAAACATGCAAGCTGCCCATACCCTATGCACTTATGCACCCCCATACCATCAGAGATGCTGGCTTTTGAACTGAACGCTGGTAACACGCTGGAAGGTCTCCCTCCTCTTTAGCCCGGAGGACACAGCATCCGTGATTTCCAACAAGAATGTCAAATTTGGACTCGTCTGACCATAGAACACTTTTCCACTTTGAAACAGTCCATTTTAAATGAGCCTTGGCCCGCAGGACACAACAACACTTCTGGACCATGTTCACATGTGGCTTCCTTTTTGCATGATAGAGCTTTAGTTGGCATCTGCAGATGGCACGGCGGATAGTGTTTACCGACAGTGGTTTCTGGAAGTATTCCTGGGCCCATTTAGTAATGTCATTGACACAATCATGCCGATGAGTGATGCAGTGTCGTCTGAGGGCCCGAAGACCAAGGGCATCCAATAAAGGTCTTCGGCCTGGTCCCTTACGCACAGAGATTTCTCCAGTTTCTCTGAATCTTTTGATGATGTTATGCACTGTAGATGATGAGATTTGCAAAGCCTTTGCAATTTGACGTTGAGGAACATTGTTTTTAAAGTATTCCACAATCTTTTTACGCACTCTTTCACAGCTCTGCCCATCTTTACTTCTGAGAGACTCTGCCTCTCTAAGACAAACCTTTTACAGCTAATCATGTTACAGACCTGATATCAATTAACTTAATTAGTTGCTAGATGTTCTCCCAGCTGAATCTTTTCAAAATTTCAACTTTTTTGAGACCTGTAGCAGGCATCAAATTTAAAATGAGCTTATTTTGTGCATAAAAAATTGTAAAATTTCTCAGTTTAAGCATTTGTTATGTTATCTATATTCTATTGTGAATAAAATATATTGGCTCATGTGATTTGAAAGTCTTATAGTTTTCATTTTATTCAAATTTAAAAAACGTCCCAACTTTTCCGGGATTCGGGTTGTATATTTACCAATGCTGTACCCCTACACACACACACACACATACACACACACATAGAAATGTATAATATATATTTCTGATATTTCATAATTATTTACGTTATATATGTTTCATAAATAGCTAGTTAACAATAGCACAAGCACAGTAGCACACCTGCACATACTAAAGTATTCAGTAAAGAGAATATCACAATGCACAACCAATACTTTTTAGTTTTCTTTTTTTTTTTTTAATACAATCGCTAGGACCCATTTCTTAATCACTTTTTCAAAACTCTTCACACAGTGAGCACAACAGAAATCTATGTGGGCTAAACTGTGGATCATTTATCATTGCTTTGGCACAAAATGCATTCAATGACTACATCTTTCAAATTACATTAATTCTTTTCTTACTTCAACACAACAAACGCCAAAACTCAGTGTACCTACAGGCCAATTTGCACATGCTTACCTACTGTTTTCTGTTAAACTCAAGTTCAAAACAATAACATAATACAAAACTGAATAGGACAGAAATATGCTGCATTTCTACAGTAATATTCTAATGAAATATATATCCTGAATCTAAAAAATCAGATACTATCAAAGCAATTACAGTTTTTCACAATCGATTTGACACAACGTCTCGGTTACAAAGGTAACCCTCGTTCCCTGAAGGAGGGAACAGAGACGTACGTCGGACAGACCGACGAATAGGAATCTCGCTAGAGAGGCCAATCTACTTCGAGTGTAACTACAACGAGCCAATGCACATTGGCATGCAATCATATGCATCAGCTGCTCGCCTCGCAGTGCGGGTATAAATGAGCAGCAGGTGCGTTGCATCTTCAGGTTTTCGCTGAGGAGCCGAACCAGATAGGCGGCAGCATCAGCGGGGTACAGGGACTGTGGCGACGGGACGTACGTCTCTGTTCCCTCCTTCAGGGAACGAGGGTTACCTTTGTAACCGAGACGTTCCCATTCAGTCGGTCACGTTCGACGTACGTCGGACAGACCGACGAATAGGAATCCCTACCAAAGCGCCACAGGAGCTGCCCCCTTCCAGCGCTCTGTAGTAAGCCACCTGAACCCCCTTGCCTAAGGACGGTGGGACAGGGCTAACACAGAGAGTGTCGATCACTGCTGTTCCCCAAAACCCACTCAGTGAGACTATTGGATAATGCTGGGAAAGCGTACCCTTTCGTTCGGAAAGGAACGCTGCGGAAGCCACATCCTTCCCCGAAGGAGTTATGTGGAGAAGTACATATGGACTAACCCCGTAGGGCTGTACTACATATGGAAGTACTGGGGTGACTCCAACTCGATGAGAGGTGGGTTCTCCCAGAGGGAAGACACGGGCTTCGTTTAGGAGCAACCGTGGAACCAACCATATGGGATCCCCGTAGGGTCACACATATGGAACCCAGCCTAAATCCGGTTCTCAAGGATGCAACGGAGTATAGGCCTGGCGCCAGACGCTCCGCCACGTCGGCTGCCGAAGAGAGATCGGAGGACTCAACAGGGTCTGCCTTGTAGGGACTCTCTGGAGAAAAAGCGCGTGTAGCGCAGCAAGCCGACACTAAGCCGGGGCCTCTCCGTGCCTCTGACCTGAGGTGAGAACATGGAAGGAGACCGGCTCGACACGAAGACTATAGAATCTAGCGAACGTGTTAGGTGTCGCCCAGCCCGCAGCTCTACAAATGTCTGTCAGCGAGGCGCCACGAGCCAGCGCCCAGGAGGATGCGACACCTCTCGTGGAGTGAGCATGCAACCTGAGCGGGCAGGGCACGCCCTGAGCTTGGTAAGCCAGGGCGATGGCATCCACTATCCAGTGGGCCATCCTCTGCTTGGAGACAGCCTTCCCTTTCTGCTGGCCTCCGTAACAGACAAAGAGCTGGTCTGAGGTCCTGAAGCTTTGAGTTCTGTCTATGTACAGTCGCAAGGCGCGAACTGGACAGAGCAAAGCCAGGGCTGGGTCTGCCTCCTCCGAGGGCAGCGCTTGCAGGCTCACTACCTGGTCCCTGAAGGGAGTGGTAGGAACCTTGGGCACATAGCCAGGCCGGGGTCTCAGTACCACGTGGCCGTCACCCGGCCCGAACTCTAGGCACGATTCGTCGACCGAAAATGACTGCAGGTCCCCTACCCTCTTGATGGAGGCCAATGCAACCAGCAGCAAAGTCTTCATAGACAGAATCTTTAAGTCTGCTGATTGCAAGGGCTCAAAGGGAGCAATCTGAAGTGCTCTTAGCACCAGAGCAAGGTCCCAAGAGGGTATGGAGGGAGGACGAGGAGGATTTAACCGTCTCGCCCCCCTAAGGAACCTGACGACCAGGTCGTGCTGACCAACAGACTTGCCATCTATGTGGTCGTGGTATGCGGAGATAGCAGCAGTATGGACTTTGAGGGTGGAGGGGGACAGCCTACGCTCCAACCCTTGCTGCAAGAAGGAAAGCACGACTCCGATCGAGCATCTTCGGGGGTCTTCTCGGCGAGAAGAGCACCACTCGACGAACAGGTTCCACTTCAAGGCATAAGCACGTCTCGTAGACGGTGCACGTGCCGAAGTGATGGTGTTAAGTACCTCGGGGGGTAAGTCACCTAGAACCTCCACGTCCCGTCCAGGGACCTGACATGGAGTTTCCAGAGGTCTGGACGCGGGTGCCACAGAGTGCCCCGTCTCTGAGAAAGAAGGTCCTTCCTCAGAGGAATGGGCCAGGGAGGGGCTGTCACGAGGAGTGAGAGTTCTGGGAACCAGGTCCGGTTGGGCCAATAGGGCGCAACTAGCAGGACCTGCTCCTCGTCCTCCCTGACTTTGCACAGGGTCTGTGCCAGTAGGCTCACTGGGGGAAACGCATATTTGCGAAGGCCCCGGGGCCAGCTGTGTGCCAGTGCATCTGTCCCGAGTGTTCCCTCGGACAGGGAGTAAAACAACTGGCAGTGGGAGGTTTCTGGTGAGGCAAACAGGTCTACCTGAGCCTCTCCGAACTCTCTCCAGATCAGCTGGACCACCTGGGGGTGGAGTCGCCACTCTCCTGGCAGCGCAGCTCGTGATAGCTCGTCGGCCACACGGTTGAGCACACCGGGGACATGAATGGCACGAAGCGACCTCAGATGCTTCTGACTCCAGAGGAGGAGATGGCGGGCGAGTTGCGACATGCGACGGGAGCGTAGACCACCTTGACGGTTGATGTACGCAACGGTCGCAGTGTTGTCCGTACGGACCAGTACATGCTTGCCCCGTAGCGGCCCTTTGAGGCGGCTCAGAGCAAGGCGTACTGCCAGCAACTCGAGGCAGTTGATGTGCCAATGCAGATGGGGGCCCGTCCACACCCCTGACACTGCATGCCCGTTGTACGTGGCACCCCAGCCGGTGGCAGAGGCATCTGTGAATACCACAGCATGCCGGGACACCTGCTCCAGGGGCACTCCTGCCCGAAGAAACAAAGGGTCCGACCACGGGCTGAAGGCTTGGCGGCACTCCTGAGTGATTGCCACCCGGAACGTGCCGCGTTGCCACGCCCATCTCGGGACTCGGCCGTGAAGCCAGTGTTGAAGCGGTCTCATATGAAGCAGACCGAGCGGGGTTACTGCCGCTGCGGCCGCCATATGCCCCAGGAGCCTCTGAAAGAATTTCAGTGGAACCGCTGTCCTGCCGTTGAACGTATTCAGGCAGTTTAACACCGACTGAGCACGTTCCTCTGTGAGGCGTGCTATCTGTTCGACCGAATCCAACTCCATACCGAGAAAAGAGATCCTCTGCACAGGGGAGAGTTTGCTCTTTTCCCAGTTGACCTGAAGACCCAACTGGCTGAGGTGACTGAGCACCAGATCCCTGTGATCGCACAACTGATCCCGCGACTGAGCTAGAATGAGCCAGTCGTCGAGATAGTTGAGGATGCGAACACCCTGTTCTCTCATGGGAACAAGGGCTCCCTCCATGACTTTCGTGAAGACGCGGGGAGACAGGGCCAGCCCGAAGGGTAGGACTCTGTACTGATATGCTCGACCTTCGAACGCAAAACGCAGGAATGGCCTGTGTCGCGGAAGAATCGAGACATGAAAGTACGCGTCCTTCAGGTCGATCGCTGCAAACCAATCCTGGGGACGGATGCACTCGAAAATGCGTTTCTGCATGAGCATTTTGAACGGTAGCTTGTGAAGGCTCCGATTCAAAACTCGCAGGTCCAGGATAGGCCGTAACCCACCGCTCTTTTTGGGTACAATGAAGTAGGGACTGTAGAACCCTGACCTCATATCGGCTGGAGGGACCGGCTCTATCGCGTCCTTCGCCAGTAGGACCGCGATCTCCGCATGCAAGACAGGGGCATCGACAGCTTTCACTACAGTGAAGTGGACGCCCCTGAACTTGGGGGGACGCCGGGCGAACTGAATCGCATAGCCGAGCCTGACGGTCCGAATGAGCCAGCGAGACGGACTGGGGAGCGCTAACCAGGCTCCCAGAGACCGTACAAGCGGGACCAAAGGGACCGCAGGCGTACCCGCAGTGGGGCAGCGAGGTGGAACACAGGGACGCTGCCCGGGGGGCTCTCTTTGCGAGGTGGCCCGAAGCGGCGTCACAGTGTGGTGTGCAACACTTACCTGGTTCCACGGATGGACAGAGGGAGCAGTCGAGGCTTTGGTTGCCCGCTGCTCGCTGCTGTCCGCTGGCGACAGAAGAGGGGGATGAGAGTGGTGAGGTTCTTGCCCTCCCACTGCTCTCCGCGCCCTCTTCGGACCCGGAGATGAAGGAAACTGCTCTTTTGTTGAGAATTTGGGTACCGCTGGCTGTAGGGCCAGCGGCGGAACAGAAACAAAAGGGAACAAAAGATTCTCCACCCGGCCCTCCTCCGGGGGAAGGAGTGGTGCGGTCACCATCTCCCGAAGAGCAGTCCCATCCATCTCCGGGTCGCCCGTCCTAGGGCCTCTTGGACTTGGCCTTGCCACCCTTCCTCTTGGGGGTGGGCTGGACGGGCTGGGCACCCTGACCGCGACCGGCTTCACGGCGCCGCTTAGATGAGGGCTGCTGCTGGGGAGCGGGGGCGGCCGAGGGAGGGCGCCCTCGGCGACGAGCAGCCTGAGGTGCTGCGGGCGGTGGAGGTGCAGCAGCAGACCGCCTCAGCAGGATGTGACTGATGGCCTCAGACTGCTTCTGTACAGCCGAGAACTGCTGGGCGAAGTTCTCGACCGCGTCGCCGAAGAGGCCGGTCTGGGACACGGGGGAATTAAGAAACCTGACCTTGTCGGTATCCCTCATGTCCGCGAGACACAGCCAGAGATGGCGCTCCTGGACCACTAATGTGGACATCGCACGACCCACTGACCGCGCCGTACCCTTCGTCGCACGAAGCGCGAGGTCTGTCGCGGCACGAAGTTCCTGGAGAACTTGTGGATCATGACCACCCTCGTGCAGGTCCTTCAGTGCCTTGGCCTGATGGACCTGCAGCAACGCCATAGCGTGCAGGGCAGAGGCGGCTTCCCCACAGGCCTGATAAGCCTTGCCGGTAAGATCCGACGAGTACTTACAGGCCCGGGAAGGGAGAGGCGGCTCCCCCCGCCAGGTGGAGTTAGGGCACAGTTGCATAGCAACGGCCCGTTCCACAGGGGGTATGCGCGTATAACCCTTAGCCGCCCCGCCATCAAGGGTGGTGAGGGAGGAGGACCCACCGACACGGTTTCGGGCATTAAAAGGTGCCGTCCACGTGCCAGTGAGCTCTTCATGCACCTCCGGGAAGAAAGGAACTGGGGTGGGGGGCTGAGAACCAGCCCTGGCCACCCCGAGAAACCAATCATCCAACCTCGAGGGTTCGGGACACGGTGGAGGATTCCACACGAGCCCAACCCTGTTGGCGGCCCGGGAAAGCATAGCCATCATTTCCGGGTCCGAATCGGGCACAGTTGTCACCCCCGAAAGAGGCAGCTGCGCCGAATCGTCATCCCCCGAAATATCAGGCTCACCCTCCGATGCAGCGATCGACATTCTATCATCTTGGGGAGCTCCGAAGGATACGGATGGTACACACCTCTGGGGTGGTCCACCACGTTCCCCCGGCAGCTCTACTGGCTGCGGAGTGCAGGAGGGATGAGGGTTCCTAGGGGGTTGGTTCCCCGAAGGAAGCGCGCTCACCGTGATCCTCAGATCACCAGCACCGCTGCCCGAAGCAACCCTCTGAGGAGGATTGGAACGAGGCAGCGGCACCGGGACTCCGCCCCTTTGCAGGAACTGGAGTCTAGATCGCAACTCCGAGACGGTCATCTTCCCACAATGGGTACATGACTCGTCCACAAACGCTGCCTCAGCGTGCTTTAAGCCCAGGCACGTGATACAGCGTTGGTGACCATCCCGCGGTGACAGATAACGACCGCATCCAGAAACACACAAGTAGAACGACATCTTTAAAAAGACGCGAATCTACTTGTGTAAGCTCTTTTAGGGACTGAACTCTTTTAAGTGCTGAAGCACGCAGGGGAATGGCCGCTGCAGCACAGACAGGGAAAGTGCAGCCTGTCGTGTGCACTCTCTCTTTGAAGCCGCTCTCTTACCAGCTGTCAAAACAGCTTTTCAGCACTCAATAGCGCACCGTTTACCAGCCGTGAGAACGGCTTTTCCAGCTGGAAACATTGCTCAAATGAAAGGCAAACAAAACAAAAAGAAAATGAAAGAGAGAGATCGACCCCGCTGCAGTGCTGTCCGCCTGCACCAACAAAGAGCAGTTTCAAAAAGGCTCGTCCTGTTACACACTCCGTAAACACCATGAAGGTTCGGCTCCGAAGCGAAAAGCTGAAGATGCAACGCACCTGCTGCTCATTTATACCCGCACTGCGAGGCGAGCAGCTGATGCATATGATTGCATGCCAATGTGCATTGGCTCGTTGTAGTTACACTCGAAGTAGATTGGCCTCTCTAGCGAGATTCCTATTCGTCGGTCTGTCCGACGTACGTCGAACGTGACAGACTGAATGGGAACTCAGATTTCTCCAAACTCAGGTCACTGTTCTCAAAACAGTTAACACAGTAATCTGAACACTTTGTAATTGTCAACAGGTCAGTGTTTTATGACTGACAAAGTGTGTTTGTTGGGTGAAAACCTTTGCTAGTGTTTTTTTAAGAATGAGTTGATTTGAGTCATGTATGAAGTGTTTTGGTAGATTTAGTGCATTTTGAATGTAAAATTTACTGCTGTGCCAAGATGAAAGTTGGTTAGGAGAACTGTGTGAAGAGTTTTGAAAAAGTGACCTAAGTATTGAGAAATGTGTCCTAGCGATTGTAAAAAACTGTAATACCAGGTGTAAACAGGGCCTAAGTCACTTTTTTGCCAACACCTGTCATTGACGTATGACGACTCGAGTACAATGATAACCCTTTTTCAAGAATCAGCAATGTGTGTATTGTCAATATTTTAGCACCAAAAAAGCTTAAGACCTTCACCATTTGCATAATCTCCATGCCATATGTGATAGAAGTTATACAATTTACGTTTTGAATTGTAACATGGGTGGTGAATGGTATCTGCTTTGAATATCAAACTGCTTTTGAATGTGAACAAGACAAAAGAAATGATAAACTTTTGTTTAAATTGGTTTATTTGGTTTTAACAAACAGTTAAAGACAATTAAAGATTTGGAAACTGAAATTATGAAATGATCTAATACTCACCAGGGCTACATTTTCTAAAATACAGTAAAATATTGTGAAATGATATTTAGAATTTCTATTTTAATACATTTTAAAGTAGGGATGCACCGACATGATTTTTTGGGGCCGATACCGATACCGATTTTAACAAACAATTACTGGCCGATACCGATACCGATATTTGTCACTTCCTCTCTTATTTGAAATTTTGTCATCAAAATAGTATTTTGATCATGTTTTAAATCAGCAAAGTTAAAAAACACCTGCATTAAATTATACTAGCAGGTTTATTGCTGCATCATCAAATAATTTTTAATGAACATGGATTGGATCCATTTAACATTCAGCAGGCCTACATAAAGACAACAGAACAAAGATACATATGAAATAAACAGTGCTTTTTAGGTAGGTTTAATAGTTTTCAGGTACAGAAATAAAGAAAACAAATGTAAAATAGCACTGCATATTCTTCACTGTATAAATTAAATACATATTAATCCTTCTTTATTGTAACAGACTTTATTGTGATTAATCTTCTAATTTGTTTTTGTATACATTTTAATATTTTTTGTAAGTTTAAATATGTATGAGATCTGCACTATCTCCTTTACTAAGGCGGGACTCTTATTTTGACGGGTTTTCTTGTCTACGGAGCTATAAAGGTAATGGAGAGCACACAGTTCTTCAGTAGCCCCTCACTGCAGAACACTCGAGATCCAGGGGGCGGAGTCGGGTAGGTTTAGATCCAGGGGGTGGAGATGGGTAGGTTTAGATCCAGGGGGTGGAGATGGGTAGGTTTAGATCCAGGGGGTGGAGATGGGTAGATTTAGATCCAGGGGGTGGAGATGGTATAGGTTTAGGGATATGTAAAGTGGGAGGAGTTGGATTTAGATCCAACCCCACCCCCTGGATCTTGTGTTCTGCAGTGAGGACCATCTCTAATAAACTTAATAAAACATTAGTAAAGTTTTGGTCATCATTCGGATGGGGTCCGCTACACTTATGAAAGTTACAAAAGTTTTTTAGTCAAGAATAGTGTGCCATCTTTTGTTATTTGATTAACATTTAAAGCACAGACAGCAGCGCTAGGATTATGCAACAGACATTATACAGCTCAGTTCCTTCACGCAGTTAATTAATAAACCATCGGTTTGTTATATCGGCCTTTTTCCTGCTACAGCCGATATGCCGATGGTTATAAATTGAGCAAAAATCGGCCGATAAATATCAGTGGCCGATACATCGGTGCATCCCTATTTTAAAGTTTTAAGTTTATTCCTGTGATGCCATTACTCCAGTCTTCAGTATCCCATGAATCATTCTAATATGCTGAATTTGTGCTCAAGAAACAGTTATTAATATTAATTTTAAAAATAGTTGATCTGCATACATTTTTTTATAGAAACCATGATACTTTTGTTTTTCTGGATTCCTTGAACAGAGAGTTCAAAAGAACAGCATTTACTTCAAATAGAAATCTTTTGTAACAACATAAATGTCTTTACTGTCACTTTTGGTCAATTTAATGCATCCTTGCTGAAAAAAGTATACATTTCTTTTGGGGGAAAAGAAAAATCTTACTGACCCCAAACTTTTGATATTGGTAGTGTATGTATAGCAACCTTGTTGCCAAGATAAATTGCTCTATTGAGACAAAAACTGTTCTGAAAGGATACTAATTTGGATCCCTCCAGAAGCCAATCCAAAAGCCACCATCATAGTTACGTATATATGCGCAGGGAACGTTGAAAAGACAATATGGGGTGGGAGAAGAACTGTGTGTTCATGAATTTATTCAAGAGGAGTGTACTGTATTCATAGCTATGATTCACCCCACAATCATCCAGGAGTGGCAGTTCAAATTCTGCAGTTCATAGGGTTTCCATGTCATGTGATATTTCAGGTGTGTGGAGCTGATCACTTGAATGTGATTGGCTGATGTGATTTTAAAAGCCTGTAAATGTTGTTTGAGAAATAGAAAGCCAGATTACTGAACTTTCAAGTGTATCATTTTTGTCATCATTTTTGTCACTGCTCTTAATATTGTTGTTTTTTTTCATAGTTTTTAAATGATGTATGTATGTAGCTTTATCTGCATGCAGCAGTGATGTCAAAATCAAAAATCAATAATCAATAATCAAATTATTAGTATTAAACTATTAAAATACATTTTTGTTTGTTTGTTTGTTCTTTGTTTCTGAATGGACTAAATTAAATTTGTGTCCAAATACCAGTCATGTGTCATCATATTACATAGTTTCGGTGCAAGGAGGGGAATTCAAAGAACAAGTGTACATGTATCATCCACTCACTGATCACTCGCTTGCACGCAGTTAACGAATGGCACACTGGTGAGCAAGTCATATTGACTGCTCCCAGTAATGTGGACTAACTAGTTTTACATATGTATTTTGTGGTTTGTGAGTTTAGAGTGAGACTGCTTTCACAAAGTGTAACTATGCAAACCTGTTGAATGTCCTGTTTGTTTTTGTTTTTTTGGTTTTTTTTTTAAGTGTACATGGGTTTGCTACGTGATAATTCTCTCCTTGTTCAAAAAAGAAGGCCCATTCACAGGAAGTTGCTCCATTTGAATACTTCACTGATCATAGACACAGACAACTCTGTGCAATTCAAATAAGGTTACACTTTATTTTGATGGTCGCCTTTAAATATTCTGTTCACTATAAGTAAAGTTGCACCTACATGTCAACTAAATCTCATTAAAGTATTAGTAGACTGGTAGAGTTAGTAGAATAAGTTGACATGTAGTTACATAGTTACTTATAGTCAGTAGAATGTCTGTTGGGAGCATCAAAATAAAGTGTTAGGAGATATTAAGCAGACAGTCTACTAATACTCTGATGAGAGTTAGTTGACATGTAGGTGCAAAGTCAAAATAAAGTGTTACCGCAAAAGACAATTAAAAATAATAATGAAAAAATTTAACGTCAGAAAATTAGCATGTTCCCATTCATAACAATTACAATGTTTTGTAGAATATATAAATTGTAGATTATACAAAAATCTTTTGTTGAAAATTTAAACATTATGTTTTACTGTATGTTATTTTTAAACAAAATTCTTTATACACTCTTAGAAGAAAAGGTTCTACATAGAAGGTTGTAGGAGTTCCCATTATGGAATAATTTTATAGATTTATCTTTAATTAATTGGTTTTGTTTTGAGAAAAAAATTTTTTTATGAATTAAATAAACATACTTTATTGCTGGAAAAATGTAAATAACCTGTTAAACATAAAAATATTATGCAATCATTTAAGATATTTCTCATTCTCCTATTTATCCTTCTCCTTTTTGGCATAAAGAGTTCTTTAAAATTAGACCAAGAACCCTATGGTTCTATATAGAAGCACATTGAACCTTTTTTCTTAGAGTGTACATTTTCTTTCTCTTTTTCTTATTCAACCTATATGAATTTCCGTATATGAATTCCAAACTTACTGTAATGGGGTTCAAGTCAAGTCACCTTTATTTATATAGCGCTTTATACAATAATACAGTTAAAATGTAATAAAAATAATGGAGAAAAAACAGTGTGAGTAAATGATGACAAAACATTTGGCTGACCTACAGTATCCCTTCAAACCCCCTTGTGAAAGAACACTTCATCACTATATTGCGTATACGCAACCAGTGTGCAAGCACATGTAAGTGGAGGAAGGATAAATGAAAGCGAGCAAAAATAGAGCAGCTGCCAACACACTTTTAGACAACAACGACAACAACAACAAAGACATGTAAAATATATACTGTTGTACGCACTCTAAAAAATGTTGGGTTAAATATGGACAAACCCAGCAGTTGGGTTAAATGTTTGACCAACCTGCTGGATAGTTTTATTTAACTCAACTATTGTTTAAAATGAACCCAAAATAGGTTGGAAATTAACATTTATTAATATGTTTAATAAATTAACATTTATTAATAAGTTTAATAAATAATAATTTAATAATAAACATTTATTAAATTGCTTATTAATTTTTCACCTTTTGATTATTACTGTTGCCTCTGGTAATTATGTGTCTGATTTTTAATTTCCAACCTATTTTGGGTTCATTTTAAGCCAGCCATATTGTAATTTTTAAACAATAGTTGAGTTAAATAAAACTGCCCAGCAAGTTGGTCAAACATTTAACCCAGCCGCTGGGTTTGTCCATATTTAACCCAACTTGGGTTGTTTTTAACCCAGCATTGTTTAGAGTGCAGGTGTATTATGTTAATAGAATTATTTATTATAATCTGGGAGCATTAGATCACTGAACTTGCAGGGAATGGGCATTTTTGTCTACTAAGTAGGAATAAACATGTGCAAATGTTTCTTTTTCCTCCATTTAATCTCTCCACGATGGGTGGGTCACCAGGTAGCCAGTTATTGTTCACATTTACAGTGTTTTGATAACATTATTATATTTGTTAGTACAGGTATTAACTACTGGTATTATGTAATAATGAGGCACAAACATGTTTAATTCTGTCGACTCTAGTACACTTCTCATGAAAGAGTTCAGTAGGCAACTTGTGCACATTTAAAAAAAAAAAAAAAACATTGATGGATTCTTTTGTTTACTTGCTAAAGAATTATCATTCATGTCCATTGATTTTGTTAACAATCAAATCATAAACATGATAGCACACTTAAATCACTCAGACATCTATTTGATGTATGCGTTTTAATCTAAAAGAAGTTTGAGTTTAAGTTAAATATGCCTTAAGAAATGTCTTTCTAGAGTGAACTGGGGACATTTTAGAGACAATTCTGAATCAGAATCTGTGAATCTGCTATTTTCAAGATGTTTATCAGATGTTTGTATAAAATTTAATGAAATGCTTTTCAAATTATGCTATATCTGGGAGACCAGGTTGGAAGAGTTTTGAAACAAGGGCAAAGATGGGTAAATGTTTGGAATCTGAGGAATGTGGATAGGCAGGTAAATGAGGATGCAGGGTTGAGACAATAGAATGGGTTGGAGTCAGATAGTTTGAGACTTGTACAATGTTAAAAGTTGTTAAAGGGTTAGTTCACTCAAAAAATGAAAATCATGTCATTTACTACTTTACTACTCACCCTCATGACGTTCTACACCCGTAAGACCTTCGTTCATCTTCAGAACACAAATTAAGATAGTTTTGATAAAATCCGATGGCTCAGTGAGGCCTGCATTGCTAGCAAAATCATTTCCTTTTTCAATGCCCAGAAAGGTACTAAAAACATATTTAAAACAGTTAATGTGACTACAGTGGTTCAACCTTAATGTTATGAAGCGACGAGAATACTTTTTGTGCACCAAAAAAACAACAATATCTAGTGATGGGCGATTTCAAAACACTGCTTCGAAGCTTTACGAATCTTCTGTTTCGAATCAGTGGTTTGGAGCACCAAAGTCACGTGATTTCAGTAAACGAGGCTTCGTTACATCATAAGTGTTTCAAAATTTCAATAGTTCACGTGACTTATACGCGATCCAAACCACTGATTCGAAACAAAAGATTCGTAAAGCTTCATGAAGCAGTGTTTTGAAATCGCCCATCACTAGATATTGTTGAAAAGTCGTTATTTTGTTTTTTTGGTGCACAAAAAGTATTCTCGTCGCTTTATAATATCAAGGTTGAACCACTGTAGTCACATGAACTGTCTTAAATATGTTTTTAGTATCTTTCTGGGCATCTAAAAGTGTTAATTATCTTGCTGGCAATAGAGGCCTCACTGAGCCATCGGATTTTATCAAAAATATCTTAATTTGTGTTCTGAAGATGAACAAAGGTCTAACGGGTGTAGAACGACATGAGGGTGAGTAATAAATGACAGAATTTTCATTTTTGGGTGAACTAACCCTTTAAAGGTTTTCTGAGGTGGAGACCGGGAAACATAAAAAAAATGTTTCTTGAAACTCATTCAGAGTTTTAAATCTATTGCTTTAGACTTGAAATGGAACATGGAAAAACGTATGGCTTTTTGACCCCATTGTGTTTCTAAGCTCTGACAAGGACAGTGTCATACATTTCTTTAAGAAAAATATTTTAAGTAGATACATTCCAGATGACTTTCTAATCAATATCATTTTTATGTATGACTTAAAAAAAAAAAAAAAAAAAAAAACCCTAGATATCTTCGTTCAAAAAAAGCCACAATTACGTCTGTACATTGTAGTTGGATTATGTCATTTATGTCATGGGTTCTTCCTTAAAAGGGAGGTGTGCACTAGCAGGTTGAACTGCCTCGCAGAAACTAGGTTAAATAAAGATGATACGGTGATATGACTCTCAATGGGAAACCAAGCTTAACACAGTAACACTGCCCATTCATTCAGTAGAACCATCCTAGCCAGAGGCCACATCTGTTACAGAGCCAAGGTCTGCCATCACAGTCAAGTAAAACCCTGGTGTCAGTGCCGTCTGGGTCTTTTCCTTTCCTGGACAGCCCTAATGTCTGACAGTGATCGGTAAGCGGTGATCGGCCCCAAAAATCCTGATCAGAGCCCCCTTTAGATCAAAGCATATTGGAAAAAGAGCATTTACTATGCTGTAGAACACTGTGTATTGTTATATTTAAATAAGGCTTAGGGGGAACTTGAGAACTGACTGCTATTAATATAAGAGTCTTGTGACCATTGTGTGACGTTGAAGTTTTGGCAAGTGGAAAGCATTCTTGCCTGTTTACCAGCAGTCACAATGAAAAAAAGGAGGAAAAAGAAAGATGCAACACTAACAACAGCCAATCAATCATATAAAGATTGTAAACCATATATAAAAAAAAGATATGAAAGTGAGGTTGCTCCGATTGATTGGGCGTGACGATTGTTATCGGCCGATAATAGCTTTAGTTTGATCGGTGGTCTCTATAAAGGCCGATCAGAAAAGCTGATCAGATGACGCAAAACTCGAGAGACAATTTTTCTAAAGCTAAGCTAAAAATGCTTTACTAATGCTTTACGGTCTAACAGTACTATCAGGTGTTTGAAAAGGATAATAAATTTGCAATGTCTTTGTGGAAAGTGGACACATTGCTAAGACAGCAACCCTACAGCAATGACAGCAAGAAACTTGTGTGTGGAGTGGAACACGGAAAAGCAAAGTGAACTTTGAGTTTCAGGTTTGCACCTAAACGGTTACGTGATATACGATTATGAGAAATATGTCAAAATGCCTGGCTTAGTGATTATTCGCTTAAACAGCATCGACTATGTCTCAAGTGAACATAAACAATTGGGAAATAAGTTGCACGTGTATCATATTGGATCCGTGCAATCTGCCTCAAAGTGATAGCAGCCTAATATTCCTGCTGCCGTCTGTGTCATTAATGTTCAGTAAAGAAAAAAACAGAAAATTACTCATTGCTCTTTAGTAGATTGATTAATCTATATTTAATTTATACAATGAAAACTATGCGGTGTTGTTTTACATTTGACTACTTTCTGTGGATAAAGACTGTTCTGTTTTTTTTGGTTTTTTTAATGTTTTTTATTATTTAATTCACAGGAATGATCTATCTCTAGCTGTTCCAAATCACCTCTATAAGAGAGGGAATGGAATATGTTGCACATGTTGCTTGCCAATAAATGAAGAGTTGTTAATGATACTTTCTCATCTTATTTTTTTATACTTAAATACATTATTCTTAAGAATAGTATTATTTATTTCGGTGATCAGTATTGGTGATCGTATCGGCCAATATGCTTCTAGTGATTGGTAAACGGTGATCGGCCCCAAAAATCCTGATCGGAGCCCCCTTTAGATCAAAGCATATTGGAAAAAGAGCATTTACAATACTGTAGAACAACTGTGTAATGTTATATTAAAAAAAGGCTTAGGGGGAACTTAAAGGAACACTCCACTTTTTTTGAAAATAGGCTCATTTTCCAACTCCCCTAGAGTTAAACAGTTGAGTTTTACCGTTTTCAAATCCATTCAGCCGATCTCCGGGTCTGGCGGTTCCACTTTTAGCATAGCTTAGCATAGTTCATTGAATCTGATTAGACCGTCAGCATCTCTTTGGTCATTTTTGAGCGAGATGCTGACGGTCTAATCAGATTCAATGAACTATGCTAAGCTATGCTAAAAGTGGTACTGCCAGACCCGGAGATCGGCTGAATGGATTCGAAAACGGTAAAACTCAACTGTTTAACTCTAGGGGAGTTGGAAAATGAGCCTATTTTCAAAAAAAGTGGAGTGTTCCTTTAAGAACTGACTGCTATTACTATAACAGTCTTGTGACCATTGTGTGACGTTGAAGTTTTGGCAAGTGGAAAGCATTCTTGCCTGTTTACCAGCAGTCACAATGAAAAAAAGGAGGAAAAAGAAAGATGCAACACTAACAACAGCCAGTCAATCATATAAAGATTGTAAACCATATACAAACTGTTTTTAGGGTTTTTTAGGATTTCATATGGAAATGATGGACCGATTATAATGTGTGAAATTATAAGAGCATCAGGTGCTGATTTTTACAGTGAGAGATTTTTGCCATATCTCTAGTTTGGTTTGGAACAAACATTATGAGTTATGAGGAACTACATTTGCCGGAAAAGCCAGTCACATAGTTTCCTAATGTTTTGTTTATCAACTGGAAATACAACATAATTAGCAACAAAACACACCTTTTTTATCACACCTTTGTATCCAAAGACGACAAAAGAAATTTAGTGACTTGTATAATCTCTAAACTGTTCTCATATATGTCGGTGTACATGCAGTATTTATTTGTTGCTTTTGAGAGTCACAAAAGTCTCAGGCATATCTCACGTCTTTACAAAACACCACCACTTTACAAAAAGTGGCCAGATTACCCAATTTTGACAGGTCAAACATCAGATCCCCCAAACTCTATCATTAAGATATAAGAAATTGACAGACATCCAGACTTTAACATCATTTAAGCAGTTGACAAGTGAATTCGGAGCATTCTTACTTGTACAGCATTTCTTTTTACTTTTATGTACATGACAAGCAGATCTATATGCTTTCAGGAAATACCTAAAGGCAAATAGATCAGCTTGTTGTGTACATAAAGGTGAAAAGAAATACTGTACTAGTTAAAAATAGACCCCAAGCGAAGCAACTAAAACAAGATAGGCCAATAAATAAAATAGGGCCAAGAATGGACCCTTGAGGAACCCCACTGGTCAGAGGAGCTAAAGAAGACCTGAGCAGCACTGACCGAAAAACTTCTATTTGCTAAAAAAAAAAAAGAGCAGTACCCTGAATACCCACCACCTCCTTAATAATGTCACATCAGTTAATGGGTTATTGATTGTGTCTGTAAAGATTCTCATTCATCCAGGTCATATTATAAAGTTATTGTAGTCAAATGTCTAAAAGCAACAAGTCCTGTTGATCAGAATAACTCCATTAGATAGGTATTCAGCTAGCTATTGCGAACACATTGGATATGAAATTTGACTGAATTTTAGGAAAGAAAAATGTTACTTTAGAAACATTAACTTCAGTCAAGGGTTTTGAAGTACATATTTCCACATGAATAATGTACAGTTTTACTGTGTTAAAAGATGTAAAAACATTTTTACAGCCATAATTTTTCAGTTTACCATAATTGAAAACAGAAACAGCAACATGTAGGCTACTGTCATCATGTACCGTCACATACCAGGAAACAAAACTATTATTTTAATGCTGTTGTTACTCAAGTTTGTCAACAAACTCCCAACTGAACTCTCATTGGTCCATTCTTCAGAAGAAAAAAAAATGGTCTTCCTTTAAATGCCAGATCACCTGTCTGCTATGCTCTGTTAGAGCTTGCCATACGGATTAACCTGGATTGCTTTTTTTGACACAATAACTAAAAAGTAAGTAGAAATGTTTTCAGTTCTCTGTATTCATGTGATATAAAATGGTTTAAAAATACAAACATTAATATGTAAGTGTGTGCTTTTTTTTTGTAAATCTTAATGCACCCTTGAAAGGTGTGTGTAGAAGATATTATGTTTTATTAAATAAAAAAAATACTTGGCAAATATAACTGCATTTGTTTGTTGCTTATCCAGCTTTTGATACTTTTTGAAATTGTGACATCAAAATCACCAGCCCTGTGGATGTTTTCTATCTATTTTATGTTGCATGAAGAAATGTTTGCTACATCATACTTGTATGCTTCACTTTTTAGGCGTATTGCTAAAAGAAGATCACAATGGAGTGGAGGATTATTGTACCCGTTCTGTGTCTAATTGGTAAGGACCTAGTAGTAATACTTGTTCCACATCATTCTGTATCATTACACTTGAATTACAAAAGACAGGGCCTATCAGAAACAATGTTAAATAAAACCATTATAAAAACAAGAAAGGTTAGTGAAAAAGAAATACATTCTAATCCTTTTCCAAAAAGTGATTTTCACAACAATCCAGCTGTATAAAGACCGATCTTTAGCCTGTTGTGACAGCTGTATATCGTAATCACAAATATATTTACTCTCTAAATGGAAAGCACTGCAGTCAAACGGGCTTGGTTGGTAATGGATAGGGATCTAGCAGTTCAGCATTGATGTCCAAAATCAAAGCAATAAAGTGACTTTTGTCTTGAAAGAGAGAGAAAAAATATTTTTATTTTATTTTATTTTTTATATTTTATATATGGATTGCTACTTAACCGGTATGCAATTGTCAACCTAACTAAGCGCATGCTAAACTATGATGGTAAATCTTCAGCAACCCTCTCTCAGCTTCTATCTTTTCCCTAAATTTTACCTTAAACAGGAATCCTACATGTGCCTGGAAATGCTGCTCAAGACAACAGCACCAACGCCACTGTTTATCGATTCAGTCTGCGCTTCAGCATCAATGACACTTTCCTGAGTGACTACTCCAACAGCACCAATAATGCAACCATTAACCTGAAAAACAGCATCAGCTCTCAGGTAATGTTTTTGGCCAGTGAGGAATGGTTCAATTTACACTGCATTTTTTTCAGCAGTGGGTTCAGCTAAAGGTGTACATTAGAAGAAAAAATTAAATTGGTACGGAATAAAAACAGATAAAATGTGTAGTTATATGCACCTCATTTTTAACATAACAGTGGGTGCAGCCATATCTATATGTATGTATGTATGTTCATGATAAGTCATTTGTTAAGATGCCTACTTTGCCTATTTTCCAAGTCTTACAGACAAACAGCTGTTTGCAGCATTAGAGGATGATACTGGATATGATAATTTGTCAAGCAGCATAATAAAAAGAAATGAAAACTGTAAATATTAAATATATGTAGAGTTGTATGGATAAATGTCTTAATCTGTTTGTTAATCTTTTGTAGGTTGATACACTTTACAAGGGCAAATATGACAACTTTCAACGCTTCAATATTTCGAAATTCAGGTAAAAGAGCATAAAACTGTATAAATCATAATAAATTAATTTTGATTGTTTACCTTATTGCTTGAATGGTTGGTTGGTTAGTTACTTTGTAAGTCAACTGACTATTTGTTCTCCCAGTTCATTCATTAATTATTTGCATGCGTTCCCTCTCAGTAATGGCTCCATTGTGACAGAGGGAGAACTTCAATTTTCCAACGGCTCTAAGCCTAATGCATCAGATCTGGCACAAGTCTTTAATACTGGAAATTTCACCTTCACAGTCATTACGAATTCCACAAGTACTGCTGAGGTCACAGAACCTGCTGGTCAGTGTGTGTTTACAGATTTAAATTAATATGATCATATTTTTCTGTTGTTAAATAAGGCCTCAAGGCCACATTAATTATGAGACACTTTTGTTGAACTTTGTCCCATTTTCTTTTTTTCCCAAAGCAACACCACCTGCAACAACAACTCCAACTACAACGGCCCCTGAACCTGCTAAAGTTGCAAAGATTAGTTTAGTGTTCAGGCTTCTTCAAAACTTCAAGGACATCTACTCCAATCTCAGTAATCCTGAGACTGTAGAACTGGCAAATAACATCACCACTGCGGTAATATTTTTCTCCATTGAAGCGTGGTTAATTGCAATAGCAGTAGACACTGGAAATGTTGTGTATTGGCAATATATAAAAAAAAGATACTACTGATGTATGCTTTTACATGCTGAATAGTTTGCAAAATACTCTTTGTGTGTTTTAAAACTAAATTTCTTGCAGCAAAATTTGTTCTTAAAAACAGAAATGACTTGTATGCAAGTAATATGATATTTATATGATTATTTATCTGTTTCTGTTATCTGTTACAGTGTTCTCAAGTTTACAAGCGTCGTTTCCCACAATTCCACCGCATGAGAATTCTGAAGTTCAGGTAAAAAAATACATTCAGTTGTAGTAATTACCAAACACCCTCTTATCAAAACAGATGGATACATTTGTTTAATTAGTGAATGCTTTTCTGACTGGTTGTTTAGTTAATTAGTTTGTACGTCAAGTGACCATTTGATTGTTCCATTTAGACATTCAGTTTTTGTTAGTTAATTATCTGACTGTGTTTCAACATGGTTGATCCCCACAGCAATGGCTCCATTGTGACTGATTCTGTCCTTGAGTTTAACGCCACGAATAGCCCTACTCCTAATGTGACAGACGTGAAAGACACCCTTACTGCGGCAATCGCAAATGGAACTTTCAGCTTCGCAGTTGATAACACATCATTCAGTGCTACTGTTATCCCAGAAATCGGTCAGTATATTTACAGATTTATTTTTTTCCTGTTAGATATTGTCTGTTACATTGTGAACCCTTTAAAAGGAATGACAGACATAATCATTCTTGTTTGATGATAAACACACACACACACACACACACAAATACAAAACTTATAAAAGATGCAAACTGCTGTATTTGTGGTTGAGATTCATTGTATCTTGGCACGCTTAGTAAGTATTATTGAATTGTGACTCATTTTCTCTTAATTCTGCCCAATAATGGAACAAACGTGACGACTTCTGCTAATACTTCAAGTCTCCGCAGATTCTAGTCTTAAAGACTATAATATAACCTTCAAAATGAACCAAATCTTCACAAGTGACCTTTCAAATATGTTATCTGATGGAGCCACAAAGCTGGCAAAAAACATCACTAATGAGGTAATTATTTTGTCCTTTAATAATGGTAATATTTCAGTTGTAAAACAATTTGAATGTGTCTCTAATTTATCATTATAAAATTAAAACTCTCCTTAACTGTTTATTCATTCATTATAGCTTGATGGACTTTACAAAAATTTTAAGGACTTCAATCGCACATTGGTTTGGCAGTTCAGGTAAAATTTAATAAAATTCTAAATACAGTCAATGCTCTATAAAATGGCATTATCACAGCTTGATTTTTACATGTTGGTTGATTGCTTTTTTGTTGAGAAGTTTATTGGATAGTTGCTTAGTAAGTTACTAGACCAGTTGTTGTACCACAGTTTTTCCTTTTATTTTATTTACTCATTTATTATCCCCACATTATCCCCTTTCAGGAATGGCTCCGTTGATGTAGATGCTCTACTTGGATTTAACAAAAGCTCCTATAATCTTCCTTCCGTGTCAGCACTGGCTAAGGCTCTTGCTGAGGCCGTTAGAAGTGGAATAATCAAATTACCAATTGATCCACAAACTATCAAAGTTACAGATACAGCTACAGGAGTCAGTGGTCAGTATACATTTATACATATATTTATTTTCATGTAATGATTTATACATAATTTCTCTAAAATTATGGTGGGTTTAGCAGCTCTAATAATATTCCATTATAAATAATAAAATCATTTACAACATCTATACAGAAAATGTCAACCCTTAGAGAAATATAAGTAACATGAGAATGAAAGGAGTATGAGTAGTGTGGGCTGTTGTGTTTACAGTCAGCAAAAGCAAACTGAATGAATAAATGATGGTTTGGAAGTCCATAGATGTCTTAAGATGCTTAAAGGGGTTTCCAAAGACTTTGTTTACTGGCCTAAATGAATCAATAATTATTGTGCATTTTCTTTCCTTTTATTTTTACAACTACTGGAAATTTCACCTTCATAGTCATTACGAATTCCACAAGTACTGCTGAGGTCACAGAACCTGGTGGTCAGTGTGTGTTTACAGATTTAAATTAATATGATCATATTTTTCTGTTGTTAAATAATGTTACGTGTGGTGCTGCAGGGAAGAGGCAATACACGGTAATCCACAAAGTAAGGGTCTTTAATGAACGTAGGAGCAGAAATACAACACTAACACACAGTAAGCTAACAATAAGAATGGACAGGGAGTGAAGGGAGTGAGTCCATGATAAAGGGAGTGCTAATGATACAGTCCAGGTGCAGGTGATGAGTGCTGATGGGAAGAAGACGAGGGAAGTAAGTGCAGGTGTGGAGACAGGAGGATCCTGGGAAATGGAGTCCAGGAAACGAGGGAACTGTGACAAATAAGGCCTCAAGGCCACATTAATTATGAGACACTTTTGTTGAACTTTGTCCCATTTTCTTTTTTTCCCAAAGCAACAACAACTCCAACTCCAACTACAACGGCCCCTGAACCTGCTAAAGTTGCAAAGATTAGTTTAGTGTTCAGGCTTCTTCAAAACTTCAAGGACATCTACTCCAATCTCAGTAATCCTGAGACTGTAGAACTGGCAAATAACATCACCACTGAGGTAATATTTTTCTCCATTGAAGCGTGGTTGTTAATTGCAATAGCAGTAGACACTGGAAATGTGTATTGGCAATATATAAAAAAAAGATACTACTGGTGATGTATGCTTTTACATGCTGAATAGTTTGCAAAATACTCTTTGTGTGTTTTAAAACTAAATTTCTTGCAGCAAAATTTGTTCTTAAAAACAGAAATGACTTGTATGCAAGTAATATGATATTTATATGATTATTTTTCTGTTTCTGTTATCTGTTACAGTGTTCTCAAGTTTACAAGCGTCGTTTCCCACAATTCCACCGCATGAGAATTCTGAAGTTCAGGTAAAAAAATACATTCAGTTGTAGTAATTACCAAACACCCTCTTATCAAAACAGATGGATACATTTGTTTAATTAGTGAATGCTTTTCTGACTGGTTGTTTAGTTAATTAGTTTGTACGTCAAGTGACCATTTGATTGTTCCATTTAGTCATTCAGTTTTTGTTAGTTAATTATCTGACTGTGTTTCAACATGGTTGATCCCCACAGCAATGGCTCCATTGTGACTGATTCTGTCCTTGAGTTTAACGCCACGAATAGCCCTACTCCTAATGTGACAGACGTGAAAGACACCCTTATTGCGGCAATCGCAAATGGAACTTTCAGCTTCATGGTTGATAACACATCAATCAGTGCTACTGTTATCCCAGAAATCGGTCAGTATATTTACAGATTTATTTTTTTCCTGTTAGATATTGTCTGTTACATTGTGAACCCTTTAAAGGAATGACATAGACATAATCATTCTTGTTTGATGATAAACACACACACACACAAATACAAAACTTATAAAAGATGCAAACTGCTGTATTTGTGGTTGAGATTCATTGTATCTTGGCACGCCTACTAAGTATTATTGAATTGTGACTCATTTTCTCTTAATTCTGCCCGATAATGGAACAAATGTGACGACTTCTGCTAATACTTCAAGTCTCCGCAGATTCTAGTCTTAAAGACTACAATATAACCTTCAAAATGAACCAAATCTTCACAAGTGACCTTTCAAATATGTTATCTGATGGAGCCACAAAGCTGGCAAAAAACATCACTAATGAGGTAATTATTTTGTCCTTTAATAATGGTAATATTTCAGTTGTAAAACAATTTGAACGTGTCTCTAATTTATCATTATAAAATTAAAACTCTCCTTAACTGTTTATTCATTCATTATAGCTTGATGGACTTTACAAAAATTTTAAGGACTTCAATCGCACATTGGTTTGGCAGTTCAGGTAAAATTTAATAAAATTCTAAATACAGTCAATGCTCTATAAAATGGCATTATCACAGCTTGATTTTTACATGTTGGTTGATTGCTTTTTTGTTGAGAAGTTTATTGGATAGTTGCTTAGTAAGTTACTAGACCAGTTGTTGTACCACAGTTTTTCCTTTTATTTTATTTACTCATTTATTATCCCCACATTATCCCCTTTCAGGAATGGCTCCGTTGATGTAGATGCTCTACTTGGATTTAACAAAAGCTCCAATAATCTTCCTTTTGTGTCAGCACTGGCTAAGGCTCTTGCTGAGGCCGTTAGAAGTGGAATAATCAAATTACCAATTGATCCACAAACTATCAAAGTTACAGATACAGCTACAGGAGTCAGTGGTCAGTATACATTTATACATATATTTATTTTCATGTAATGACTTATACATAATTTCTCTAAAATTATGGTGGGTTTAGCAGCTCTAATAATATTCCATTATAAATAATAAAATCATTTACAACATCTATACAGAAAATGTCAACCCTTAGAGAAATATAAGTAACATGAGAATGAAAGGAATATGAGTAGTGTGGGCTGTTGTGTTTACAGTCAGCAAAAGCAAACTGAATGAATAAATGATGGTTTGGAAGTCCATAGATGTCTTAAGATGCTTAAAGGGGTTTCCAAAGACTTTGTTTACTGGCCTAAATGAATCAATAATTATTGTGCATTTTCTTTCCTTTTATTTTTACAGCTAACAGGTCTCCAGTCCTGGCTAGTATGCTCACAGCTGTGTGGATGACCCTAGCATCACTTCTGTTGTCAGCTGTGATGCACTAATCACAAAATCATGCGACTACAAAACGATTGTGAAATCTCTGATATTTTCAGTCTCATTCAAAAACAAGCAAATCACAAAGCAAAACAAGTCAAGTTATGATCTAGCCGTAACATTTACTAGTCTTTCTTGCCACATATAGAGCCTGGTGATACATAAGGTATGCGTGAGTTACATTATTTTGGTCTGTGCTTTACAAAAAGCACATTGTTCCTCTGTACACTGAGCTGGAGAAATAATGAGGATCAGTTCACTGAAACCAAATCTGAACATTTCTCTATGCCACAGAAATGGCACAACTGCCAATGTATTAGTTAGATGCTGAAGATCCATTTTTTTGTAACCAAGATACACATGTGCAATCTATGCATTTAATCTTTGAGTAATAGAAATGAAAAAATGTTCTGATAAATCTGAACATTGCTCTAAGCCATACAAATGGCACAAGTGAAATTTATATTTAAAGGTATTATAATATGATTCAGAACTGATATTGTTTTGCTTTTTGCTTTTTTTTTCAATAAAATGTATTTTCCAATGTATTAGATGCTGAAGATCTATTTTTTTGTAACAAAAGCACACATGTGCAATCTATGTATTTAATCATTGAGTAATAGAAATGAAAACATTTTCTGATAAATGATCTGTATTATGTTTTATGAAGTACTTATGTTTAATAAAATGAAATAAAGAATAAAAGAATAAAGTGAAGCATCTTATTTTCCAAACCAACAAATAAATGTTTTATCTGACACAAACTATTGAATTGCACAAACCCCTTATGACTCCTTCTCAGATGGATTTTTTTTTTTTTTTAAGGCAAAACTTAAAATAATAAGGCAACCTATCACAAGTGCTTTTTTGAGTAAACTCAACGAACAGGGACTAAAGTCCACCCAACTTAAAATATTACATTAACATTACAAGTCACAACATAAATAGCCATGTTTACCTAATGAATAACAGAACAGGCCTATTATCTATACACCGTGTGCAGAATTATTAGGCAAGTTGATTTTCTGATAATATTTTTTTTCCAGGCAAATTTTACCAATTCCAAACCACATCAATCTTAACTTCTATTAATTTTGTATTTAATCATTTATAAGTGATAAATAATTGTCTGCCAGATTCTGGAAGATAAATTCTTCAAACAGTGGTACACTGTGTCCCATTTTAGTGGTTTCACACTTAATTCTTCACCTTAATTCTTCATTATTTTGCAGTTAATGTGTCTTTTCTTCCAATGAGCGTTTTGCTGTCCATTGGTCATGCCTTAACTTTGCAATTTCTAGTATTGCATTAGTATTGCATCCTTCTCGTGAGCATTTAATAATTTTTGACTTTTCAGAGTTAAATCTCTTTTTTGGCTCATTTTGCCTGTAAAAGAAAACCTGCCTAATAATTATGCACACCTCAATATAAGACATTTTTCATTTCCAGCCTTCATTAACAATTACATATCACTTATAAATGATTAAATACAAAATGAATAGTAGTAATTAAGATTGATGTGGTTTGGAATTGGTAAAATGTGCCTGAAAAAAAAAAAAAAAAAAGATCAGAAAATCAACTTGCTTAATAATTATTCACACGGTGTAGGCCTAGACTGATTCATATTATATAAATAGTCTAATTAAAAAAAGACAGACCATAACACGGGTCAAATAACAGTTTGTGTCCAATGCACAACAATGAAATTACAGTACCAAGTCTACTTTTCTTAACTCTATGCATTTTACACTACTCAATGCATGGTACATACCAATGCATGTTAAAGAAATCCACAAAACAGTGTTAATTATACCATAAGACATTAGCTGTTTTGTGGCATGAGGCACATTTGCACATTTATTTAAAATTTTTGGTTACCGCTCTCTCTATCAGTTGCGCGGTTTGTTTACTGCTTGCTATCTGGGTGTGTTGTCTCCCTCTTAGCCTGCTGTTTTTGGTGATGTGACGTACGGGGTTTGGCTAACGTGATTTTCGCTAGCAATTGGCATTGCTCCGACAATACAAACATGCCTCGGCCAATGGTTTTTCAGTTTGTTTTCTTTCTTTTTTGCCTCATTTTTTGACTGTTATCCATAATGGAATTTGGATATTCGCCTTTGATACTGTCTGTCATGATTTACTTATTTCACGCTTCTCGGATGTGATACTGTGATATTGCTGGTACTCTTATCAAACCATCCAGTACGGTTAAAAATCTTGGTGTTATTTTTGATTCCTCTCTCAGCTTTGAGGCTCATATCAATTCTGTCACCAAATCTGCATTTTTTCACCTACGTCGTATTGCCAAGCTCTGTCTTTTCATTAGTGTTAAAGATGCTGAAACGGTTATCCATGCTTTAATTTCATCAGGTCTTGACTACTGTAATGCCCTTTTCATTGGTTTACCTGCTAGCTCCATCACCAGACTGCAATATATTCAAAACTCTGCTGCAAGAATACCCACCCACACCAAGCGTTCTGCCCATATCACCCCTATTCTGTTTGATCTCCACTGGCTTCCAGTGGCCTATCATATCAAGTACAAAATACTCCTGCTCACTTTCAAATCATTGCATGGATGGCTCCTAGCTATCTCTGTAATCTGCTTCTTCCCTACATCCCAACCTGATCACTTCGGTCATCTGAATCTGGCCTTCTCTCAGTCCCTCGGTGTCGCCTCTTTTCTATGGGAGGCAGATCATTTAACGTTATTGCACCCAAACTCCCCAGGTCACTCTGCTGTACTACTAGTATTTCTGAATTCAAATCCCTACTCAAAACTCATTTGTTCTCTGAATGTTACCACCCATAAGTTGTGTTCTGTTTTCCTCTGTGCATGATTATATGCTGCTGTGGCTTACCCTGTCTATGTAATGGCCCCTTTTACTATCTTTGTTCTATCCTTGTTTAATCTTCTATTTTGTAATATTCTTCTTCTTTGCATACTATTGTCTGTCTTTATTACCAGTTGTCTGTTATTATTACCTACTCTTTGTATCTACTTTGTAAAGCGTCCTCGAGCAATGGAAAGGCGCTATATAAACAAAACTTATTATTATTATTATTATTAAAAGTAGAGGGCCACTGTTCAACACTTGACACATAGAGTAAAGTTTGAGACAAAGAAAGAGACGCCTCTGAAAAATTTGAATATAGAACTACCTCAACTATCAGTGACCTTCAAGTCCGTTAGAATCTCCCAAGATGGTTAATTTTCAGGAATTTTGTGACCGATCAGGTAAAGGTAGCAGGGTTCACCCTTGGTGAAACTTGACTTGGTTATTACCTTTGGCTTGTTAACCCTGTCTTAATCTTTGTACAGGAAGGACTTAATGCAGTGATTGAGCTCATCAAATGAAATGTTTCCATTTGAAATTAAATCTTTCAGGCACAAAGCCAATTCTACAGGTACAATGCCTTCCAAAAAAATCATGTAATGCATCAGGAGGAAAACCAGTGACAGGATGAAAGAAAGACAAGTGCTTGCTTAGCACACATTCCCCCTTCATACCACTGACATTTTGCAAACTTCCACCTGTCTGTATTTCCTGGACAAAAGAATTGTGTTCTTCTACATTTCTTAATTTGAAATCACTGATCTCAACCTGACCAGATTTGACCATGCTTAATGATCAAACAAAATCTGCACATTTTGTCAGATTTGAAGCTTTCTTGAAAGCCCACCAAGCTATGGGCTCCTAAATTATCAGCCATACGCAAAAGACTGTCCCCTTTACGTACTGATTCAAAGCAGGCACAAAAACACCTGTTTGCTTCAAATACTTCACATCTTTCATCAGTGGATCAAGGAATTTCTCATATCCAAAGAAGCACACATCATCACTCTTACCAAGGACAGCAAGCTGAATCGAGTGAAAACTAGAGCGGAATTTGGTAGGCAAGTTTAGAACCACCCAATAAATGGCAACAGTCTTATGGATTTTTCTCAAAGTGCCTAAGGGATTGCACACTTCAAATTCATCCACATACAGTCCCAAAGATATTGCAAGGTTTTTGTCACCCAGATGTTCTCTTCAAAGTAAGAACCATCTTAAAAAGACTCAAAATGTCCAGGAGTAGACTCTCCACCGAACACAATCTTGTCCAAGAGATCTTTATGACCTAGTAAGTGTTCCAGAACATGATATAAAGACACATAAACAAAGTGATTTTTGTGTCCTGTAATAGTGATACTCTGTTGGCTCAATTACAGAGAAGTAAAATATAAATTCCTTCTGTGGTCTGTAGATAAACTGCATTTTTCTGAAGTAGTCAGGAGAAGAGGACTGGTCTCAAAAATAGCACTTAATTTCCTGGAGGATAGAATTATCTACATCAATTTTTCATTTGACTAAAATATTTTTGATTCTTTCAACAGCAAAAGTTATGTTATGGATGGCACTCTTGGATATATGCAAGACTGTTTGCATTTTTAAAAATACAGAAGCCAGTTTATGCTCAAGTGTTTCAATATCCACACTTTCACAACCAGAGTCAGTAGCCTCTTGAACAGTCTGTGAGGACTGCCGAGCATCATGGTCATCATCGTCTCCAAAGTTCAATGTTGTATCAGTGTTAAGGTTCTCAGTTTCAGTAATGACCTGGTTTCTTAAATCATTTGTTGTGTGAGTTTGGTGTTTCCTAGTCCTGTGAGAGGCAAAATTTGTAAGCCTGTTGATTTTATACTCTCAGCCAGCAAAAGGACACCGTACAGTTTCATGCCTTCTTAGATGTCCTTTAAGATGTCTAAAATAATATGCTTTCATTGCAAATAGGGATGCACCGATACCATTTTTTAAGGACCGAGTACGAGTACCGATACTTTTTTTCTGGTACTCGCCGATACCGATACCGACGCCTATACATTTATTAATTTCTCTCTTTTTTTTTTTTTTTTTTTTTTGGTGATGTTGCAGTTTTCCAAGCACAACACAGTGAGACTAATCAATGTAGGACAGCTTCTTTATTATTACTCTAAAAAAATATTATTACTCTATGAAAAAATAAATAATTTTTGTGCTCATCACAAACTTGAAGAAAAAAAAAATTCACAGTGTCCAATAACCTTCAAAGGGCATAATTACCAATATACAGTGGTGGTCAGAATTATTGGCACCCTTGGTAAATATGATCAAAGATGACTGTAAAAATAAATCTGCATTCTTTATCCGTTTGATCTTTAATTCATAAAATTAGCAAAAATCTAACCTTTCATTGAAGGAAAAGAATTGAAAGTGGGGGGAAAATCACATTATGAAATAAATGTTTTTCTCCAAAACACATTGGCCACAATTATTGGCACCCCTAGAATTTTTTATGAGTAAAATATCTCTGAAGTATATTCCCATTCATATTTACATTTTTTTTAGCACACCAGGGTGATCATGAACATGAAATTGTCCAGCCATGACTTCCTGTTCCACAGGAGTATAAACATGAGGAAATACAAAGGCCAAATTCCCGTAATCATTTATCACAATGAGTAAAACCAAAGAATATAGTTCTGATGTGCAGCAAAAGATTGCTGAGCTTCACAAAATAGAAAGTGGCTGTAAGAAAATAGCTAAAGCATTGAAAATCCCCATTTCCACTATCAGGGCAATAATTAAGAAGTTCCAATCAACTAAAGATGTTACAAATCTGCTTAGAAGAGGACGTGTGTCTAAATCGTCCTAATGTGAAGTGAGGAGGAAAGTTTGAGTGGCCAAAGACTCTCCAAGGATCACAGCTGGAGAATTGCAGAGATTAGTTGAGTCTTGAGTCTCAGAAAGCCTAAAAAAAATGATCAAACAGCACCTACCAAGTTGTTCGGGAGGGTTTCAAGAAAAATCCTCTGCTCTCATCAAGAATCAGTCTCCTGCATATTCAGTTGTCAGACAAGACTGGAACTTCAAAAGGGACCGGCTTCTATAGTCAGATGAAACTAAAAAAAGAGCTTTTTGGCAGCAAACCCACCAGATGGGTTTGGTGCACACATGGATAAAAAGTACCCCATGCCCACAGTTAAATATACTGCTGGATCTTTAATGTTGTGGGCCTATTTTTCTGCTGGAGGTCCTGGACATCTTGTTCAGATACATGGTATCATGGATTCTATCAAATACCAACAGATAAAAAATCAAAACCTGGACGCTTCTGCTAGAAATCCAATAATGGGCCGTGGTTTGATCTTCCATCAGGACAATGATCCAAAACAAACATCAAAACCAACACAAAAATGTGTCACTGAGCACAAAATGAAGCTTCTGCCATGGCCGTCCCAGTTCCCTGACCTGAACCCTAAAGAAAATGAGTGGAGTGAACTGAAGAGAAGCAGCACCAACATGGAGCTGGGAATCTGAAGGATCTGGAGAGATTCTGTATGGAGAAATGGTCTCTGATCTCTTGTCAGGTGTTCTCCAAACTCATCAGGCATTATAGGAGAAAACTCAGAGCTGTTATCTTGGCAAAAGGAGGTTGCAAAAAGTATTGAATAAAAGGGTGCCAATAAACTTCTCATTTAATACTCATTACATTATTTTCGCAATTTCTCCATTATTAAAACAATTTCATGTAATGCATTTTGAAATCAGTAATGAGTAAAACACTGCTAATTAGATTAGGCCGTCAGTTTGGGAACAGCGCAACATACATTACATGACAAATAACATACAGTCGATTATAAAAATGATTAACACATACCAGGGATTTTAAAGAAAAGCTGGATTGATCAGGCACGACACCTCACATCAGCATAGAAAATCACCCAAAAGTGCACAAAATCAGAAACACACAGCGCAATTAGATTAGGCCGCCAGTTTGTGAAGAGCACAATATTCATTATATATGACAAATAACATACAGTCGATTATAAAAATCATTAATACGTACAAGTGATTCTGCAGAGATTGATCAGGCATGACACCACTTCTTCACATCAGCATCGAATTGTAACACTGTTACGCCATCAGGTTGGGAAGAGCACAATACATTATATATGACAAATAACATAGTTGATTATATAAATAATTAATACATAGGCTACTAGTTATTGTGCAGAAAAGATGGATTGATTAGGCAGGACACTGTCACTGGCTTTTTCTCACCAGCATCAACTTCTGGAAACCCCTGGCTTCTTCTCATGAGCATCAACTTCTGGAAACCCACATAGCTGAGCTGAAGTAGCTGAAGTTGCAAACTATGCACGCACTAACGAGAATCGTGAGATTCAATGAAAACTAAAACTTCTTAGCGAGATCAACAAAACATTGTGCATTTTTAACAATGAAGGAACAAATCTGTTGAATTAACTTGGTATCAATAAAATATATTCCAATCAAAATATCTTTTCTGTAAATGCAGTAAATATCAATTTACTGTTTTATGTTCACCTCAGAAAGTAGCAACTGATGGCAAAATTTTGGAAGAAACAGTACAGCACTTAAAACATCAACCTGCGAAAAAGTGTGTTTAACTGTTTAGAAGCAGATCTCCTAGAAGTGGTAAATGCCTCACTTCTTTCTGGGACTTTTCCAAACTCCCTGAAAACTGCAGTGGTTAAGCCCCTCCTGAAAAAGAGCAATATGGATAACACCATATTAAGCAACTACAGACCAATCTCGAATCTTCTTTTCATAGGCAAGTTCATTGAAAAAGTTTTCAATCAGCTGAACAAATTCTTAAGCTTGAATTGATACTTTGACAATTTTCAATCTGGTTTCCGACCGCATCATAGTACAGAGACAGTGCTCATAAAGATAATAAATGATATTCGCTTAAATACTGATACAGGCAAAATATCAGTGCTGGTACAACTTGATCTCAGTGCTGCATTTGACACTGTTGATCACAACATACTTGTTGACAGGCTGGAAAACTGGGTTGGGCTTTCTGGGATGGTCCTAAAATGGTTCAGGTCATACTTAGAAACGAGAGGTTATTATGTGAGCATAGGTGACCGTAAGTCTGAGTGGACATCCATGAAATGCGGATTCTCCCAAGGCTCAATTTTTGTACCGCTCTTGTTCAACCTGTATATGCTCCCACTGAGCCACATAATGAGAAAGAACCAAATTTCTTACCACAGCTATGCAGATGACACCCAGGTCTACTTAGCCCTATCGCCTAACGACTAGAGCCCCATTGTCTCCCTGTGCCAATGCATTGATGAATTTAACAACTGGATGTGCTAAAACTTTCTTCAGTTAAACAAATACAAAACGGAAGTCATTGCATTTGGAAACAAAAATAATATGTAATTAATACAATAATAAAAGTTAGATGATAAAACGGTCAAATGACTAGCAGCAACAGTTGCCAAACAAAAACCATAAAATTAAAGTAAAATCTTATTTAAATAAGCTGAAAACACTGTCACATGACTGGCAGCAACAGAATATTAAACACTAACAGATCTGTCTAGATCTAAGCATCTTCACTTATTACAGTCCAGTTTGACTATTTCTTTCATACAAAACTTTTAGATGTTGATGTTTTATTGAAAATAATAAAGTTTGAAGTCACCGTTATGAAGGTAAGTGTTTGCTTTAATTGGGCTCTTGCCCCTTGACTTTTTAGCATCAGTTTTTCTTTGGTTGCTGTAACTGTGTGTTTCTGAAGCACGTTTGTTATAGCAAAAGTTGTGAGAATAAAAGCTGATCTGTAAGCTATATTAGCTGTTAGTTTTGCGCCTTTACAGCAGCCTTGTAATATGAAATTGTCTGATAAGAAAAAAATCAGATATTTTGAGTTTTTTATTCATTATATAGTGTTTTCAGCTTTGTCTTTTAGACTCGCACAAACATCAAGAATCAGCGTATGAACCTCAACAATGGTTACAATAAAAAAAAAGCTTTTTTGTGATGTTCAGAGTTGATCTGTTGAGCTGAAAATGTTGTCACAATTGTTGAGGTTCATATGCTTAATCTTGATGTCTGTGTGTGTCTACATGATCCTGTCCAAATCGTTTCTGGTTTAAAAATGTTCAAAATATTAACGCAAGACAACATTTCATGCAGTGGTATCCTAGGGCTACAATAATATGAAATTATTCAATCTAAATGTCCTCAGAGATCAGACTCTGGGTGAATCAGGCTCCTACATGATGACTGAATCACCAATAAGTAACCATCACCATCTGATCAGATTTTCTTCTCATAACTTTTGCTATAGTAAATGTGCATCAAAAACACAGTTACAGTAACCAGAGAAAAATTAAAGCTAAAAGGTCAAGGATCAAGAGCCCAACTAAAGCAAATGCTTACCTCCATAACGGTGACTTCAAACTTTATTATTCTCACTAAAACAAAAACATCTAAACCTCAGTTAATTCGTAATAAGAAGCTTTGAATGAAAGAAATAAATCATACTGGGTTGTAATAAGTGAAGTTTTTTTTTTTTTGGCAGACGCTTCTGCCAGTCATTGACCATTTCTTTTTTAACGATCTTTAACCGTTATTTTCATTAATGGTAAACTCTTACCAGAATGTGCTACCGCCTTAGTTAATGAGGTCAAATTACTAATTAAAGTGGCAATTAATGACCACAGCAAGTCAGGACCTACATTTAAAGGATGGTTCTTACAGTCTAGTGCCCCTATCACTGCACTCTGACTTTAGGAGCCATGCAAGCCTGGAAGTGAGCACCCCCTGCTGGCCTCACTAAAGCATCTTCCAAGTGCAATCAAGTTTTATTCAAAAAAGGTCTCCCATCCATGTCACAACCTGGCAAAAGCCTGCTTAGCTTCAGTAGTGAGCCAGTCAGGACCTCGGTTTAAATGATGGTTCTTACAGTTTAGTACCCCTATATTCTGCTATTCTGCCACATATTCTGCTATTCAAACTGCCTTATTTCCGCCATTGGTGTGAGCAGCAGTGCGTGCTAATATACAAGAAATGTATGCTTTTACACCATATTGCTGATAACATTTCTTTGATAATTTAGCAGTCCTAGCCACTGTACTGAAACCACTCTTATCAGAATGTGATACCACCTTAAATAATGAGGTCAAATTAATAATTAAAGTGGCAATTAACGACCACAGCAAGTCAGGACCTACATTTAAAGGATGGTTCTTACAGTCTAGTGCCCCTATCACTGCACTCAGACTTTAGGAGCCATGCAAGCCTGGGAGTGAGCACCCACTGCTGGCCTCACTATAGCATCTTCCAATTGCAATCAAGTTGTTTTCAAAAATGGTCTCCCATCCAGGTCACAACCTGGCTCGAGCCCGCTTAGCTTCAGGAGTGAGCCAGGCTTAGGACATGGAATGCTACATCCACAAGGCTTTTTGCATTAAAATGGATTTAATTGATGAGCAGCGCATCCTGAGTGGCTCAAAATGTTCCTCAGAATGAGCTACCACCTCTTTTGCAAAAGAGTATAGTCACACTATAGCAAATCTCTCCTGCATATTCTGCTATTCAAACTGCCTTATTTCCACCATTGATGTGAGCAGCAGTGTGTGCTAGTATACAAGAAATGTATGCTTTTACACCATATTGCTGATAACATTTCTTTGATAATTTAGCAGTCCTAGCCACTGTACTGAAACCACCCTTTTCAGAATGTGCTATCATCAAATTAATAATTAAAGTGGCAATTAGCGACCAAAAGCAGGTCAGGACCTCGGTTTAAAGGGTTAGTTCACCCAAAAATGAAAATAATGTCATTTATTACTCACCCTCATGGCATTCTACACCCGTAAGACTTTCGTTCATCTTCGGAACACAAATTAAGATATTGTTGATGAAATCCGATGGCTCAGTGAGGCCTCTATTGAGAGCAAAGCCATTCAAACTCTCAAGGTCCATAAAGGTACTAAAAACATATTTAAAACAGTTCTTTTGAGTTCAGTGGTTCTATCTTAATATTATAAAGCGACAAGAATACTTTTTGTGCACCAAAAAAAACAAAATAACAACTTTTCAACAATATCTATATGGGCCGATTTCAAAACACTGCAATTACCATCTCTTTTGCAATAGAGTATAGTCACACTATAGCAAATCTCTCCCACATATTCTGCTATTTAAACTGCCTTATTTCCGCCATTGGTGTGAGCAGCAGTGTGTGCTAATATACAAGAAATGGACGGATTTCGACAGCTGTATATTTTTTTATATTCAAAAAGAAAGAATCACTACTTTCCTAAAAAAGAATTGCTACATTTCCTCAAAAAGAATCGCTACTTTTCCAAAAAGAATCGCTACATTTTTAAAAAGAATCGCTACATTTTCAAAAACAATCACGAAAGGCAAAAAATGAACATTTCGACAGCTTTTTATTTGCCGTCGAATTCTGTTCCCCCCCCAATGAGGTTCTAATATTTATCAAACGGGCTCCCACTTCATGATGGCTTTGTGGACAGTGTGCTGACCTCTGGTGCAAATGCATGCAAGGAATCCTAGTTTCGAGTCCACGCTTGTGGAATTTTCCGGGTCCCGTCTGCCTTCTTTCACCTATTTAACTTCCTGTCAACATATTTAATATCATAATAAATGGCAAAAAGGCAAAAAATTTACATTTAAACTGATGCTGGTTAAACTACATCCACACAGAGGAGAGAATCAGCATCTTTTAAGTCAGTGCATCGACATCTCTCATCATATGGGGGGCGGGTGAAACGAATTTCGACAGCTGTATATTTGCTGTCAAATTCTGGCTTTGTGGACAGTGTGCTGACCTCTGGTGCAGTTGCGTGCCAAGAATCCTAGGTTCGTGTCCAGGCTCGTGGAATTTTCCGGATCCCGTCTGCCTTCTCTCATCAATTTTGCTTCCTGTCAACATATTTCATATCATAATTAAATGGCAAAAAAACAAAAAATGAACATTTAAAGGGGTGGTTCACGGTTTCATTTCTAGGCTTGATTGTGTTTATGGGGTGCAGTTTAACATGTCTTAATGCTTCGTTTTTAAAAAAACGCTGTATTTTTTTTTACCTTTATTCTACACGCTGTTTCCAATGTCATTTGAACGGCCGGTTTGACTTCCTGGTTCTATGATACCACTCCCTCCGAAACACGCAATGTGCTTGGATTGGTTAGCTGGCCCAGTGTATTGTGATTCGCTGAAGCGTCCGGAAACGCCTCGCCCCTTACCATTAGTTGTTATATGTGCTTCAGTGGAAATGTAAATAATGGCGTCTATATTATCAAATCGAGCCCGAATCAGACCCAGATAGCAGTAATGATGAAAAGGGTCAAGCAGAACCTCTGCAAGCACTATTTATTTCCGTTTGTATTTGTGTCAAAGTGTTTAGATATGCTGTCATATGCTGTTTGTTAGCTTTCAATATACGGTTTTATCCTGATTTAAGCTTTACTGTAGCCGAATACATGACTGAGTAGTAGGGTTGGGTATCGAGAACCGGTTCCATATTTCAAAGAACCGGGTATTCGATACGATGCGCGCATTTCGATTCTGTTTATCGATTCCTGACATTTTTCAGTCATTCTCGCACGGTGAACAGCAGTGAGCATTTTACAGTTGTATCTATCTGCTAGGACCTGCGACAAGGACCTTATCTCATCACGCACATACGCAGTTCATTACAATCGGCACTGACTTTTGCTTCAACACGGCATTAATCTTAAGGAATGCACCGTGTTTGGGGCCGTTCACATGTCGCGTCTAAAAACGCGTGGAAAGCGCGGCCGCGCCACTTTCTACTCCTTTCCAAAGCGCTTTCGCTCCCGTGGCGTCTGTCGTTGCTATGCAACCATGAACTGCGCTCTGCAAGATGACGAGGACGTATCAGCAAAGGATTAATTGATTTCTAGCCCTTGCATTAGCTTTACTAGATATATATTTATGGAGATGAGAAATAAAACCCGGCTGAGCTTTTGATATTGTTACGGAAAGGCCGAAGCTGATTGGTTGGTTCTTGTCACATGACCTGCGGTGCGTTTGAGGCATTCTGAAAAGCATACAGGCGCGCCTGGAAACATTTGAAATAACGCGCATAACGAACTTGCGCGTGCAAAAGACGCGATATGTGAACTCTAACCCAGCCGCGAGTCCTAAAGCACCAGATACAGCTAATATTAGCAATAGCAGCGTCTCACACTCAGGTACAAAAACAGTTACAGCCTACTGGTTATAGCCTAGACGTGGCAAGAATAAAAGGTAAAAACATTATTTTCTCTCGATGAAAAAAAAAAAAAAAAAAAAAATTGGAATCGGAATCGATAATCGATAAGAACCGGATTCGATAAGCAGAAACAATACCCAACCCTACTGAGTAGTAGCATTTTTGTAGCGTTTAATTTATAGCATGAACAACTGTTTGTCTATAAACATAAAAGTTTGTTGTTGTTTGTTGGCGTTTGTTGGAGAAGTATGCAATAGAATTTAGCTAGCGAAGCAAAAACGCGTTCGTCTTTGTTTACGTCCTTGATGCAACCAAAAATAGCTGAACTACACATTTAAAAAAACATGTACAAACAATAAAACGTACTTACAGTTAGGGGCCCATAAACAGCAGCTTCTGCTTTTAAAGTGGGAACTGCTTCATCTTTCAGTAATAGCCTTGGTGCAAATCCAGCATTGAACTCGTGTAGATTCTGGAAGCTGTCTTCCGCACCGCATCCAGTGTAGAGAATGTTTTTACAGTCTATGGTGTAGACAATATCACTGATTATTATAATGGGTTCTATTATCTATTGACGCGTCGCGCCGCTCGCGTCAAGTCAAGTCAAGTCAAGTCACCTTTATTTATATAGCGCTTTTTACAATGTAGATTGTGTCAAAGCAGCTTTACATTGATAACTGGTACATTATTTGGCTGCACAGCAGCTCTTAAAGAATAGTGTCAATGCAGGTAGATCAAAGCACTGTTGAATATCAAATGTCAAGTCAAATGTCAAGTGTCCCCAACTAAGCAAGCCAAAAGGCGACAGCGGCAAGGAACCCAAACTCCATCAGGTGACATCAGGTGGCAGACAAGTGGCAAATAGGTGTTTAAATGGAGAAAAAAACCTTGGGAGAAACCAGGCTTAGTCGGGGGGCCAGTTCTCCTCTGGCCAACAGTGCTTTGTTACGATTCAGGTTGCCATCGTAAGTCCAATAGGATCGCAGCATTCAAAGTATTTATTCCAGTTCCATCCAATTGAGGATCGTATTCATCACGCCGGTATGGACGGTTGTTGAGGAACTGTGTCGTGGCTGTCGTGTCGATGAGGCCCTCACAGTGGATGATCTAGTTGACTCAATCTCTGCTGATACTTCAGGGCTGCGTTGTGGTCGTGTCAAGGCGCAGGTCCTTGGTCTCACCTGGATACGGCCCGGATCCGGTTGACTACGGTGAACCTCGGGATAACCAGAAAGACTAATGTTAGCGTAGATGCCATTCTTCTTCTGATGTAACGAGTACATCATGTGTTATAGGAAGTGTTCCCGGTTCCGGCTGACCTAATTTATGCAGCCTAATAATCCTTTAACGGATTTGAAAATATAAATTGGTAATGTGTTATGTGTATGCCAGGTTAAAAAAAAATGCGTTTTTAGTCTAGATTTAAACTGACAGAGTGTGTCTGCTTCCCGAACAATGCTAGGAAGATTGTTCCAGAGTTTAGGTGCCAAATAGGAGAAGGATCTACCGCCTGCGGTTGATTTTGATATTCTAGGTATTATCAGCTGGCCTGAATTCTGAGATCGCAATAGACGTGAAGGACTATAATGAATTAAGAGCTCGCTCAGGTACTGGGGAGCTAAACCATTTAGTGCTTTGAAAGTAATTAGCAAGATTTTAAAATCTATACGATGTTTAACAGGAAGCCAATGCAGTGTTGACAGAACCGGGCTAATATGATCATACTTCCTAGTTCTAGTAAGAACTCTAGCTGCTGCATTTTGTACGAGCTGTAGTTTATTGATCAGGCGAGCAGAACAACCACCCAGTAAAGCGTTACAGTAATCTAGCCTTGAGGTCATGAACGCATGAACTAACTGTTCTGCATTTTTCATTGAGAGCATATGTCGTAGTTTAGATATATTTTTAAGATGGAAGAATGCGGTTTTACAGATGCTAGTAACATGGCCTTCAAATGAAAGATTGGTATCAAAGAGCACACCCAGGTTCCTAACTGACGACGAAGACTTAACAGAGCAGCCATCAAGTGTTAGACAGTATTCTAGGTTATAACATGAAGTTTTTGGCCCAAAAATTAGAATCTCTGTTTTTTCTGAATTTAGTAGTAGGAAATTACTGGTCATCCAATTTTTTATATCAGCTATGCATTCCGTTAATTTTGTGAATTGGTAAGTTTCGTCAGGGCGCGAAGAAATATAGAGCTGAGTATCATCAGCGTAACAGTGAAAACTAACGCCATGCTTCCTAATGATATCTCCCAAGGGTAGCATGTACAGAGTGAAAAGCAACGGTCCTAGTACTGAGCCTTGCGGTACTCCATATTGAACTTGTGATCGATATGACATCTCTTCGTTTACTACTACAAACTGATAACGGTCAGATAAGTATGATTTGAACCATGACAATGCAATTCCACTAATGCCAACATAATTTTCGAGTCTATTTAAAAGAATATTGTGATCAATAGTGTCAAATGCAGCACTAAGATCCAGTAACACTAATAGAGAGATACAACCACGATCTGATGATAAGAGCAAATCATTAGTAACTCTAATGAGGGCAGTCTCAGTACTATGGTACGGTCTAAATCCTGACTGGAAATCCTCACAGATACTATTTCTTTCTAAAAAGGAACATAGTTGTGATGATACTGCCTTTTCTAGTATTTTTGACAGAAAAGTGAGATTTGAGATCGGCCTGTAATTGACTAATTCTCTAGGATCAAGTTGTGGTTTTTTAATAAGAGGTTTAATAATAGCCAGCTTAAAAGTTTTTGGTACGTGTCCTAGTGATAAAGATGAATTGACGATATTAAGAAGAGGATCTATAACCTCTGGAAGCATTTCTTTCAATAGCTTAGTCGGTATAGGGTCTAACATACATGTTGTTGATTTTGATGATTTAACAAGTTTAGACAATTCTTCCTCTCCTAAAGCAGTAAATGAATTGAATTTTTCCTCAGGGACACTACAATGCACTATCTGACGCGATACTGTAGTAGACGGTTGCATGGTTATAATTTTTTCTCTAATATTATCAATCTTGCAAGTAAAGAAGTTCATAAAGTCATTACTGCTGTGCTCTTTGGAAACATCAGAAGTTGAAGCTTTATTTCTTGTTAATTTAGCCACTGTATCAAATAAATACCTAGGGTTGTGTTTATTTTCTTCTAAAAGTTTTGAAAAATAGGCAGATCTAGCAGATTTTAGGGCCTTTCTGTACTCAATCATTCTCTCTCTCCACGAAATGCGAAATACTTCTAGTTTTGTTTTCTTCCAGCTGCGCTCCATTTTCCTGGCTGCTAACTGGCGTCCAGTGTATTCAACTCTTCCGCTTCCATATGCCGTGCGACATGGCCTCGCCCACTTTGTTGCGTGTTCCCGTGGGCAAGGTTTATGTTAATTGCAGGGTTTATGATGTCACCAACCCGGGAAGAAGCTCGTTGTAGTCCAAACCGGTCGTTTTTGTAGGCATTAAACTGCCATAACTTTAAAAGACAATAACTCTGTTTGCATTGAACTTTCAGCACTGTAACTTTGCAGATACTGTTTATGCTCAAGCAGCAACATTACACACTAACTAAAGTTAAAAAAGTGAAATCGCAATGAACCACCCCTTTAAAGCTGCAGTCCGTAAGTTTTGCCTCTTTGTCGCCATCTCTGTTCGAAACCTGCAATTGCAGTTATTTGCGGAATTATCATCTTTATGTGGGTTGTGCATCGGCATGGCTCCTCAGCACAGATGAATCTAATGTTTTGAGGAGAATGTGTGGCTGTCAGTCACCACATCGGTGGATACTGTGCTTCGAAAAGACAGATTGTAGTCTTGGAAGTATGACCAAAATAAGAATTTTCACCGGAAAATGTCATCTGAACAAGTAAGTAACAAATCTGCCACTTTTGTTCTGACCAACTGAGAAAAAAAGCATTACAATGAATTGCGCTACCAATGGTGATTAAATCTAACGATCGCTTAGCTGATATCACATCAAACCATGCAAATTATTATTATTGTTACACTTCGTTCTCAAATTGTTAATGTTAACAACATCAGCATTACGTGACTACGTGTATTTAGTGTATTAGCGTTACCTGTAGATTTCAATTTCTGTTCAGTTGTCTAATCTCTTAATTTGTCATCCCATACAATCCGTTACAGACTGCAGCTTTAATATGATATTTTCCTGTTGTTAAATAAGGCCTCAAGGTAATATTATTATTAATTATGAGACACTTTTGTTGAACTTTGTCCCATTTTAATTTTAAAGCAGCAGTCCGTAACTTTTTTGTTCAAAATGATCCAAAATCAATTTTTGAGCAAGTACATAACCAGCCAGTGATCAAAACTATCTCCTTACCTTAACCTGATTCACAATGGTAAGCTTGTAATAATGTTTTATTATAAAATTGGTACTGGTGGGTTTCCGCGGGAAATTCGAGCATATGGTCCCTGGATATGGTCCCTTTATCAGCTGGCAATTTTTAATGCACATTTAAGAGTGCAAGTTGCAGCTATTATTATAACAATAATGGAAAGATGAAGCTTATCAGTATGTCACAATATCCCCGTTTGGACTTTGTTTTGTTTTGCACCATTTCCTGCCAATCTGTCATCATAGTTATGCATTTCAATTCACTAACTTGCAATTCGATTCAATATCAGTTATTTGGGATATACTGTATATCAGGTACAGTACATGGCAAATTTTCTCAACTAATGCTGTAAAATATACATGGGAATCAGTTGGTACTACATTAATATTGAAGGTTAAAATGAACTGATTTGTATACAAACTTAAATTACACTTAAAGGATTAGTTCACTTTCATATAAAATTTAATATTATTAAATTTAATATTCCTCGTCTGGTATCATTTAAAGCCCTTTGAAGCTGCACTGAAACTATAATTTTGACCTTCAACCGTTTGGAGGCCATTGAAGTCCACTATAAGGAGAATAATCCTGGAATGTTTTCATCAAAAACCTTAATTTCTTTTCGACTGAAGAAAGAAAGACATGGACATCTTGGATGACATGGGGGTGAGTAAATTATCAGGAAAATTTTATATGAAAGTGAACTAATCCTTTAAGGATTTTTTTTTATAATAATAAAGTTATAATAGGCCTACTAACTGTAAAATTATTTCTACTCCAATTCGTTTTTTGAAATATAAACATTTAAATGGTGGCTGTCAACTTGACGTATTTATTCAAACATACATTATATAGGCTATTGAAGAACATTAAAAATTATAATTAATATGTAATATGGTGCATATATTTGGCTAAATGCTCCTCTCTAGAGTTCATTTTTCTAGCTGACTAACGAGTTTATGGATATGTTATGTTCTGAGGTAGCCTAAATGTGACGTTACGTGACATTGTTTACAAGCTGTTATTAACGTCTTTCCGCGGTTGAAACACTGATTAAGCGATTACATGAGACATGATACGGATTTCGTTAAGTTGTATTGTATCTTTTAACATACCTTGAGATGTTCATTCATGTTTATTTCGCACTGTAACTGGTATTAAAGCGGAGGAGAGGATCAGTTCATGTGCGCTTCACGCTGCCGCTTCTCTTGAACTACAGCAATCTGTCACACCACATTAAAGAGCGCTAAAACGGTTTTTGTTTTTTTTTATTTCGAAGTAAAATGGGAAGAATTTGAAATATGAGACTTTGTTTCATGTCAAAAGCAACAAATCTTATTGTGATTTATTGGATGGTTACGTATCTTTGCGCTTTTTTAAGTGGGTATACGGAAATCCTTGACCTTTCCAAGTGGGTATATGGCGTATACCTGCGTATCACATAGACTACACCCCTGGATGGAAGCACTTTCAGCTCATACTCATTGATCCCTATCACTGCCATTATAAAGCTTCTTTGCGTCAGGATATTTATTAATATTTCTACGATTGTGTTCATCAGAAAGAAGAAAGTCATATACACCTAGGATGGCTTGAGGGTGAGTAAAGCTTTGGCTAACTTTCATTTCAAAGTGAACTAATCCTTTAATGAATAGTTGCTTAGTAAGGTCACTAGACCAGTTGTTGCATTACAGTTTTTCCTTTTATTAATTTGAACACTATCCCCTTTTAGGGAGATGGTCTTCACTGCAGAACACGAGATCCAGGGGGAGGGGTTGGATCTAGATATAAGTAACATGAGAATGAAAGGAGTATGAGTAGTGTGGGCTGTTGTGTTTACAGTCAGCAAAAGCAAACTGAATGAATGAATGATGAAGCTTTGGAAGTCCGTAGATGTTTTAAGATGCTTTGTGGTATATTAAATGAATTTTAAGCTGTTTCCAAAGGCTTTGTTTACTGGCCTAAATGAATCAATAATTATTGTGCATTTCCTTTCCTCTTATTTTTACAGCTAACAGGTCTCGAGTCCTGGCTAGTATGCTCATAGCTGTGTGGATGACCCTAGCGTCACTTCTGTTGTCAGCTGTGATGCACTTATCACAAAATCATGCTACTATAAAATGATTGTGAAATGTCTGATATTTTGAATGAGACCAATATTTTCGGTATCATTCAAAATCAGCAAATCACAGAGAAAAACAAGTCAAGTTATAATCTAGCTGTACCATTTACTAGTCTTTCTTGCCAAATATGGAGCCTGGTGATACATGAGGTATTACATTTTTTTTTTTTGGTCTGTGCTTTACAAAAAGCACGTTGTTCCTCTGTACACTGAGCTGGAGAAATAATGAGGATCAGTTAATTGAAACCAAATCTGAACATTCCTCTATGCCACAAAAATGGCACAACTGCCAATGTATTTGCCGAAGATCTATTTTTGTAACCAAGGTACACATGTGCAATCTATGCATTTAATCTTTGAGTAATTGAAATGAAAAAATGTTCTGATAAATCTAAACATTTCTCTATGCCATACAAATGAAATTTATATTTAAAGGTATTATAATGTGATTCAGAACTGACATTGTTTTTCTTTTTTTCAATAAAATATAAATGTATTAGTTAGATGCTGAAGCTAGATGCTTCTTTTTTTTTCTTTTTCTTTTTTTTTGGTAACAAAGGTACACATGTGCAATCTATGTATTTAATCTTTGGCCCGGTTTCACAGACAAGGCTTAGCCTAAGCCAGGATTGGACCTTAGTTCAACTGAGCATTTAAGTAGCTTCTATAAATGTACACTAGAAAAAAAATATTGCTGGTGTGCATCTTGAGACAAAACAATGGCACTGACATATAATAAGATATGTCAGTCCAAGTTGCTTTTAGTAAAAACAGCTCAAACATGCATTTTAGTCTAGGATTAGCTTAAAGGGGGGGTATAATGCTATTTCATGTATTCTGAGTTATTTACACTGTTAAAGAGTTTCTGTGCCAAAAATTCTCTTCCAAATCCTTACAGGATTCGGGATCTTTTTTTCGAGTATCGGCCTGAGTGATGTCAACAAGGTCAGAATTCCTTGTATGGGCACTGCTCCCGGAAGGTTATCCAGGGATAATGCGATGGTGTATTGTGTGTGTTTAAATACATTTGTTTAGCTGACCATTGATAGCTTGCAGCCGATCTCTACACAAAAGCTGCGCGTGCTCGTGATAGCTCGTCACTCTATCTCCGCTCACAGGACACGCCTCCAGGCGCTCGGCTGTTTTCGGAAATACTCAGTACAGCGTATGTATCTTTTATAAATATGATAAAACTAAAGACTTTTTGGAGATATGAAGGATGCACTACTACTCTATAGGTACTCAAGATTAATATGAGATTGGCAGAAACTGTGTGTGATATCCCCCCTTTAAGCCTTGTCTGTGAAACTGGGGGTTTGAGTAATAGAAATGAAAAAATGTTCTGATAAATTATATGTATTATGTTTTATGAAGTACTTACGTTTAATTAAATGAAGGCAGAATCCTGTTCCTGTTTTGTAACATTAATGCTTCAATTATACTTCAAAGTATAAATACTCTAGGTTATTCAACTTAAATTTTGACTTGTGCCGACATAAGCTGGGATCCAGCCTGTTCTCATATCTTCTAAATTACTTTTAGAAAACATCAGATCACCCACAATATTGTATAACAAATACATATAAAAGACTTGCAGGACAGTAAATGTCATGTTTTATTTATACACAAAGACTTAAATCTGAATACAAAAACTTAAATCTCCCCTATTTTAATTACTGCTGTAGCACAAGCCCTAATACAGTACTGATCGGTTGTCCAAAGATAAAATACACAAAAACAGAAGACAAAACAAGATAGATGACAGAATGCCTTAACTTTACTAACAAAGAAAACACAGATTCAGTACTCAAAATATATGAAATATCAACCAAATAATGTTAACAAAACATAAGTATTCAAAAAGAATAAAGTGAAGCATCTTATTTTCCAAACCAACAAATAAATGTTTTATATGACAAACTATTGAATTGCACAAATCCCTGATGACTCCTTCTTAGATGAAGGACTGACCATAACTAATTACTTTTTTTTAGCTATGGTAACACTTTACAATAAGGTTTCATTTGTTAAAAGTGCAATAGGTAATAAAAGTGACATTGTTCTGCTCAATCACCCAGACTTGGAATTAGTCATTTCCATGTCAACAGTATCAACACTGAAATGAATCTGCAGCAGTCAGGTACAAGCTCTCTAAGTTGTTTATGGTTGATTAGGGGTGGGGATAGGATTATGCAGTCAGGTAGCAACTTCAACGAGGGGGTTAATAATTTGGCAGGTAGTCGAAATTCGGCACAACACCATCTCGTGTAACGCTTTGCCGAGAGCAGCTGTGTGTGTGTGCCTTTATGTGTTTTGAAGGAGGCATGGATTTGGAGAGCACTCTGAAGTGAGGGTGGGATGTTATGAATTTGAAAGCTGGTTCGCTATTGCTACCCTTTCCAAAAATGTCCTTGCACCTTTAACATTAGATAACTGTAACTATGATCCACTGAGGCAAGTTGCTTTGAACCCAAGTGCAGTTTATTTACTTTACATTAGTGGTTCTCAAACTTTTTTGGTAGCGCCCCCCTTTAAACCTTTAAAAAAAAATCTGACTACCAAAATAATTTCACTAAAAAAATTATAAAAACGGAAAGATTTCGGAAAAACGTGCAATGCAAAAACACCTGCATTAGTTTCACTTTGTAATGTCATTGAAAAACATAACAGTAATAGAAAATAATAGATCAGAATTGTTAATTTAAATTAATAAAAAAATGAGGTAAATATTTCAGGGATGCTTTGGATGAACAATATATAACAGCGCCAATATATAACAGTTTTTGACAGCACCTCACAAGCTCAGCTTCTTGTATGTCTTCTCACCAGAACGCATACAGCAGTGGAGCTTCTATGTTGGGCTTGTTCAGACGGTGACAAGACAAGACTATGAAAAAGAACGATTCAGTGTAATTGGCGTTCGGTGCCAATAAAGGCAGAGCGCCAACCGCTATTCACGCACATTCGAATGCCATTGCAATGCGAATGCCACTCCTGTGCACAATCAAACCAATAAAACAATGACAACATAACACATGAGACTAGAGAAACACATGACATGGGGGAGCACATGGTAAACCAGGAAATAATGACTATGACATGAAACTGCAAAATAAAACAAGAAACATGAACATGAATATGAAAAAAAACCCAAAACTAGATGTGACATTAACTACATTAGTTAACATGAACTCACAATGAAAAATACTTCTACAGCATTAATTAGTCTAAGCGAATGATAATCTCAACATTTTTTAATAGATTTTGAAGATCAAAAGCTGCATCTGTTAACATTAGTTAATGCATGAACAAGAACATTTTTTATTATCTAACATTAATAAATGCTGTAAACAATATATTGCTTAATTTTAATGCAATAATTTCTACATTTGTCTATTTTCACTAATTAAATCAGCATAAATATTATATTAAATGTGTCTTTCTATAGTGTTTTATCTCTTTTTTGAACTTTACTAGTGCGCTATATAATTACAAAAACATCACAGTTTGAACTAATAAAACAGTGATGGATGGAGATATAGCCATTAGTGAACAGCGAGCCATCCATGAAAAGGCACCAGAGGTGGAGTTTGTGTTCTCTGAAAAGGTAAGAAGTACAGAAATATATATATATATATATATATAAAGAATATGGCAATCAGTTTCCAGGGGTCATCAATACACTTCACACTACTTAGTATATTCTAAATAGTGTATATTATGTATTTAAAAGTATTAAATAAAATACTATTCGAGAGTGAAACATAGTATTCAATACCATTTGTACTTGCTGTGGATTTCATGGTAGTAGTTTGTATGGTTCCAATTGTGACAGGCGCAGGTGTAGAAGTAACTATTTCCCCTGTAATATACAACGAGCAGAGCGCATTAAACTTCATTTTAAAGGTTTCGTCATTATGCTAATTTGTGTATTGTACTTCACACACTCACCCGCTCTGATAGTATCCAGTATGATGTTCAGAGGTATGGTGCTATTCATAGTGTTTCTATTAAGAATAGCTTCTACCTCAACTGAGCTTGGAACAATAGAAGAATTTTCAAAGATAAGAGTCATTTCAACTTTAATGGAGCCATTCCTGTAACACACACACACAGAATCATTATAACCCCCAATGTCCTATAACAATGTGCTCCCATTATTATAATCATCCTGGACATCTTTATCATGAATGTGAAAGACCACAGTGTCATGCTTACGTGAAGGATTCGACTCTGCATCGCCTGAATCCTTCGAGATTGCTTGCCGTGTAAATTAAGTTTATCTGTATGCAATGAAAAATATTGTAATTTTATTATAAATAGAGTACAGTATGGGATTTATCTTTTCCCATTTTTTTATATTAACAAACATTACACATTGCTGTAAAATTAAAATAAGGATATATACTGCAATCTTGGCCCATTCCTCGCTTGAAAAAGCAGATCACTGATAGTCTTTGGTTTCCATGTTACCACTGCTTTCTACAAATTCCACCAAATATTTTCAATGAGATTTCAATCTGAAGACTGTATAGGCCACTCAAGAACATTCTACGACTGATCCCTGAACCAAGCATAAGTAGATTTGGATGTATAAAAAAGTCCATTGGCCATCCAGCTTCAGTCTCTGCACCAAAGGCATCAACAACTTTGCCAAAATGGCTTGATACTTTGAAGAATTCATGATGTCCTTCATACAGTCAGGATTTCTACTGGGCCAAGATTGCAGTAGAGAGGTGACAGAAGCTTCTAAGCACTTACAGGCAGTGTTTATTGGAGGTTATAAAGAATAAATGATTCTGCACAAAATTTGACTTTTGGGGGTTGAATAATTTTGTACACCTATGTTTAGAGCCAGTTTGATTTTTTAACTTTACATTCTCGGAATCGCTCAAATGTGTATTAATAAACTTTGTATAATACTTTACTGATGCCTTTGATGAATTGTTTTCATAAAATTTTGTTCTCAGCAGCAAAATGTCTTGCAGGTTAAGCGGATTGATTGCAACTGTAAGTCATGTAAATTGCTTACTCTATATAACATTTGAAATATCTTTCCAACTTGGTTTGAGTAGGCTCAAACAATCACCACCATACTACATAGGACAAGCATTTTGGAGAATTGATGGATGAGGAGTAGGCCTATGTAGTTTTTGAAACCACCTAGTGGTGATATGACATTTTGTAGTCATGTGACATCAAGCAGGCTAGCAGCCATCATTACTCTTAGTTCTTCTGGATTGCAGTGTTGCCAATTTAGGGACTTTATAACTAGATTAGCAACTTTGCAGATATAGGCAGTGCAACTAGTAGGCTTACATAAATCTCCAAGGTTGGTTTAATATTAGAACATTACATACATCCTGTAAATAAGCTGCTGCATCCATTTATTGTGCAGACTTGTTTCAGTTTCACTGTTTACACAGCATTTTAATTGGTGTCAATCTACTCTTTAGTTCACCCTTACTGTAAACTTCCTACTACTTGTTAAAATAATAAGTGATAAACATTTTAAACAGTAGCATGATACATTGTTGTCACATGACCTCATTATTTTGCTTGTTTTATTCTGCCTTTAGAATTAGAGTAAATGTGAGTAGCCATCTTGGAAATTTCAAATGAACCACTACTCAAAACGCTATGACTGGGAACTTCTGTTTGGGAACCAAGTTATCAGTTTGGGGAGACCCATAACCTTTATAGACAAGAGGACCATTTCAATAGTAAATGGTAGGCAATATTATTTATTTACTTATTTTTTATGCTACCACTTCTTTTCTTATTTTTTATTTATTTATGGCCACACATGTTTTGTTTTTTTTGTTTTTGTTGCTGCTTGTTCAAAATTTTAATTATTAGTTCTAATATTGCTATTGCTTGTTCTGGTTTTGTTATACAAACCTAAATTAATTGTGTGGAAAAAAAAAAAAATTCTCAATTTAATTAAGTTCATTTAACAAATATATTTTGAGTGCTCCCCTGTGGTCTCATCTAACTGACTAGTAAACTAGATTTCAAACCAGCTTGAAATTTATTGCGAGTGATGGTTACGGCAATGATCTCGGGCTCTTAGTTGCAGACTTAAATGTGAAAACTTGTGTAGTAGTGTGCACTAGTCTTAAGTAACTATGAATGATAAAAAGCTTTACATCAACAAGCTATTTTAACAAATGCCATCTTATAAGTAAGCACTGATGTTCTTAATTGGATGTATGAAACAAGTTATACTTACCACAGAGACCACTCTGGATGTCAATGTAAGGGAAGCAGGGGAAGATCTGTTTCTATATGTTTCTTGGAAAGTTTCATTTAGACTGAATCTTAACATTATGCTTCCCTCATTAAGGGTAGGAGGATCAGTATTTGTGGTTCTTGGTGCTGCTGTAGTTGGAGTAATTGTTGATTCTGTTGTACCAGATGCTCTTAATGTAGTTTGTCCTGCTGATGAAAAACCCATATTAGCTTGTGTTGTAGGCTCTTCTGTCACTTTTTTGACAGTAGTGAAGACCTCTGAGGACTCCTTTTTGGTGATGGCTTCTGTAGTTGAACCAATTGTCACTGTCGTCTCTGTTGCTGGTTCCTGTGTTGTTGTTGTTGTTGTTTGTACTGTTCTGACAGTGTCTGTGGAGAAAAAATTGAAGTTAGTCTAGTCTGATGTTGTATTTTTATGGTATTACAATGACTTTGGATTTTGGTATTAAGTAGTACAAAGCAAAAAGAAGCATTTTCACTAGTGGTCTATATTATGTAAGTCACACATTGTCATCATGTATGCCAAAATATAAATATGGTACCATATTATAAATTTTCTTTCTGAAGTTTTAATGACTCACTATCTATTTATATGGCTTTTAAACTATGCTTTTATGGCTCGTATGTAGCATATTATTTATTGTATTTTTTACATTTCTGTAACTTTTTTATTAACTATTGATACAAATAGTTAATTGTTCTGGGAATTACAACTGCTTGAACTTTTTTTAAAAAGATTTATTTATTCATATATTGGTGTTTTTGTCTTTAATTTAATAGTGCAGTTGGAGAGAGGGCAAAAAGCATAGTTGAGGGGGATGGCGAGATCCGGAAAGGTACATGAGCCTAGACTTGAATTCAGGTTGCCCAAAGCACAACGGTGCAACATGTTGGAATACTGCCCACGAGGCCATTTGCTACAACACAGCTGTACTGGAAAAAAAAATGTATTGGTATTATGTGTCTTACCTGTGGTTATATGCTGTATGTCAACTGATGTTGTTGGCATTATCATAGTAGTTTTAGACTCTTTGGATGTTACTGCAGCCACTGACTCCCCTGTAGCTACTGAAGTTTCAGATGTTGTAGCTCTCATGGCTGTTACACTGATTGTGCTCTGTGCCACTGTTGGCACTAACAATGTTTGGGCTTCTGCAGTCGATTCTGTAGTAGTCTTGATTGTTTCTGGTTCATTTCTGATAGTTGATGCTGTGTTTGTCTCTGATGCAGTTGCTGGCAATGCTGATGTCCCTTCTGCTGATGCTGGAGTAGTTGCACTTGTTGTTGGCACTAACAATGTTGGGGCTTCTGCAGATGATTCTGAAGTTCTGGATGTTCTTGCAGCTGTTGTCTTTACTTCACCTGCTTCAGTTAGAGGTGATGATTCTTCTGTTATTCGTGAACCAATTGTCACTGTCGTCTCTGTTGCTGGTTCCTGTGTTGTTGTTGTTTGTACTGTTCTGACAGTGTCTGTGGAGAAAAAATTGAAGTTAATCTAGTCTGATGTTGCATTTTTATTACAATGACTTTGGATTTTGGTATTAAGTAGTACAAAGCAAAAAGAAGCATTTTCACTAGTGGTCTATATTATGTAAGTCACACATTGTCATGTATGCCAAAATATAAATATGGTACCATATTATAAATTTTCTTTCTGAAGTTTCAATGACTCACTATCTATTTATATGGCTTTTAATCTACATAATGCTTTTATGGCTCGTATGTAGCATATTATTCATTGTCTTTTTTACATTTCTGTAACTGTCTTATTAACTATTGATACAAATAGTTAATTGCTCTGGGAATTACAACTGATTTATTTATTTATTAGCGTTTTTGTTTTTAATTTAATAGTGCAGTTGGAGAGAGGGCAAGTAGCATAGTTGAGGGGGATGGCGAGATCCGGAAAGGTACATGAGCCTAGACTTGAACCAGCCTGGGGTGCGTTTCCCAAAAGCATCGATAGCCAACTAACATCGCAAGTTCCGTCGTTACTTACCTCGTTCAACGATTTGGTGTTACCCAAAACCATAGTTCAAACGAACATTCGCAAACTGCATCGCAAACTTGTGTGGTTGGAACGACAGTTCTCGAGCTGTGGTTAGAAGCATAGTTTCTTGTTTTTATGACATGTGGACTTAATAAATCGTTATCTTGAGCAAAATAAGCAAGCTGACATTAAGTACAATGTATATCTTTTATTTAGAATATATACAGATGTCATTTATATATTTTAGTTTGTCAAGAGATTTAAAGCACCGTTTTTGAAGAGTGCGCATGTTCGTACGTGGTCTAGTACGTAAGAACAAGCATTTGATTTAATCTGGAAATAAAGCAAAACAACTGAGGAAAATGAGAATTAGTCCTCTAATGCCATGTCTGTAATTTATAGCAAAAAATCTAGCATTAATTTGATCTCAAACGGATTCATTTAAAGAAGTTATTTCTCACCACCTGCGTGACGTCATTCACCAACGTATTTTCGACAATACGTGCGGCCAAGATGGCAGCGGTGTGAATGGTCAAGTTTTCTGTGCGTCTGTAGTTTGACGAGTTTAAAGCTAACAAACTGAAATTTGAGTATGTAAAGTTACAATTTTGAAAATGTATGTTTTTTCAATATTTTTTTTCTGGCAATACTTGCACCTTCTGACGTGATATAATGGGGGAAAAAAAGGAAAAATCACTCCCTTCACGAAAGCGCTATACTAGCTGGACACCTCGTGGAAGAATGCTGCACGGAGTCGACCGACATGGAGAATATTATTCTTGAGACAGAAATGTTTCTTGCGAAGCCTATTTGCTCTACTCCATCCAAGAATCTTGCGAGATCGAAAGGCATGAACGAAGTTTCCTTATCGACACTCCTTGAGGCGATTCAGAAGCTAACTGCTAAAGTGGATGAAACTCATCATAAGGTGATTTCCATTGATAAAACGGTTGCCGTTTCTTGCGGAAAACTCTACAAACTGTCTGAAAAAGTCTCTCATATGAGTGAAGAGGTCAAGATGCACGCTGTCAAGATCGTTCAACTTGAAAAGGAGATTAAGGAATTGCAAGTTGAAAACGTAAGTCTGAAAGAAAGCTTCGATGAAATGCAACGGTACTCACGTAGATGGAATCTCAAGCTACAGGGTGTCCCAGAGCACGACGGAGAAGATGCGAGAAGCGTGACAATCGACATCCTAAGAAAGATGGTCCCTAGTATCCAGAACAAGTTGGATGATGTTGTTGATGTTGTACACTGCCTGGGGCAAAGGAGATCCGACGGAGCACCTCGTACATCATCATGCATTTCACCATGCGAACCTACAGAGACATGGTATGGCGGGCTGCGAAAGACTCTCGCTATCTAAAAGAAAACAAGCTTCGGATCAAGGAGGCGCTGATCAAACAAGATGCTGAGGCCAGAGCCAAATTATGGCCGCTGGTCAAGAAGGCTGTGAGGAGGGGAAGAAGGTTTCATGGAAGGGTCCCCATGCTTTTGTCACTGGGAAAAAACTTGAACTTAACCCTTGAGATGTACAACGTACTGTGTTTTATATTCGCAGATTACCTTCATGGAGCAACTTAATTTGAATTTAACTCGAGACTTGCGCGTGAACAGTTTTGCACGTTTTGCAGACTGCCCCCGTGTTCTTCTCATGAGTTGCACTTGATCAGTTTCTCATTTACAAACAGCCTTCAAAGAGCATTCCAATTGAACGTTTCGGTCCCACTTTATATTAGGTGGCCTTAACTACTATGTACTTACTTAAAAAAATAAGTACAATGTACTTATTGGGTTCATATTGAATTGCAAAACACTTTTTTTGCTATTGAGGTGGGATACGGGTAAGGTTAGGGAACGCTTCGGTGGTATGGGTAGGTTTAAGGGTAGGGGTAAGGTGTAAGGGATGGGTCAACAGTGTAATTATACAGTATCTCACAGAAGTGAGTACACCCCTCACATTTTTGTAAATATTTTATTATATCTTTTCATGTGACAACACTGAAGAAATGGAACTTTGCTACAATGTAAAGTAGTGAGTGTACAGCTTGTATAACAGTGTAAATTTGCTGTCCCCTCAAAATAACTCAACACACAGCCATTAATGTCTAAACCACTGTACCACAAAAGTGAGTACTCCCCTAAGTAAAAATGTCCAAATTGGGCCCATTTTCTCTCCCCGGTGTCATTTGACTCGTTAGTGTTACAAGGTCTCAATTGTGAATGGGGAGCAGGTGTGTTAAATTTGGTGTTATCGCTATCACTCTCTCATACTGGTCACTGGAAGTTCAACATGGCACCTCATGGCAAAGAACTCTCTGAGGATCTGAAAAAAAGAATTGTTGCTCTACATAAAGATGGCGTAGGCTATACGAAGATTGCCAAGACCCTGAAACTGAGCTGCAGCACGGTGGCCAAGACCATACAGCGGATTAACAGGACAGGTTCCAGGCAGAACAGGCCTCGCCCTGGACGACCCGAGAAGTTGAGTGCATGTGCGCAGCTGCATATCCCGAGGTGGTGGTTGGGACATAGACGTCTGAGTGCTGCCAGTTTTGCTGCAGAGGTTGAAGGGGTGGGGGTCAGCCTGTCAGTGCTCAGACCATACGCCGCACACTGCATCAAATTGGTCTGCATGGCTGTCGTCCCAGAAGGAAGCCTCTTCTAAAGATGATGCACAAGAAAGCCCGCAAACAGTTTGCTGAAGACAAGCAGACTAAGGACATGGATTACTGGAACCATGTCCTGTGGTCTGATAAGACCAAGATAAACTTATTTGGTTCAGATGGTGTCAAGCGTGTGTGGCGGCAACCAGGTGAGGAGTACAAAGACAAGTGTGTCTTGACTAAAGTCAAGCTTGGTGGTGGGAGTGTCATGGTCTGGGGCTGCATGTGTGCTGCCGGCAATGGGGAGATAGAGTTCATTGAGGGAACCATGAATGCCAACATGTTCTTTGACATACTGAAGCTGAGCATGATCACTCCCTTTGGAGACTGGGCCGCAGGGCAGTTTTCCAACATGATACCGACCCCAAACACACCTCCAAGACGACCACTGCCTTGCTAAAGAATGTCTCCAGACCTAAACCCTATTGAGCATCTGTGGGGCATCCTCAAACGGAAGGTGGAGGAGCGCAAGGTCTCTAACATCCACCAGCTCCGTGATGTCATCATGGAGGAGTGGAAGAGGACTCCAGTGGCAACCTGCGAAGTTCTGGTGAACTCCATGCCCAGGAGGGTTAAGGCAGTGCTGGAAAATAATGGTGGCCACACAAAATATTGACACTTTGGGCCCATTTTGGAAATTTTCACTTAGGGGTGTACTGACTTTTGTGGCCAGCGGTTTAGACATTAATGTCTGTGTGTTGAGTTATTTTGAGGGGACAGCAAATTTACACTGTTATACAAGCTGTACACTCACTACTTTACATAGTAGCAAAGTGTCATTTCTTCAGTGTTGTCACATGAAAAGATATAATAAATCACAGTGGGGTGACAAGGCCTACTTTAGTCATGGATCTAACCACTCCGCTGGGGTTCTCACTTTGATTAACAAATTTAAAGGAGATATTGTTGAATCGTTGATTTCTATGAGGAAGATGGGTTATTCTTGTCACTAAGCTTGATAATGCTACTTTTATAATATGTAATATATATGGCCACAACTTAAGATCTGCCAACAAGTCTCTTATTTTCTTATTACAGTGGAATATTGAAGCTTTGAAAAATAAATATCAACAGGCCTTTATTATTATTATTGCTGGAGATTTTAATGATGTATTAGATAATTCAGCTGACAGATTTCCTCCTAAAATGATATCTGAAAATTAATAAAATCACAAATAATATTATCTGTACTTTGTGTGATTATTTTCATATTGCAGATGCATGGCGCTGTTATCACCCTGATGTAAAGGAATATACTTGGTGTAATAATTTGTTGTCCTCTAAATCTAGAATAGACTTTTTTTTGATTTCTCAATAGTTACTGCAATATGTGTTTGATGTCAGTCACCAGTATGCTCCATTCTCTGACCACTTAGTAATTAAGCTGATTTTGCAGACTAAACACAGGGACGGTACTAAACGTGGTTATTGGAAATTGAATAATAATCTGCTAAAAGATAAAATTTTTAATGATCAAATCAAGGGATTAGTTAAAGGAATTTTTTCAAATAATAAATTTGAGTCTCATGGTGCTAAGTGGGAATATTTTAAATATAAAGCAAGATTACTAGTAATAAATAGATCTAAAGCCTTAAAAGTGGTTAATGCTGATAGAGAAGCCGACTTGCTAATTAACATAAATACCTTAATCAAAAAAGACAATCTGTTACAGAAATTAGTCAGTTAAAAACTTTGCAATTGGAATTAGACCATATATATTTAGAAATAGTTAAAGGTGCCTTCGTTAGATGGATTGAGGAAGGACAGAAAAATATGAGCTTCTTCTTCTCACTTGAGAAAAGAAATTTTAAAAGGAAAAGCATCTCTGCATTACAAATTAAAAATTCAGTTTCTAAACTCCCTGAAGAAACTGAGAAATTTGTTACTAATTTTTATAGGAACCTGTACTCCCCTGATTTTCAGGCAAACCAAAGTAAGTCATACCTACAACAGATTAAGAACTATATACCTCAAATAAGTGATGAATTTAAGTTATCATGTGAGGCTCCTGTTTCCTTAAATGAAATTAGAGATGCAATGAAATCAATGAAAAAGGGGAAGTCGCCTGGCTCCGATGGCCTTACTTTAGAATTCTTCATACAGTTTTGGGAATTTTTAGAACAACCTTTTTTCTTAATGCTTCCAGAATGTATAAATAATGGAACAACGACTCCTACTATGAAACAAGGGGTGATATCTCTCATTCCCAAACCAGACAAAGATGTAACTATAATTGATAATTGGTGCCCTATCACTCTTCTTAATTTTGATTATAAATTAGTCGCTTCCATATTCACCAAGAGATTAAAACAACATTTACATCATATCATTAATGAAACACAGACCTGATTTATGAAAGGTCATAAGTTGTAATACTCAACTTGTTCTGGATCTTATTGATTATAGAGATGAAATCAAGTCTGGTGCAATTATCTTATTCCTCGATTTTTATAAGGCCTTCGACACTCTAAAGCACCAGTTCCTTCTAAACTCTTTAGAGGCTTTTGGATTTCCCTAAAAATTCATAAATATTGTTCAAATGTTGTACAAAGAAATAGATAGTTGTATAATTTTAAACTCATGTACATCACCAAGGTTTCCTATTCTTCGCGGAATACATCAAGGTTGCCCTTTGAGCCCCTTTTTATTTTTATTTGTTGTAGAAACATTATCCATAGATATTTTGCACAATAATAACTTTGCTGGCCTGAATATCTTTAACAGAGAGATTCGAATCTTACAATTAGCAGATGATACTACTTTATTCTTGAAGGATAAAGAGCAAGTTTCTCCAGTCTTAACTACAATTAATTCCTTCTCTAACGCTTCTGGGCTCAAACTTAATTTATCTAAGTGTGAAATTATTTGCTTATGTGATACTGTGAAACTGAAATTGAAAATATACCAATTAAAAATGAAGTGAAATATTTGGGGATTCATATAACGAAAAATGTAATTAGTAGACAGTTTCTGAATTTTTCTCAACAGTTATTGAAAACAAAATATATTTTTAATAATTGGCTCCAAAGAGATTTATCAATTTTAGGTTAGTTTTCTTATCCAAAACAGAAGGATTATCCAGATTTGTGTACCCTTCCCTGTCTTTAGCTGTAGATAATTACACCTCCAAAAATTTAGATAATATTTTTCTTGATTTTATTTGGAGTAATAAATCTCACAAATTGAAGAAATATGTTTTAGCAAACAAAAAGAGTGATGGGGGTCTTGAAGTCCTGAATTTTGATGATACTATAATACATTTAAAATTAATTGGTTAAAAAGATGTTTGCTTGGGTCAGATTCTATGTGGTATTTTATTCCTAATAATATATTTAATAGGGTAGGTGGCCTCTCTTTTTTGATGAAATGCAATTACTCCACTGATAAATTACCTATTAAACTGGCTAGATTTCATCAACAAGCTTTGTTAGCCTGGAAACTGGTTTACAACCACAACACCATCTTATGGAATAATTTGGATATTAAAATTAGAAATAGATCAGTCTTTTTTGATAAATGGCTTAAAAACATAATTTTGTTGCTAATCTATTCAACACTAATGGTGATTTGTTATCTTATGAATGTTTTATGAATATCTATCAATGTTCCGGTCCGTTTAAAGAATTTAACTCTGTTATAAAGGCGATTCCTGATGGATTAATATGTCTGATGAAAGCTTCCCTTACTCATGAGTCATGCTCAAAACAACTTTCACAGTTATGTTTGGGAGGTGTTTTGCTTTTAAGTAAAGAATGTAATAATAAATTTATTTGTCAACTTTCTCAAAAACATGGTTATTACCATATAAATACTGTATACCCAATAAAGTGAAAGAAGTGCATTTTAAAATTGTGCATAATATATACCCTTTTGTGTCGAAATTTTGTGATGTAGCTGATATATGCACTTTCTGTAAGGAAGAATATTTAACGAGAATTTTTTTGGTGCGCCAAAAAAAACAAAATAACGACTTATATAGTGATGACCAATTTCAAAACACTGCTTCATGAAGCTTCAGAGCGTTATGAATCAGCGTGTCGAATCAGCGGTTCGGAGCGCCAAAGTCACGTGATTTCACCAAAAATATTCTCGTCGCTTTATAATATTAATATTAAACCACTGTACTCGCATGAACTGATTTAAATATGTTTTTAGTACATTAATGGATCTTGAGGGAGGAAATGTCATTGCTGGCTATGCAGGCCTCGCTGAGCCATCGGATTTCAAGAAAAATATCTTAATTTGTGTTCCGAAGATAAACGAAGGTCTTACGGGTGAGGAATGGCATAAGGGTGAGTAATAAATGACATTATTTTCATTTTTGGGTGAACTAACCCTTTAAATCATAACGAGCGCGGGCTTTGACCGTGACGGTTGCTGCTGAGAATGAAGATGAAGATCGCCAGATAAAGGGCTGAATTTGGATCTGTTCCTTACAAACATATGGATTCTAAAGATTTGGAGTACAGTGAACAAATAAAATTGATGTGATTTGTGAAATTATGTTGTGTTTTGGTGTATCTTATGGTTGTATTGTCAGTCGCTGCACAGGAGAAAACACCTTTTGTGTCTCACAGCAAACAAACTAAATATTACAAAATGGTTAAACAATTACAGAAATGTTGTTCATTTTAAGTTTTTAAAGTGTAGTCTTGTTTAACATTATGTAGCTAATCCTCCGAAACAAGTTTGCAGCACAAGTCACGAACAGAAATATTTCATATTAAGTAGTTGAGTAAACTGCATTTAATAAATGCGACATTAATTAAACATTAATGCCACGATTTTAATTTAATGCCACTGTTTAGTGCCACGATTAATGCCATGACACACATTCACACTTGGATACGTAAATAATTTACGTTTTATTGCTGTCAATACGCAAGTATTTTTACGTTTTAGTTAGGGCTGCAACAAGGTAAAGACTAGAAGGGATACAGCTACGGCCAACAACTATTCGATAAAATCGATAGTAATCGATAATGAAAATCATCGACAATGATTCTCATTATTGATTAGTTGGGTCTGCCCACCGTGCATGGAAGACTTCCGCCAGTCGCGTTAAATTATAGCACTAAATAACGCAAAATGGACAAATGGACAAAATGCATCTAAAAATAGTGAAGGGAACAGATTGAGTAGCTACGGGAAAGGTACGTGATCCAAGCTGCCCAAAACAGGAGAATTCTTTATTTTAAGATTCAAGCTAATGCATTAGCGTAATGGCTTGCCCTGTCAGGCGCTTTGACACATGCATGTGCGTCCTCAGCGCAAAACGTTTGTTCTACGTCTATATCCGTATCTGCAAATGTTACAAATTCACGCGAGCATTTACATTTTGCATAAAGGTTCGTCCTGACAGTCTTAAACTTTAAACTTTACTGAATGATCGCCGGCGCGCACCCGCGTCAGACAGACGGAACGCGGGAGAGAGGGAGACAATTAATATTCAGCGCAAAAATATTAATTTTCCTGAAATGTCTGTTGTTTAAAGTTAAATTTAGATTTAAAAATCAACATGTCATTCAAGTATTTTATGAGAGTAGTACCTGTAAAGGGAATATAAATGTAAGACGTTTCTTACAGCCTACTTACAGGATAAAGAAATGACAGTAAGAGGTGAAGAGGTGATTGTGTTCAGAGTGAGTGCTCCTGCAGAACATTTCTCTTGCCTGTTGGTTAACAAGACAGTTTGTGTCTTTCTTTATCATCTTTATTACTATCTTCATTTTAAATGTAGAGTAGAGATTTAAACTATATTCACTATATACAGTGCTAAAGTTATTAGATATCTGATACCCAATGTATGATTTGTGACACAGGCCAGGGCAGCCTAAAGTATCAGTATTGGTGCTTTTGATACATTCCTAAAATATTTGTGTTCTCTCTTTATGATGACATGTAGTCTAATAAATTAAGCACTGTATGTTTTCATAGCATTCAATTGGCACATTTGTTTGAAGTACATTGGGCAGGATGTGCAATAGTGTTTTGTTTTTTTTTGTCAATAAAATAAAAATAAATAAAATTAGGATTTTTATCCAATTAATCGAAAAAATAATCAGCCAACTAATCGATTATCAAAATAATAGTTAGTTGCAGCCCTAGTTTTAGTGCTATAAATATGTCAATATTGTATGTTTTTGTGTGTATGAAAACATAAGTAAATGTACGTGTGGTAGAACCACACTTTACGTAAAAATACACACGTATTCTCATGAGATTACGGTGCCTTGAACTTAGGTTGCCCAAAGCACAACGGCGCAACATGTTGGAATACTGCTCACGAGGCCATTTGCTCCAACACAGCTGTACTGGAAAAAAAAAATGTATTAGTATTATGTGTCTTACCTGTGGTTATATGCTGTATGTCAACTGATGTTGTTGGCATTATCATAGTAGTTTTAGACTCTTTGGATGTTACTGCAGCCACTGACTCCCCTGTAGCTACTGAAGTTTCAGATGTTGTAGCTCTCATGGCTGTTACACTGATTGTGCTCTGTGCCACTGTTGGCACTAACAATGTTTGGGCTTCTGCGGTCGATTCTGTAGTAGTCTTGATTGTTTCTGGTTCATTTCTGATAGTTGATGCTGTGTTTGTCTCTGATGCAGTTGCTGGCAATGCTGATGTCCCTTCTGCTGATGCTGGAGTAGTTGCACTTGTTGTTGGCACTAACAATGTTGGGGCTTCTGCAGTCGATTCTGAAGTTCTGGATGTTCTTGCAGCTGTTGTCTTTACTTCACCTGCCTCAGTTAGAGGTGATGATTCCTCTGTTATTGGTGAACCAATTGTCACTGTCGTCTCTGTTGTTGGTTCCTGTGTTGTTGTTGTTTGTACTGTTCTGACAGTGTCTGTGGAGAAAAAAAAAATTGAAGTTAGTCTAGTCTGATGTTGTATCTTTATTACAGTGACTTTGGATTTTGGTATTAAGTAGTACAAAGCAAAAAGAAGCATTTTCACTAGTGGTCTATATTATGTAAGTCACACATTGTCATCATGTATGCCAAAATATAAATATGGTACCATATTATAAATTTTCTTTCTGAAGTTTCAATGACTCACTATCTATTTATATGGCTTTTAAACTACATAATGCTTTTATGGCTCGTATGTAGCATATTATTTATTGTATTTTTTTACATTTCTGTAACTGTCTTATTAACTATTGATACAAATAGTTAATTGCTCTGGGAATTATAACTGGTTGAACTTTTTTTAAAAAGATTTATTTATTTATATATTTGTGTTTTTGTCTTTAATTTAATAGTGCAGTTGGAGAGAGGACAAGAAGCATAGTTGAGGGGGGTGGTGAGATCCGGAAAGGTACATGAGCCTAGACTTGAACTCAGGTTTCCCAAAGCACAACGGTGCAACATGTTGGAATACTGCCCACGAGGCCATTTGCTCCAACACAGCTGTACTGGACAAAAAATGTATTGGTATTATGTGTCTTACCTGTGGTTATATGCTGTATGTCAACTGATGTTGTTGGCATTATCATAGTAGTTTTAGACTCTTTGGATGTTACTGCAGCCACTGACTCCCCTGTAGCTACTGAAGTTTCAGATGTTGTAGCTCTCATGGCTGTTACACTGATTGTGCTCTGTGCCACTGTTGGCACTAACAATGTTTGGGCTTCTGCAGTCGATTCTGTAGTAGTCTTGATTGTTTCTGGTTCATTTCTGATAGTTGATGCTGTGTTTGTCTCTGATGCAGTTGCTGGCAATGCTGATGTCCCTTCTGCTGATGCTGGAGTAGTTGCACTTGTTGTTGGCACTAACAATGTTGGGGCTTCTGCAGATGATTCTGAAGTTCTGGATGTTCTTGCAGCTGTTGTCTTTACTTCACCTGCTTCAGTTAGAGGTGATGATTCTTCCGTTATTGGTGAAACAATTGTCACTGTCGTTGAACCAATTGTCACTGTCGTCTCTGTTGCTGGTTCCTGTGTTGTTGTTGATGTTGTTGTTGTTTGTACTGTTCTGACAGTGTCTGTGGAGAAAAAAAAAAAGTAGTCTAGTCTGATGTTGTATTTTTATGGTATTACAATGACTTTGGATTTTGGTATTAAGTAGTACAAAGCAAAAAGAAGCATTTTCACTAGTGGTCTATATTATGTAAGTCACACATTGTCATCATGTATGCCAAAATATAAATATGGTACCATATTATACATTTTCTTTCTGATGTTTCAATGACTCACTATCTATTTATATGGCCTTTAAACTATATAATGCTTTTATGGCTCGTATGTAGCATATTATTTATTGTATTTTTTTTACATTTCTGTAACTGTCTTATTAACTATTGATACAAATAGTTAATTGCTCTAGGAATTAGAACTGGTTGAACTTTTTTTTAAAAGATTCATTTATTTATTTATTTATTGGTGTTTTTGTCTTTAATTTAATAGTGCAGTTGGAGAGAGGGCAAAAAGCATAGTTGAGGGGGATGGCGAGATCCAGAAAGGTACATGAGCCTAGACTTGAATTCAGGTTGCCCAAAGCACAACGGCACAACATGTTGGAATACTGCCCACGAGGCCATTTGCTACAACACAGCTGTACTGGAAAAAAAAATGTATTGGTATTATGTGTCTTACCTGTGGTTATATGCTGTATGTCAACTGATTTTGTTGGCATTATCATAGTAGTTTTAGACTCTTTGGATGTTACTGCAGCCACTGACTCCCCTGTAGCTACTGAAGTTTCAGATGTTGTAGCTCTCATGGCTGTTACACTGATTGTGCTCTGTGCCACTGTTGGCACTAACAATGTTTGGGCTTCTGCGGTCGATTCTGTAGTAGTCTTGATTGTTTCTGGTTCATTTCTGATAGTTGATGCTGTGTTTGTCTCTGATGCAGTTGCTGGCAATGCTGATGTCCCTTCTGCTGATGCTGGAGTAGTTGCACTTGTTGTTGGCACTAACAATGTTGGGGCTTCTGCAGATGATTCTGAAGTTCTGGATGTTCTTGCAGCTGTTGTCTTTCCTTCAACTGCTTCAGTTAGAGGTGATGATTCTTCCGTTATTGGTGAAACAATTGTCACTGTCGTTGAACCAATTGTCACTGTCGTCTCTGTTGCTGGTTCCTGTGTTGTTGTTGTTGTTGTTGTTTGTACTGTTCTGACAGTGTCTGTGGAGAAAAAATTGAAGTTAGTCTAGTCTGATGTTGTATCTTTATTACAGTGACTTTGGATTTTGGTATTAAGTAGTTCAAAGCAAAAAGAAGCATTTTCACTAGTGGTCTATATTATGTAAGTCACACATTGTCATCATGTATGCCAAAATATAAATATGGTACCATATTATAAATTTTCTTTCTGAAGTTTTAATGACTCACTATCTATTTATATGGCTTTTAAACTATGCTTTTATGGCTCGTATGTAGCATATTATTTATTGTATTTTTTACATTTCTGTAACTTTTTTATTAACTATTGATACAAATAGTTAATTGCTCTGGGAATTACAACTGCTTGAACTTTTTTAAAAAGATTTATTTATTTATATATTGGCGTTTTTGTCTTTAATTTAATAGTGCAGTTGGAGAGAGGACAAGTAGTTGTCATGATCACCAGTTTGGAGTGCCCTGGTTAGCCACTAGAGGGCACTCCACCCCGGACTATTGTATCACTCTTAGAACTTCATTTCCCATGATCATTTGTCCCGGACTCATCATCTCTTCATTGCACCCAGCTGTCATCACTTATGTTGTTAGTGTCTGTCTATTTATACCCAGTTTGTTTCTGTCTGTGTCATCGAGTTTTAGCTATTGTTACATGCACGTCTGAGCACTCGTTCATTTTTTGTTTTCTTTCTTTTTCTGTGGACTGAATTATGGTTTTTGACTCTTGTCTGGCTGTACAACGATTCTGGATAACAAAATAAAGCTGCACCTGGATCTTAACCTGCAAGTCTCAGAGCCTCCGTGACATAAAACTCGATCATCTCTAGTTCCAGCAGCATGGTTATCTGGATCGTTCCCCCAACTTCTAAGAAGGAGTGGAGGGCACGACTTGAAAACTTGACGGCCCTATGCCAGCAGGCCGTGGTGGGTGGATTGGCTCAATCTTTTTGGACCTTAGCGGTGGGGTCGAAGCTGAAGGACTCTAGGCTTATTGAGACGTTTAATGACTGTTTGGACAACGCTTTGCCTTCATGGGAGAGGAACTTAAGACTCTGGGATTTTGGGAGTTCATCGACGTTCTCCAATACCAAAGTCGGATTGTTGTGGCTGCCACGCCTGGGCCCTCAGCCGAGATGGCTGCCACGCCTGGGCCATGCCTGGGCCCTCAGCCGAGATGGCTGCCACGCCTGGGCCATGCCTGGGCCCTCAGCCGAGATGGCTGCCACGCCTGGGCCATGCCTGGGCCCTCAGCCGAGATGGCTGCCACGCCTGGGCCCTCAGCCGAGATGGCTGCCACGCCTGGGCCCTCAGCCGAGATGGCTGCCACGCCTGGGCCCTCAGCCGAGATGGCTGCCACGCCTGGGCCCTCAGCCGAGATGGCTGCCACGCCTGGGCCATGCCTGGGACCTCAGCCGAGATGGCTGCCACGCCTGGGCCCTCAGCCGAGATGGCTGCCACGCCTGGGCCCTCAGCCGAGATGGCTGCCACGCCTGGGCCCTCAGCCGAGATGGCTGCCACGCCTGGGCCCTCAGCCGAGATGGCTGCCACGCCTGGGCCCTCAGCCGAGATGGCTGCCACGCCTGGGCCCTCAGCCGAGATGGCTGCCACGCCTGGGCCCTCAGCCGAGATGGCTGCCACGCCTGGGCCCTCAGCCGAGATGGCTGCCACGCCTGGGCCCTCAGCCGAGATGGCTGCCACGCCTGGGCCCTCAGCCGAGATGGCTGCCACGCCTGGGCCCTCAGCCGAGATGGCTGCCACGCCTGGGCCCTCAGCCGAGATGGCTGCCACGCCTGGGCCCTCAGCCGAGATGGCTGCCACGCCTGGGCCCTCAGCCGAGATGGCTGCCACGCCTGGGCCCTCAGCCGAGATGGCTGCCACGCCTGGGCCCTCAGCCGAGATGGCTGCCACGCCTGGGCCCTCAGCCGAGATGGCTGCCACGCCTGGGCCCTCAGCCGAGATGGCTGCCACGCCTGGGCCCTCAGCCGAGATGGCTGCCACGCCTGGGCCCTCAGCCGAGATGGCTGCCACGCCTGGGCCCTCAGCCGAGATGGCTGCCACGCCTGGGCCCTCAGCCGAGATGGCTGCCACGCCTGGGCCCTCAGCCGAGATGGCTGCCACGCCTGGGCCCTCAGCCGAGATGGCTGCCACGCCTGGGCCCTCAGAGATTGCAGTACTGGCCATTATGGCCACAGCCATTTGGTGTGTGTGGGCTGTGCACACATTGGCTTCAGCCCATGAGCCCGCTCTAGAGCCCACTCCAGTCCATGAGTTCCCTGTCTGTCTTGATACGACCAAGGAGGTCGTCCCTGAGCTCGCTATCTGCCCTGTTACGACCAAGGAGGTCGACCCTGAGTTCTCTGTCTGCTCTAATATAATTACAGAGGTCGTCCCTGAGTCCCCTGTCTGCCTCGACATGACCGTAGAGGTCGTTCCTGAACTGTCTGCCTGCCTCAATATGACCAGGTCACTGGAGGTCACTCAGGGCAATGCCTTGGAGGGCGTTCCTGAGCTCCCTGCCTGTCCTGTTACGGCCCTCGTGGCCACCCCTAACTTCTCTGTGCCTTATGTTTCAGTTTCGCCTAGTCAGCTGTGTTGGCCTCTAGATCCAACTGATCCGCCATGGGGGTCTTCAAGTCTGTCTACACTGCTGTGGTGGTCATCTGCTCCACCGTGGGGGTCTTCAAGCATGTCTACACTGCAGTGGTGGTCGCCTGCTCCACCGTGGAGGTCTACAAGGCCATCTGCACGACTGTGGTGGTCATCTGCTCCACCGTGGGAATCTTCAAGCCCGTCTGCACTGCTGTGGTGGTCATCTGCTTCACCGTGGGGGCCTTCAAGCCCGTTTGCGCTGCTGTGGTGGCGGCCTCCCCCGCACTGGCCACCTGATTGGCCTGTTCCGCCCTGGCCGCCTGCAAAGCCTTCGTCCCTAGTTCCCCTGCCCCTCCATGGACCTGGCCCACCATCCCTCCCCTTGGTCCTCCTCCAGTCCACCTCCCTCCTGAAATTTTTTGTTTTGTGGTTTTGCCATGTTGGAGCGTCTGGTATCCGCTCCTTAGAGGGAGGGTAATGTCATGATCACCAGTTTGGAGTGCCCTGGTTAGCCACTAGAGGGCACTCCACCCCGGACTATTGTATCACTCTTAGAACTTAATTTCCCATGATCCTTTGTCCCAGACTCATCTTTTCATTGCACCCAGCTGTCATCATTTATGTTGTTACTGTCTGTCTATTTATACCCAGTTTGTTTCTGTCTGTGTCAGAGTTTTAGCTAGTGATGGGCAAATGAAGCCTCATGAAGCACTAAGGCTTTTCCCTCGTTGTTTCGGGAAAAGATTCAAAGCTTCGAGAGTGTCGAAAACAGCGCCATCTGGTGTTTAGTAAAAAATAAAGCAGGCAAAACCCTGTGAAAGAAGCTTCGTCGGACGAAGCAGCCACCACACAATTTCATGTTAAGTGCTCAAATAAAAGCCTAATAGTGCGCGCGCATGTGTGTGTGTTGAATTTATCTCAGTGATAAATTAATGTACCCATTAAACTATGGCATTAAATGCCAGTATGAATATCAATATGATGTAACAAAAGAATAAATGTACACATATATGAATTGCATATGGCAAATATTTTATTTTCCTGAAATAATTTGTATTCTTCATATTTCTTGTATAACTGGGTATCTAAAAATTTAATTGAATAAGTCTGAATGAAAACCTAACGTTACTCATAAAGTAAGATCTGGGGGTTCGAACATTCCGATACGCAAAGTGAATCGCGCACGTGATTGGACTGAAAGTGAGGTTTCGTTTGTCATTGGTCACATGATTTCTATGTTACCGACACAAGCCTCGAATCGAGGCTTCATCTGGCACGCCCATTTATGCTTGGCACAAGCTCCGAAGCCTCGGTTCAAATGTCACATCACTAGTTTTAGCTATTGTTACATGCACGTCTGAGCACTCGTTCTTGTTTTGTTTTTGTGCTTTTTCTGTGGACTGAATTATGGTTTTTGACTCTTGCCTGGCTGTACAACGATTCTGGATAACAAAAAGCTGCACTTGGATCTTAACCTGCAAGTCTCAGAGCATCCGTGACAGTAGCATAGTTGAGGGGGATGGCGAGATCCGGAAAGGTACATGAGCCTAGACTTGAACCAGCCTGGTCTCATTGTTAATACATAGGTATTAATACGTAACTTTCAAAGACAAAAAACATACATTTTTGTACTTTGGATAGGTGCTAAAACCTACAATGTGGACGTATTGGCAGCATTTAAACGTAGCATTATTACGTTTTTACAGTGAAAAAACGTAAAATATTTACGAATCTTTCATGTCACAAAGATATATGTATAATTTTCCTTTTATCATTTTATAGATAAATGTAAGATCCCTAAAACCTACCTCGAATCAAAACATACCCATTTTATACAGAATATTAAAATAATAAAACATAATGGACAGAAATGTGTAGAAAAATGACAATTTTAGTAACAATAGCATTAAAAAAACGATATTTTGAGCCGCTAATCCTACACCTACCCCTAAACCTACCAATAACCATTTCTTAAAACAAAGTACTGTCATAAATAAAAGAATAACAGACAAACAAGCATAATCACAATAATTTATTTAATGCGAAAATGTCAAAATTGGTACCAAAATTATTTCAAATGATGATGAGTTGCAGTTGCAGTCCTCTCTTAGGATAATAGTTTTTTATGGGGTACAGAGCAGAATTTAATTTATTTATCCATGAAAATATGAATCCGGCTTCTCTCCGTGAAGGCAAAGAGTATGAGCTCTTTGGTGAAGGCGCGCACTCTAGGGCTGTAGCTAATGATTATTTTGGTAATCGAGTAATCGTTCGATTATTCTAAGAACATGTGGACTTAAACGAGGGCTTAAACTTATATTTTGAAATCGCGACGAGCAGTTAGCACAGTAGAAACATACTGTATAATGTATTCTCCTGCGTTTGCTAAGGTTTATAGATGACTTACCTTACAAATCTGATTAAATGTTGTACATTGCGTTTCCAGATGAACATTAAAAGCAATCCAAACTCACAGCATATGCAGAGATGGAGTTTGAAACGCGCCACTCATGTAAATAACAGTTCACATGAAGCAGCATTTACTGTGAATGGAGCCGCATGAGACGCACATGGATAACCTACACGTATGTAAATAACTACAGCGCATATTAAACCTGCAGCACATACATTTTTAAACGGGTTTAATATCGTGCAGCCTTAGAAAACGGTCTAATAATGCGTTTCATGGATTCCCGTCCGTGGAAAGCGCCACTTCCGGTATTTTACCGGTTACTCGACACGGGCAAATTGAAATCGAGGATTTTTTTAAAATCGAGTATTCGAATTTAATCAAGGAATCATTACAGCCCTAGCGCACTCATTTCATATGTCAATCCACTGAAAAACATGGCATGTCGCAGTCTGTGACAAAGCAGGTGAGAACCAATGAGCGTTCGATATCAGTGCCGTAAACCATGTCATAACGCTTCTCGAGGTCAGGCTTTGACCGTGACGGTCGCTGCTGAGAATGAAGATGAAGATCGCCAGATAAAGGGCTGAATTTGGATCTGTTCCTTACAAACATATGGATTCTAAAGATTTGGAGTACAGTGAACAAATAAAATTGATGTGATTTGTGAAATTATGTTGTGTTTTGGTGTATCTTATGGTTGTATTGTCAGTCGCTGCATAGGAGAAAACACCTTTTGTGTCTCACAGCAAACAAACTAAATATTACAAAATGGTTAAACAATTACGGAAATGTTGTTCATTTTGTTTTTAAAGTGTAGTCTTGTTTTACATTGTGTAATCCTCCGAAATGAGTACGTCAATATTGTACTTTTTTGTGTGTATGAAAACGTAAGAAAATGTACGTGTGGTAGAACCACACTTTTTTGTAAAAATACAAACGTATGCTCATGAGATTCTCACGAGAACCGCGCAACATGTTGGAATACTGCCCAAGAGGCCATTTGCTCCAACACAGCTGTACTGGAAAAAAAAAAAATGTATTAGTATTATGTGTCTTACCTGTGGTTATATGCTGTATGTCAACTGATGTTGTTGGCATTATCATAGTAGTTTTAGACTCTTTGGATGTTACTGCAGCCACTGACTCCCCTGTAGCTACTGAAGTTTCAGATGTTGTAGCTCTCATGGCTGTTACACTGATTGTGCTCTGTGCCACTGTTGGCACTAACAATGTTTGGGCTTCTGCAGTCGATTCTGTAGTAGCCTTGATTGTTTCTGGTTCATTTCTGATAGTTGATGCTGTGTTTGTCTCTGATGCAGTTGCTGGCAATGCTGATGTCCCTTCTGCTGATGCTGGAGTAGTTGCACTTGTTGTTGGCACTAACAATGTTGGGGCTTCTGCAGATGATTCTGAAGTTCTGGATGTTCTTGCAGCTGTTGTCTTTCCTTCAACTGCTTCAGTTAGAGGTGATGATTCCTCTGTTATTCGTGAACCAATTGTCACTGTCATCTCTGTTGCTGGTTCCTGTGTTGTTGTTGTTGTTTGTACTGTTCTGACAGTGTCTGTGGAAAAAAAAAATGAAGTTAGTCTAGTCTGATGTTGTATTTTTACGGTATTACAGTGACTTTGGATTTTGGTATTAAGTAGTACAAAGCAAAAAGAAGCATTTTCACTAGTGGTCTATATTATGTAAGTCACACATTGTCATCATGTATGCCAAAATATAAATATGGTACCATATTATAAATTTTCTTTCTGAAATTTCAATGACTCACTATCTATTTATATGGCTTTTAAACTACATAATGCTTTTATGGCTCGTATGTAGCATATTATTTATTGTATTTTTTACATTTCTGTAACTGTCTTATTAACTATTGATACAAATAGTTAATTGCTCTGAGAATTACAACTGGTTGAAATTTTTTTAAAAAGATTTATTTATTTATTTATATATTGGCATTTTTGTCTTTAAATTAACAGTGCAGTTGGAGAGAGGGCAAGAAGCATAGTTGAGGGGGATGGCGAGATCCGGAAAGGTACATGAGCCTAGATTCGAACTCAGGTTGCCCAAAGCACAACGGCGCAACATGTTGGAATACTGCCCACAAGGCCATTTGCTCCAACACAGCTGTACTGGAAAAAAAAAATGTATTAGTATTATGTGTCTTACCTGTGGTTATATGCTGTATGTCAACTGATGTTGTTGGCATTATCATAGTAGTTTTAGACTCTTTGGATGTTACTGCAGCCACTGACTCCCCTGTAGCTACTGAAGTTTCAGATGTTGTAGCTCTCATGGCTGTTACACTGATTGTGCTCTGTGCCACTGTTGGCACTAACAATGTTTGGGCTTCTGCAGTCGATTCTGTAGTAGTCTTGATTGTTTCTGGTTCATTTCTGATAGTTGATGCTGTGTTTGTCTCTGATGCAGTTGCTGGCAATGCTGATGTCCCTTCTGCTGATGCTGGAGTAGTTGCACTTGTTGTTGGCACTAACAATGTTGGGGCTTCTGCAGATGATTCTGAAGTTCTGGATGTTCTTGCAGCTGTTGTCTTTACTTCACCTGCTTCAGTTAGAGGTGATGATTCTTCTGTTATTGGTGAAACAATTGTCACTGTCATCTCTGTTGCTGGTTCCTGTGTTGTTGTTGTTGTTGTTGTTGTTGTTGTATATACTGTTCTGACAGTGTCTGTGGAGAAAAAAATGAAGTTAGTCTAGTCTGATGTTGCATTTTTATGGTATTACAGTGACTTTGGATTTTGGTATTAAGTAGTACAAAGCAAAAAGAAGCATTTTCACCAGTGGTCTATATTATGTAAGCAACACATTGTCATCATGTATGCCAAAATATAAATATGGTACCATATTATACATTTTCTTTCTGATGTTTCAATGACTCACTATCTATTTATATGGCCTTTAAACTATATAATGCTTTTATGGCTCGTATGTAGCATATTATTTATTGTATTTTTTTTACATTTCTGTAACTGTCTTATTAACTATTGATACAAATAGTTAATTGCTCTAGGAATTAGAACTGGTTGAACTTTTTTTTAAAAGATTCATTTATTTATTTATTTATTGGTGTTTTTGTCTTTAAATTAATAGTGCAGTTGGAGAGAGGGCAAAAAGCATAGTTGAGGGGGATGGCGAGATCCGGAAAGGTACATGAGCCTAGATTCGAACTCAGGTTGCCCAAAGCACAACAGCGCAACATGTTGGAATACTGCCCACAAGGCCATTTGCTCCAACACAGCTGTACTGGAAAAAAAAAATGTATTAGTATTATGTCTTACCTGTGGTTATATGCTGTATGTCAACTGATGTTGTTGGCATTATCATAGTAGTTTTAGACTCTTTGGATGTTACTGCAGCCACTGACTCCCCTGTAGCTACTGAAGTTTCAGATGTTGTAGCTCTCATGGCTGTTACACTGATTGTGCTCTGTGCCACTGTTGGCACTAACAATGTTTGGGCTTCTGCGGTCGATTCTGTAGTAGTCTTGATTGTTTCTGGTTCATTTCTGATAGTTGATGCTGTGTTTGTCTCTGATGCAGTTGCTGGCAATGCTGATGTCCCTTCTGCTGATGCTGGAGTAGTTGCACTTGTTGTTGGCACTAACAATGTTGGGGCTTCTGCAGATGATTCTGAAGTTCTGGATGTTCTTGCAGCTGTTGTCTTTACTTCACCTGCTTCAGTTAGAGGTGATGATTCTTCCGTTATTGGTGAAACAATTGTCACTGTCGTTGAACCAATTGTCACTGTCGTCTCTGTTGCTGGTTCCTGTGTTGTTGTTGTTGTTGTTGTTTGTACTGTTCTGACAGTGTCTGTGGAGAAAAAATTGAAGTTAGTCTAGTCTGATGTTGTATCTTTATTACAGTGACTTTGGATTTTGGTATTAAGTAGTTCAAAGCAAAAAGAAGCATTTTCACTAGTGGTCTATATTATGTAAGTCACACATTGTCATCATGTATGCCAAAATATAAATATGGTACCATATTATAAATTTTCTTTCTGAAGTTTCAATGACTCACTATTTATTTTTATGGCTTTTAAACTATATAATGCTTTTATGGCTCGTATGTAGCATATTATTTATTGTATTTTTTACATTTCTGTAACTTTTTTATTAACTATTGATACAAATAGTTAATTGCTCTGGGAATTACAACTGGTTGAACTTTTTTTTAAAGATTTATTTATTTATTGCCGTTTTTATCTTTAATTTAGTGCAGTTGGAGAGAGGACAAAAAGTATGTTTGAGGGGGATGGCGAGATCCGGAAAGGTACATGAGCCTAGACTTGAATTCAGGTTGCCCAAAGCACAACGGTGCAACATGTTGGAATACTGCCCATGAGGCTATTGGCTCCAACACAGCTGTACTGGAAAAAAATGTATTAGTATTATGTGTCTTACCTGTGGTTATATGCTGTATGTCAACTGATGTTGTTGGCATTATCATAGTAGTTTTAGACTCTTTGGATGTTACTGCAGCCACTGACTCCCCTGTAGCTACTGAAGTTTCAGATGTTGTAGCTCTCATGGCTGTTACACTGATTGTGCTCTGTGCCACTGTTGGCACTAACAATGTTTGGGCTTCTGCAGTCGATTCTGTAGTAGTCTTGATTGTTTCTGGTTCATTTCTGATAGTTGATGCTGTGTTTGTCTCTGATGCAGTTGCTGGCAATGCTGATGTCCCTTCTGCTGATGCTGGAGTAGTTGCACTTGTTGTTGGCACTAACAATGTTGGGGCTTCTGCAGATGATTCTGAAGTTCTGGATGTTCTTGCAGCTGTTGTCTGTACTTCACCTGCTTCAGTTAGAGGTGATGATTCCTCTGTTATTGGTGCTGCTGTAGTTGGAGTAATTGTTGATTCTGTTGTACCAGATGCTCTTAATGTAGTTTGTCCTGCTGATGAAGAACCCATATCAGCTTGTGTTGTAGGCTCTTCTGTCACTTTTTTGACAGTGGTGAAGACCTCTGAGATATGATCCACTGTTTTTGGCTTCATTGACATTAACATTGTGGTTTTGTTTTGTATTGGTGTAGGTTCCATTGTGACTTGAGATGTTTCTGGTACCGATGCTTTGGCTGAAGTAGCAGACTCTGCTTGGCCTGTTGTTGTTGTCACTGTATCTACTGCCATTGAATGTAATCCAGTAGATGAAACCTCAGCTAGAGTAGTCTTGGTTGTTTCTGGTTCATTTCTAACAGTTTCTGCTGTGGTTGTGTCCAGTGCAGCTGCTGATGTCGCTCCTGTTGAGGTTGAAGTAGTTGCCTCTGAAGCTGTAAAAATAGCACTAGATGCTGGTATTTTTGTTGTTGGTGGTGCCGTCGCTGATGCAGACACTGTTGTTTCACTTGGTGTTATTGAATATGTTTTGGCTGGTAATGGTTCTGTTGTGACTTCAGACTGCGTTGTTGATTTTATTGCAAATTGTACTGTGTTTGTCACTGCCTCTGTTGTAGCTACTGCTTGTGTAGGCTGAAGTGTTGCCATGACCTCTATAGGTAAATCAAATGAGCATCAGGTTAGTATCAGGTTTCCAGCACCACATATATTCATGAATAACTGCCGTTACAAAAAAATAATGCAAAAACGGCAAACCCAAAACTTCACGTTATCTAAAACATTGTCTGCTCTTCCTGCAGCTCACTGTAATACATAATTATCTCACTGGCTTGACTAGTTCCTGAAGTCCAGACATTGTTTTCTTAATATGGCATGTCAAATTTGAAAAAAAGTTATTTTAATGACCTGTCTTGCAGTTGCAGTTTTTCAACTCTGTTTGTTGCCGCTAGCGGTAATGGAATAACATACTTAAACTTTTATGTCTGATTCAAAAACATACAGTCATTGTTACAAAAAAAAAAGAAAATCTATTTCAAATAAATGCTGTTGTTTTTTTGAACATTCTATTCACAAGAGAATACTGGGGGGAAAAATAAGAAAAGTTAACCCATGTAGTCACCTGATATTACCCAGTACTTTCTTAGGTAAGTACACTGTAAGTACATGTAAGTGCACATACTGTAAAATAAAGTGCAACCGAAAAGTTTCTTGAGCAGTAAATCAGCATATTAGAATGATTTTTTTTAAGGATCATGTGACAATGGAGAAATGATGGTGAAAATTCAGCTTTAACGTCACAGGAATGAATGGCATTTAAAAAATATATTACAATAAAAAAAGTTATTTTAAATTGAAATAGAATTTCACAATATTGCTGTTTTGCTGTATTTTTGAACAAATGTTGCCTTGGAGGCCATTCTTTCAAAAACATTTTTTTAAAAAAAATCTTACCAACCCCAAACTTTTGAACAGATGTGTATAGTCATAAAATATTTTGTCAAACCTGTTTTAGGTATTAGAACTGTTGTTGCTGCCTTTGTTGTTCCAGGTGCCACTGTAGACCATAAAGCTGTAGTGGAAGCCAGTTCTGGTTCTGCAGGTCTGGATGTTCTTTCAGCAATTGTAGTTTTTAAGCTTTCAACACTAACTCCTGCTTCTGATGTAGCTGGCAGATTTGCCGATGAAATGGCAGTTAGCTGTATTGAAGTAATTGCTGGTGTTGTTGATGGAGTGATTGTTTCTGGAAATACAGACAGCTTTGATGTGATGGCTGTTAGTTGCCTTGAGGTGTCTAATGGTATATTGTTTGAAGTTGTAGTTTTTGGTAGCACTGATGTTGTAGAATTTGTGAAGGATGTTGGTTGTCTTGGGTAGGCAGTTGGTAAGATTGTCGTTGTTGGATTGGTGATTGTTGTCGGTAGTTTTGAAATTTGTGACTCTGTTTCTGATATTTGTCTTGAGGTTGTTTTCTGTTTGCTTGTATGTGTTTGAATGATGGTTGTTAGGGGCTCTATTGAAATTGTAGACTTTGTTGTTTTGGTTGTTGATGGCCCTAAAGTGGTTGTATGTGCGGTTGCTGGGAAAGATGAAGTGGGCAGCATACTTGAAGTTGGTAACGACACCAAGCTGAATGGCTGTGTTGTATATGAGAGTGTTGGTGTTGTGGCCGAGGTGATCGCAGGGGATATGGGTTTTTTAATGACTGCAAAAAATGAAATGTATTTCATAAACATGCAGATGAAAACATATTGACATACCTTACAAGAACAGAGAACTTTCATTGTATGAATTTAGAAAATATAGAGAATATCTGTCATCATGCTTTACTCAGGGTTTAATAAAGTACTGATTTTATTTTGAATACTGTTATCGATTCCTTACCTATTTCTAAAAAGGGGTACCAATATTGTCTGGAAATAACAAGTGATCCTTTCCTGAAACATTAAATTATTAGCATATATTATTTTGTGTGAAGAAAACACATTTTGTTCAAAAGAAATACATTGAGTCTAGGCAAAAAAAAATCTTAAATGTAAAATTCAAATCAGTCACTATATCAACCCCTGATTATCTGTTGTTCTGTCTTACCATTTCAGACTAAACCAAATTTATTTTTTTCCCCTACTCCTGTATCCTGACATTGTAAGATCTAAGGGCTAAAACAGCAAATCAAATGTTTTGCTATGATCATGACCACAAAGCTGCTCAAGGAAATTTGAGATGAAGCTGAAAAAAAGCTAGAGAAGACTATGCATTTGTATTTTTAAGATTTTGTTACCTATTTGGCCTCTGTTACATGTATATATGAGGCATTTTCTCACTTACCTAAAAATTTTAATATCTGTACGTTTGGCCACAGGCCAATATTCCAGTGCACTGTTCTATAGAAATATAGAAACATGCCGCTGTTAAAATGTGTTAAATGAATATTGAAAAACTGTGACTGTGCCATGACCTTACATTCGATTGGTTCCTGTCGTTAACACTTTGGTCTGATGAGGCTGTATGATGTGAAACTGCTGATGGTGTGAGAGAGAAAAAAAGAAAGAAAAAAAATTACTACAACAATAATATATATGTATGTATGTATGTGTGTGTGTTGTTTATTTGCCGGTGTTATTTCCCCACTGTAGACAAGGAAAGATCATTTGTTTTTACCTGAATCAGACACATTATTTACATTTTCACACACTGGTCCCAACAATCCTGATGGAAGAGATATTTGCCATTAGTTTGACACTTTTTGTAGTGTTTCTGAATGTAAACATATGTTCGAAAGCTATATGTTGCCATATGTATGCTATATTTTGCACACACATTAAAATCTTGAATAGATATTTACCTATAAAAATCAATAGAACCACTAAGGGGGACATTGTCCTTTTTATGTGACCCCGTGTTCCTGCAAATACATCAAAAGTTATTGCACCAATTCATCAACAAAACAAGGCATCGCTTTTAGCAAGGGGACTTTGGGACACTGGATAGACCGTAGTATTACATTAGTCAGAAAGCATAATTTATGCTTATACATATCATTATGTTACATTATCAGATTTCTTTTCCAGAATTTGAGCTCAGATGTATTTCATGTTACCAATCATAAAAATGTCTGATGAAAATAATGTTAATAAAATACTTATTGTTTTCTCTCTGCTTGCAAGATGACAAAACATTTTTTCATGTCATTTTAATTAGAGGCCAACATTATAGATGTATTAATAAAATCGATGTTAGGTTCTTTCAATTTTCGATGTCCATATTCTTATTGCACTTTTGTTCTGAAGAGAGTTTAAAGGGGTAATGAACTGCGTTGTTTTATTATTTTATATTGTTTCCTGAGGTGTACAAATAATGTTAGTATGCTTTTTACATTAAAAATTGTAATAATTTAGAAATAAAAGGCATTTTTTCTACCCTGATTTTAGTCTTCTTATTTGAACGTTCTGTTTTAATGGGCGTGTCTGCTGTGAGACTTCAGTGTAAACACCCACTGCTGTGATTGGCTAACATCTTTCCATTTGAAATAGCTAAGTATTACATGTGGAACAGTGGAACTCTCTTGAAAACTTTTAGCACGTTTTTACTATTACAGCTCCCAAGGTTAACTAATCGTGAATTTTGATTATAGCATTACATTTAGATCTATGATTATTGAGATTGTGGCATGAAAGGTTGCAGTGATGAACATTGTAGCTGATCACAGACATATTGTTGAGCGCATGAAAGCAGGGATCTCGTCATTGCAACTCAATTTCTGCACACTAATGAATGCTTTCATCATAACTAACAGTGCAAACACCATGTAACTTAGAGATTCGTTAAATAAAATGGGAGTTTTGGCGAGAGTCCAGAACTCAGTCACTGATAAACTCGCGCTGTTTGATTGACAGGTCTAGTGATTGTAAAGGGAGCATTCTTTGAACGCTTTCTTTATATAATTTAATCACCATTTAAATAACAGATTATTTTCATCCTACTAAGAGAAACAATGTGAGGTTGACCGTTTAGTCGGTTTGACTGTACATGAATCATTACTTATCAGATCCGGCATTAGAATTAATGTTGTTGCATTACTGTCGAGTCCATATCGTAAATGCCGAAATGCGATTGATTTACCAAAGAATCCACAGTGAAATGTACCGAATACAAAAAAATAATGCTAAGTTGAGACATTCACATTGTTGAAAATAAATAACCATATTCCTGGCATTAGGATCCTTTAAAAGGTAATGTTCTTTTTAGTCCTGTATCGCTCTTCTCTCCTCGTCATCTCACTAACACGTCAGTGGGCGGGGCTAATGTTGCCTTTTAAATTCATCAATATTTTTGTATACATACATATGCATATTCTTAGTGAACATACACACATTCTTTTCCTGCTATTCTGAAATTTAACCTGCTGCATTTTGAGTAATTTAATACAATCATTCATTCCCATTCATGTCTTTAACAATAACAGACAAAAGTGTTATGAATAAATTGAAAAATTACAGCCTGTGAGCTTTTTAAATATCAGAATGTTACGGTGCTTTGTCTGTCTGTATGGCTAATCTGGCTCTTCTAATAAAACCAGTTATGCTTCTCATCTTCTTAATGCCTGTTATCTAATAGATCTTAAAATTAGGATATAGATATGACAAGTATTTTGCAGACATTAAGAACTATGAAGTATGTCTACATGACATATAATTTTTATATGGCCAAATTTGGATTCACATCGGACTATTCTTGTGCGTGTCAAAGATTGTCACCCGTTTTTTTTGTTTTTTTTTAATTCATTAAGTCAGTTGCTTACATATTTGCACATTTTTTTTTATAGTTCATCATACTGCTATAAACAGATATTTGCTGGTCCAGTAAAACACTAAGGTAATTTTCCAAAAAAAAAAAAAAAAAAAAAAAATTAGAATATATTTGATCTATCCAACAAAATAGAGCTGGGCTTAACCAGAGGGGGGGAAAAAAAATAATATAAAAATGTCAGTGGAGGTTTACGATTTTCAGGTCTAGAAAATTACATTTTTAAAATTAAGCTACCTCATATATTCAGGTTTTTAAAGACCCTGGTTTTTCAAAAAAAGAAAAAAGTTGAGAGGTTCAATTAAAATTTTTAGTTGTTTTTTAGTTGCTTTTTTTTTTTTTTTTTTTTTTTGCTGTTTCGTCTTATTTTAATTCATTTATTTCAATATAAAACAATTAGTACAACACTGTACAACATCACTACTGGTATTTATGAACAACAGCAGAACAGCATTAATGTTATTTAAAGTACATTATGATAAATACTTTGCTTGTTACATATGTGCAATGTTTTAGCCATTAATCAGTTATAAATGTTAGCTAGATTATGTTCATTACCTTTCTAGTGATGTATGTTTATGCTGAAATATAATTAAATAATGATTTGTATTTTAAAAACATCTATCGTGTGTCATTATGAGTGAGTTGGCTCACGTGATTTATGTTTCGTGCTTCAGAACTTCTGTTAAGTGAACATAATGAGCATCAAAGCTCCCTAGTTTTCACGGTGCATTGTGGAACTTTTTAGGGAGTGAACGTTTCAGTCCATCCAGCGTTAGCGTCAGTTCTGGCAGGTCACGCTCAGCAAGTCAAGCTCGCATCAGCTGACTCCCAGGTGACTCACGTCTACCTATAGGAAGACGATGCCTATCACAGCATCCATATATAAACTCCTCAGTATTATCAGCAGCTATTGCATTTCTCAGGAGCTAATTACCCTCCTCCATCCCCAGCTCCTCCTCTCTTCAGTCAGGATTGGCCTTATGATTCGCCTGAATCAAACTAATTATTGAAATATGTGTACATGTTAAATTATTGACATTAATTATATCTGCATATGTTGGTTCTGTTGTTTACCCTAGGGGGGTTATTGCGGCTCTCCTTGCTCTTATCCATGCTAGGCTGCATGGATGCGCAGGGAGTTCTTGCCCAGAACAGAACCATACCGCCAATACAAACTCTATGCAATTATCAATTATATTTGAGTCCATAGAACAGAACATAAATGTGATAGGAACTTACAGGTTGCCAGACAAGGAATTCAAATAAACTGACAATCCCAAGATATCGAACTGAGAGATACCGGAGATCACCCATTCCCTATATGTGCAGACTTCTAAATGATTATGGAAATCACCTTTGCAATATGCGATGTTTGATGTTAAGATTTGTCATCTACAACACCAATTCCAGAAAAGATGGGACATTTTGTAAAATGTAATAAAGTAAAGAATTGTCACGTATAGTTTTGGGTTTTGTTTTCATGTTCATGTTTTCATGTCTTTTATTTTGTAGTTTGTTTCATATTGCTTGTTTGTGTCATGCTTCCCTTGCTCCTCATGTTCTCCCTTAGTCTATGTGTCATGTTCTTATTGGTTGTTTTTGGTCATGTGGTTTTCAGTTCTGTTCTGTCATTGGTTCTCTTGTTCCTTGTGTCACTTGCTCATTGGTTGTCATAGTCATGTGTTCTCTAAGTTCTTGTATTTAAGCCATTGTCTTCCCCATGTTTCTTTGTCGTGTATTGTTAATGTAACCCTACTGTTGGTGAGTGTCATAGCCATAGCCAAGTCTGCTCATAGCCAAGTCTGCTCATAGCCAAGTCTGTTCAAGTTCATGTCAACTGGTTGCTTTGTTTGTTCACTTTGGATAATTCAATAAACTGCACTTGGGTTCATCATCTCGCCTTCAGTCTGGACTAATCGTTACAGAATACACGACCCTTACAATGAACCCAGTAGTTTCTCGCCTCTTGAGCCTCCGTCAAGGTAAACAATCCATTGAGGATTATGTTCAGGATTTTTGTGACGTGTGCTGTCATGTGGATTTCAATGACGTGGCGCTAAAAGACATTTTTCGCCATGGACTTAATGAACCTGTACGTTCATGGCTTCCTGGCGGAAAGATTCACTGGTCCTTGGAGAAATATATAAATCATGCCCTTGTGCTAAGCGTTTCCTCATTTACTGTGGGAATTGTGGATAAGGAGTCCCACAAAACCCCAGTACCCACCACATTAGAGTGTCTTCATTCCCCTGCTGTCATGTCTGGAGTAATTCACGCCACGACTACCACGCCAAAGCCTGTTCATGTCATGCCTGCAAGGTCAGTACCTGTTCACGTTAAGTCTGCCATGTCAGGACCTGTTCACGCCATGCCTGCCATGCCAAGTCCTGTTCACTCCAAGCAAGCCAGGTCAGTGCCTGTTCATGTGATGTCTTCCACGCCACAGACTGTTCACGTTATGCCAGCCAGGTCAGTGCCTGTTCACGTGATGCCTTCCAAGCCACAGACTGTCCACACCGTGTCTGCCAAGCGAAGGCCTGTTCATGTCATGCCTCCCAGATCAGGGCCTGTTCACGCCATGCTTGCCACGTCTGCCACGCCAGTGCCTGCTCCCGCCATGCCTGCCACGCCAGTGCCTGCTCCCGCCATGCCTGCCACGCCAGGGCCTGCTCTCACCATGCCTGCCACGCCAGGGCCTGCTCTCACCATGCCTGCCACGCCAGGGCCTGCTCTCGCCAGGGCCTGCTCTCGGCATGCCTGCCACGCCAGGGCCTGCTCTCGCCATGCCTGCCACGCCAGGGCCTGCTCACGCCATGCCTGCCACGCCAGGGCCTGCTCACGCCTTGCCTGTCACACCAGGTCCTGTTCACAACATGGCCTCCACATCAGAGACTCGTCTCAAGATGGCCGCCATACCAGTGTCTCCAGAGGATGCAGCGTTGACCATTATGGCCACGGCTATTTTATGTGTGTGGGCTGCACACACATCCGCTCCAGCCCTGGACCAGCGTCCAGAGGGGACTCCAGCCCCTGACCAGCGTCCAGAGAGGACTCCAGCCCCTGACCAGCATCCAGGGGGGACTCCAGCCCCTGACCAGCATCCAGAGGGGACTCCAGCCCCGGAACCAGCATCTCGAGATGGCTGCCACTCCTGAGCCCTCAGCCGAGATGGCTGCCACGCCTGAGCCCTCAGCCGAGATGGCTGCCACGCCTGAGCCCTCAGCCGAGATGGCTGCCATGCCTGAGCCCTCAGCCGAGACAGCTGCCAAGTCAGAGCGTTGTCACGCCACGGCTGCCACGCTTGAGCCTCGTCACGCCATGGCTGCCACGCCTGAGCCTCGTCTTGCCACGGCTGACACGCCAGAACCTCGTCTTGCCACGGCTGCCAAGCCAGAGCCTTGTCACGCCACGGCTGCCACGCCTGAGCTTCATTACGCCACGGCTGCCATGCCTGTGCCGCGTCATGCCTCGCCATCCCATGCCAGAGCCTCGCCACGCCATGGCTGCCACGCCATGGCTGCCACGCCAGAGCCTCGCCATCCCATGCCAGAGCCTCTTCACGCCACGGCTGTCACACCTGCCATGCCAGAGCCTTGTCACGCTAAGGTTACCATGCCAGAGCTTCCTCACATCACGTCTGCCCAACTTTCCCCTAAATATTTTTTGGGGGGGGACTATGGGTACCAAGCTCCAGCAGATGCGGAGCTTGGCTTACCACTACTCCATGGTCTAGGCCCAACATTGCTCCATGATCCAGGCCCACCACTGCTCCAAAGTCTATGTCTGCCCATGCTCCACGGACCAGGTCCTCCAGTGCACCGGGACCCCGTGCTCCACGGTCCAGGTCCGCCCACGCTCCACGGCCCAGGTCTGCCCACGCTCCACGGCCTAGATCCGCCCACGCTCTACGGCCCAGGTCCACCCACGCTCCACGGCTTAGGTCTGCCCACGCTCCACGCTCCACGGCTTAGGTCTACCCACGCTCCATGGCCCTGGTCCACCTCTGATCCTTGACCCAGGCCCGCCATTGCCATGTCCTGTCCCCCTGCACGAGCCTGGCCCTCCATCCCTCCCTCAAGACCGCCTCCGCTCCACCACCCTCCAGGAATTTTTGTATAATTTTGGTTTTGTCAGGCGTCGGGAGCCGCCCTTAGAGGGGGGGATCTGTCACGTATAGTTTTGGGTTTTGTTTTCATGTTCATGTTTTCATGTCTTTTATTTTGTAGTTTGTTTCATATTGCTTGTTTGTGTCATGCTTCCCTTGCTCCTCATGTTCTCCCTTAGTCTATGTGTCATGTTCTTATTGGTTGTTTTTGGTCATGTGGTTTTCAGTTCTGTTCTGTCATTGGTTCTCTTGTTCCTTGTGTCACTTGCTCATTGGTTGTCATAGTCATGTGTTCTCTAAGTTCTTGTATTTAAGCCATTGTCTTCCCCATGTTTCTTTGACATGTATTGTTAATGTAACCCTACTGTTGGTGAGTGTCATGTCAAGTCTGCTCATAGTCAAGTCTGCTCATAGTCAAGTCTGCTCATTGCCAAGTCTGCTCGTCTTCAAGTCTGTTCAAGTTCATGTCAACTGGTTGCTTTGTTTGTTCACTTTGGATAATTCAATAAACTGCACTTGGGTTCATCATCTCGCCTTCAGTCTGGACTAATCGTTACAAGAATCTGTGATTTGTTAATTCTCTCGAACCTTTATTTAATTGACAAAAAAACTAAGAAAAAAATTCCAATGTTTTCACTAGCCAAATGAATTGTATTTTCTAAATATAAACAAATTTATATTTTGATGATTTCAACACGCTCCAAAAAAGTTGGGACAGAGGCAAAATAAAAGTGAAAAGATTACAGAATATCCAAGTTAAACTGTTTTGAAACAGTCCTCAATTAGCAGGTGAATTGGTAAAAGGTGAGGGTATCGTGTTTGGGTAAAGGAGCATCCACCAAAGACTCAGTCTTTGCAAGCAAAGATGGGTCATGTCATACCACTTTGTGCCAAATTTCATGAGAGAATCATCATACAATTCAAAAATAACATTTCTCAATGCAAGATTGCAAAGTATTTAGGTCTTTCAGCATTTGGTTTACATACACTAAGATTTTTTAAAGTTTTTAAAGAAGTCTCTTCTGCTGACCAAGGCTTCATTTATTTGATCCAAAATACAATAAAAACAGTAATATTGTGAAAAGTTTTTACAATTTAAAATAACTGTTTTCTATTTGAATATATTTTAAAATGCAATTTATTTCTGTGTTGGCAAAGCTGAATTATCAGCATCATTACTCCAGTCTTCAGTGTCACATGATCCTTCAGAAATCATTCTAATATGCCGATTTGCTGCTCAAGAAATATGTCTTATTTTTATCAATGTTGAAAACAGTTGTGTACAGTTTTTTTCAAGATTATTTGATGAATCGAAAGCTCAAAGAACAGCATTTATCTGAAATAGAAAGCTTTTGTAACATTATCACTACGGTTCAAAAGTTTGGGGTCAGTAAGAGCTTTTTTTTTTTTTTTTGGAAAGAAATTAAAGAAATTAATACTTTTATTCAGCAAGGATGCATTAAATTGATCAAAAGTGACAGTATAGGCATTTATAATGTTGCAAAAGCTTTATATTTATATATGAAAAGATTCAGGGAATTCAGAGAAATCTTAGTCCGTGTAGGGTAAGGCAGGAAACTTCTGTTGAATGTGCTTGACCTTCGAGCCCTCAGACCACATTACATTATAACTGTTATGCTACTGTGTTAAATATACTCAGGAATACTTTGGAAAACCATCTGCCTTAACATAGTCTGCCGCTGCGTCAAGAAATTCAGCTTGAATCTCTGTTACGCAAGGAAAAAGCTATACATCAATTCTATGCAGAGGTGCTGCTGAGTTCTCTGAGCCCAAACTTATCAAGCCTTAATCTGTACGTGCTACAACAGAGTGGTTTCGTAGACACTCAACACTGTAGAAGGGATGTTATTGACTGGCTTTCCTGCAGTCCAGATCTGTCTCTTACTGAAAATGTATGGCCATCATGAAAAGGAGAATCAGACAACAATGACCACGGACTGTTGAGCAGCTGTCTTGTATCAGGCAAGATTGGGCAAAAATTCCACATGCAAAACTGCAACAATTAGTATCCTCAATTCTCAAACATTTAAGTGAAAAGTGACATGACATGTAGCTAAGTATGGTGTCCCATAATCGGAATTTGAGCTCTGCATTTCACCCATACAAGTGCACACACACACACACACACCATGAACACACACCCGAAGCAGCTGTGGCGCCCGGGGACTGATTGGGGGTTAGGTGCCTTGCTCAAGGGCACCTCAGTTGTGGGTAATGAGAGTGGAAGAGAGCACTGTTCATTCACTCCCCCCACCCACATTTCCTGCCGGTACTGAGACTCAGACCCATGACCTTTGGGTTACAAGTCCAACTCTCTAACCATCTCAACTCTCTAACTAGACTGCTCTTTAAAAAGTGTAATTAAAAGGAAAGGTGATGTCACACCGTGGGAAACATGCCTCTATCCCGACTTTTTTGGAGTGTGTTGCAGCCATCAAAATCAAAGTTTGTTTATATTTACAGAATACAATTAATTTGGTAAGTGAAAACCTTTGAAAATCTTTTCTTTGTACTTTTGACAGTCAAATAAAGGTTAAAGAGAAATAGCAAATCGCAGATTCTTTATTTTATTACATTTTACAAAATGTCCCAAATTTTCTGGAATTGGGGTTGTATTTTAATACTGTTATTTTTATTAAAGATCATGTTTATCCTAAATCGTGGTTGAGTTATTCAATGACAAATGTCTTTAAGAACCTGCAATAATGCTGAAAAAGTCAGTAAATAATAATAGTGTTTGCAGTTTTGAGACTACACTAATGTTTCTGTTTGGAGATTTGATTCTGCAGTCAAACTCTGAATCCACTTTTAGAAATGTCTACATTTAACCCAATATTTTTTAAAGCATTCCCCTATTTTTTCAGTTGTTCATATATGCCCCTTAATGAGTTGCTGCTTGTGATTTATTCAGCAGTGGAAATGGCCAAGATTCACTTGGGGGACCCCAGTTGGTGACATATTTTATATTTTTTAAACCATACATGCAGAAAACCCTACTTTAATTCTGTATGAAATTTGCATAGCGTTTTGAGGCTATGTCGTGGATAAAATATGGAAATCCATTTCATCTGGCAATTGATAAAACAGCAGTATTTGAAAAATCAGAAGAAATTGGACCTTAAAATTAAACTTATTCTACAGTGTCTCAATTCTAAGATGTCCACAATTAACAAATATATTTTGTGATCATTTATCAGCTTTAGATCCTTACCTATTATTAGTCCCTTGTCCAATTCTCTTGGTTACCCTAAAAGTAATAAAATCCAGATCATATTTTGAAAAACAAGTGTTACAGACAAAGCTTGTCCTCCTCTTTCATTTCTGAATGAAGACTAAACCAGTCAGGTTTTTCTTTCACAATTAATGCTTTTTCTTGGTTGCACTTTACTGCTGTCCCAGGTGGAGCAGGACATAGCAAATACTTTTGGAATGTCAAGCACGTTCCTGAATTCAAACATCATATACCTGAATTACAGCATTGCATCTTATTATAGCATTCTTGATTGTTGCCTTACGGCAGCTAAGCTGATGTTATCTGTGACCGTTTTGTTTTTCAGACTTTTTTCGATCTTAGCCTGCTTTTGAGGATTTAATATATTGTGTCTAACAAAGAATAATACTGTTTGAAGAAAACTTTCAGATATTTTCATTTCAGTCAATATTTTGTTTCTCATTGTTAGTTTATATTAGAAAAATCATTATCTATCAGTGAATGAGATCTTATTGTAAACAAAAAAAAAAAAAAACACACACACAAAAGTGTCACATTTCTTTTATATAGACTACTTCCTTTTCAAATGAAAAATCCTGACACCAGACAGAATTACTTTAAAAATTATTAAAATATATCAAATGTCTTGAGACTTATGAACATGACATTGTTATTTGTATTAAACAAAAATGCATATCTTAATACATCTTGGAATTGATCTGTGGTCAGAAAAATGTGTAAAATCATGCGTAAGCTGTAATATAGACCAGCATGTGTTGTAAAGGTCTTAATTACTAACTCAACAGTTCCTGTTAAATAGCTTGACTTGAAGTGTAGGAATTTGCTTTTTAAATATTGTTATTTCCTTCAGAGACAAATTGCATTGTCCTTTTTGCAGAGCAGTGACACGGTCAGCTGCAAAACCTGTTTTTGAAGACTCTAAAACAAACTAAGCTGAAGGAGTGTGGGAAGAAGGCTGTGACTATGTCTGTTAACAGTCTAGCCATTCAAACAATAACATATCAACACAACCCACTTAAAGGATTAGTTCACTTCAGATTTAAATTTTCCTGATAATTTACTCAGCCTCATGTCATCCAAGATGATCATGTCTTTCTTTCTTCAGCCGGAAAGAAATTAAGGATTTTGAGGAATACATTCCAGGATTTTTCTCCATATAGTGGACTTCAATGGCTACCAATGTGTTGAAGGTCCAAATTGCAGTTTAAATGCAGCTTAAAAGGGCTCTACATGATCCCAGCTGAGGAATAAGGGTTTTGTATAGCGAAATGATCGGTCATTTTCTAAAAAAATTTTAAAAATTAAATACTTTTTAACCACAAATGCTCGTCTTGCACTAGTTCTGTGGCGCACCACGCATTACGTGATCACGTTGAAAAGGTCACGCGTGACGTAGGCGGAAGTCCACTATATGAAAAATCCTGGAATGTTTTCCTCAAAAAACATAATATCTTTTTGTGACTGAAGAAAGAAAGACATAAACATCTTGGATGACATGGGGGAATTATCAGGAAATTTTAATTCTGGAGTGAACTAATCCTTTAATATAATCAGATCAGTTGTATATTTTGCTCTGAGGTGCAAATAGCTATGATAATTTGCTTATATTAGCTTGAGTTCATTAGAATGAATGCGTTTGTGTTTTGAATGAGAACATGGTTAAATCTGCTTTTGTATAGTCATTTGCAGAAACCTTTAAACAAAGTAACAGAAGTGATGTTTGGACTGACAGAATCAGTCATGTAAGCATATTAGTGCACTTTATATAGTACTCTCGCTATGTGGAAAGAACATTCTTGATAAGAAAATATGTAATATATCATTCATAGGTCCATTTAAAATAAAGACTGGCAAGTGAAAACAGTCTGCTGAACTACTTTTCTAATGTGCAGGTCTGCAGCTTTAACTCTCTTGCTTAACCTTTCCTGAAGCAACAGGCAAGCTGGTTTATTTACATAGTCAATTTTTAGTCAATATACTTTATTTTTTGAAGACAGACAGACTTCTTTGCATTTTATGTAATGTAATCTTCAAGATTCACACCCTCTGTATAACATTGTGCAACTGAACCACTGCTGTCACCTTTTCCTCTTCACTTACTGCCTACTGGACTTAGTGAGTAGGCAGTTGCTCAAGTTTTTTGACAAGTCAGAATGCTTGTCATAAACTAAGGTAAAAAATCAAGTTTAACTAAAAACTGGTCTGATTGGTTCATCTGTAGAGTCTACAGAGATAAAAATTAAAAGTTAAAAAAAAAACCCTGTGGAGAAAATCAAGTTTATAATGTTGATGTCTGTGTGGTGTTTAACCCTAAAAAGGTTTTTGTATCCTGGGGGATACAAACATTTGAGAGGCTGTGGGGAGAGGCAGTGAAAGTGTAGGTCTCATTGATCTCCTGATGAAAGGGTGTTTGTTGTGAATATTTAGATTTTCTTTGTTCATACATTCTTTGTTTAACTCACAGGCAGCATTTAAAAACAACATGGCCACCTGTAGTGGGAAATCTACTCACCTTTAGCTAAAAGTATTTTTCACGTATTTACAATATTTGGAGGGAACTTGCATGTTTAAAAAGTTGTTGTTAAGCATTAGCTTATTAAGTTTATGTTGAAATATTATGAATTTAATTTTTTACATTTTTCATAATCTGCCTGTAAATGTTTATCTCAGGGGATAAGTTGCCCTTTTAGGGGTATAAAAATCGACTCTGTGGTCCGTAGACTTTATACTTTGTGGTCAGTTCAATACGTAATACTCTTAAAATGAAAAAATGTGTTCAATCATTTAGTCATTAATCATTTAGTTATCTATATTGAATTCGGTTTTAGGTCTAGAATACATAGATTTTTTTTCAGGCATTTCCTGTCAACACTTTCTATGGCAGAAGGAAGGGACAGTGTCAGGGAGTAGTTTTTCCACCTTGGGCTTTGGGCCCCCTCCAATGAAGCTACGAGCCAGCAAACTTAAAACAACAACAACAACAACAAATATGATGTGTGTATGTATATATATATATATATATATATATATATGTGTGTGTGTGTGTGTGTGTGTGTGTTTTTGTGACAAATCAGGACACAGATTTGTATAATGACATGGGTATGACATAGGTATTACAAGGAGAGGGTGACTTATGAGGACATTACCCCATGTCCCTATTTTTCAAAAGGCTTATAAATCATACAGAATGAGACAGAGAAAGTAAAAATGTGCACAGTTTCCTGTGATGGGTAGGTTTAGGGGTAGGGGTAGTGTAGGGGGATAGAAAATACGGTTTGTACAGTATAAAAACCATTACGCCTATGGAATGTCCCCACAATTCACAAAAACAAACGTGTGTGTGTGTGTATCATATGTTATACATGAGCTTTTATGGCTCATATATGAAATTCAGTGATAATGGAGAGATGGACAAATAAATGTTCATATTTGACATTAACATGAAAAAATTTAAATAATAATAGTATGAACTATAAATCAGAGGGCAGAAGACATAAAGTAGATGGTGTAAAACAACTTTTTCAGCAAAATTTTGATAATTTATAGGCCCTAGAAATGTGCGTATTAAATATGATACAGTAGGCTAATACATTTATAAATAGGCATTATACTTATTGTTGAACAATTTTACAAAGAATGTTTACTTTAAGTTATTAGAGAATAAATGTTCTAAATATGTGGCTAAAATGTCAATTAACACGCATTGCCAAACAAGCATTTTTTTTTCAATCAATTTAAACCCCCAAAAAGAGCAAAGTATGGGGGATTCAAACATTTAAATAAAAAATAAAAGTCATGAAATTGTATCATTTGTCTCCTAATAAGATGGAAAATAGCAATGAATTAATCTTCTGATGTCTCTTTATGGTCTTGCCCTCTTTAGGGTTAAAGGATTAGTTCACTTTTTATATAAAATTTACTCACCCCCATGTCATCCAAGATGTCCATGTCTTTCTTTCTTCAGTCGAAAAGAAATTAAGGTTTTTGATGAAAACATTCAGGGATTATTCTCCTTATAATGGACTTCAATGGCCTCCAAACGGTTGAAGGTCAAAATTACAGTTTCAGTGCAGCTTCAAAGGGCTTTAAACAATACCAGACGAGGAATACGCCTTCCCTATTCAACTTACGGAACGAACGCAGCACCAGTTACATTTTTTCCGTAAGTAGAATAGGGAAGGCATAGGACATACAGCGTAAGCTTTTTGAAGAATACGAAAGTACGGTTTTGGCGGAAGCACTTGGAAGGCGATCATTTATTTACATAAAGCATATACATTTACATTTTTTTCAAAAATGACCGATCGTTTCGCTAGATAAGACCCTTATTCCTCGTGTGGTATCGTTTAAAGCCCTTTGAAGCTGCAGTGAAACTGTAATTTTGACATCTTGGATGACATGGGGGTGAGTAAATTATCAGGAAAATTTTATATGAAAGTGAACTAATCCTTTAATGTTTTAAATTCAGCTTCATCAGTCAACGCCATTGCTGAGTATTTTCCCCTTAAAATTGCAGTGTACTCAAAAACGCATTTTGAAACAGACCCTCTCTCCTACATCACAGACTTGTAACCAAAGGTGCATTCACGCCGTGTTGTAATTAGGGATGCAACAATATGAAAATTTCATATCACGATTATAGTGACCAAAATTATCACGATTATCAATACTATAATGGTTTTGCTAAAATGAGATGAAATTATGCACTTTTTTTAAGCATAAACATTACATTATATGACCGTTGCCAATAGCAATGCATTATAACACGGGACACATCTATCATGTCTCTTGTATCACAGCGGACGCGCTCTCTCATCTCATTCAAATGCAATTTGCCTTCTTGAGTCTCAGTTTTTGGTTGTATTGAAAATGAAATCAGAGAACTTTAGTGTAAGTACTAGGCTACTATAATATTGTTGTATTGATCATCTTGTCTGGACGATCACGAAGATAATTTAAAGTGTTTCCATCTTTTGCAGCGACTTCTGCAGACAGGGTGACCACCCCCGATTAAGTTTCCCTCAGGACTTTTGTAAAAGCCAAAATATGACCACTCAGATTTGGTCCTCTTAGAAGGCTGAAAAATCTCCCGAGCGCTGTCACTGCCTTCCACCATGTCTTCTTGTACAAAAATCAATGTTGCATGCTGCACCTGCATCAGACTGATGCTGGCTGGATAGGATTCACAGCAAGTTCTCAAAATCACAATAATCAAACACAGTTTTAATCATAATTCACACTTACATATAACATTAAGTATACATATAAAGTAGAGTAAAGGTTATGCATATTTGGCGTGCTGTCCAGTTGGAGCTCAGAACTTTGGCCCTGAACCCAGAATACTCCCCCAAGTTGTGGTAAGAATAGTTAGAACTAGAAGTGAGGAGATGGGGTGGTGAAGGGATGCTGATAAACTGTCAAATGAACAGAGGTAAGTCTGCTGTATATATACCTCTTGTCATTAATTGAGTTGATTAACTGAATGCTCTCCACTTGTGTTAATTAGGTTCATTTTCTGATGCAGAGAGCTATGACTTATACCACTTGGCAGTTGTACGACCTGACCACTGCAGATTTAAGGTGTGTTTGACTTGAAGCAGCGCTGTGCAGACCGATTGGTGTATGACATCAAAGTACCACAAGAGTGATTCGAAAGCAGAGCTTTACTTATGTTAATTACAACATGGCATAAACGCAGCACAATCGTCAATGTGTGGGATGAGGCTTTTCATATGTGTCCAACTTAAAGCGGAGCCACGCAGGCTGTTCAGTGTGTATGACATCAAATTAACAAGAGAGTGATTAGAGAGAAGATGGTTCCATATGCTTTCGAAATGCTCTCACGGTACTGTGATGCAATACACCAATCGGTCTGCGCGGCACCACTTCAAGCCGAACACACCTATTTTTTCTAAGGATGCTGATTTTTAGAAGGCAGCTGTCTGACTGTGGGATGGCGAACAGGAACATGAGCTGTGTCCGAGACCGCCCCCTATACCCTTAATATTTGTACCAAAACCTGTACACAATCTCTTAGAATACAATTTTCATTTAGAATTATGTACTGACTTCATCCTCTAAAACAGTGGCTCCCAACCACGTTCCTGGAGGCCCCCCAACACTGCACATTTTGCATCTCTCCTTTGTCTGACACACCCATTTCAGGTCTTGGAGCAAAGCCACTGGAAGGCAAGCCTGCAACCTTTAGCCAAAAAAGCGTAACGGCTAATGCTAACGCTCCACCTCTGGCAGTACGCAGGGAAGGAGACCAGAGGCTGTTTTTTGAATGGATGTCAATAGATGAGAGGCTTCACTATGCTGATTAAACAGCTTTTGTGGGGAAATAGCTAATCATTTAATTAATCGACAGCCTGTTTGCCAATCTGCAGCATGTTTTACACTAAACAATACTTTTGTTGGGAACTATATGTAGATTTTAGCTTGATAAAAATGTATTTTTTTAAGAGAAGGCAGACTAGGGAATGTTGCGACTGATGTCACTGCCATTACACGATAGGCTGAGAGGGGCCGCACGTGATTAAGTTAGCCGTTACGCTTTCTCCAATGGTAAGAGATACAGACCCTCTTATCTCCCTATTATATACAATCTCTGCTTGGAGTCTCTACTAATGAGCTGATGATCTGAATCAGGTGTGTCTGATTAAGGAGACATGGAAAACATGCAGTGTTGGGGGGCCTCCAGGACTGTGGTTGGAAACCCCAGCTCTACAGTAAAGACCTGGGTGTTATATTTGACAGCAACTTTTCATGTTACAAAAATTAAATATACATAAATATACATAATTTAACAGTATTTTAAATATAGTTAGAATATTGTGTTTAGCAATTTATAAAAAGTTAATCATATTGTTTTTAGCATATTAACATTCTTAAATTGTGACTATGCATTACAACTGAAATGACTTGCTCTTAAGTAACATCATGCTTTCTATTTCAGATTTCAGAGAACCCAAAGAAAAAGAGTCAGTAGTCTGATGCAAGCCAGATTTTGAAAACTTGAGCCCTTGGACCACTTGTATTTATGACACAAGATTTCTGAAAGTGATGTTATTTTTAAAGGTTGTAATGCTTTTGTCTTTTTTGCCCCACTCTTAAAGAATTTAATTTTATAAATCTCTTTGTCATTGATTGCGTTAAACTGTAAAATAAACGGTTTAAAATAAAATAAACTGACTCAGCTGCTGGAAAGGTGTCATTTATGTTTTAAAATGTTTTCCCAAAACTTTGAAATGGTCAGAAATTTGTTGAAAGTTGTTCAGAACATTATTTTATGTTGACATTTCAGTTGTATTTTCAATGTTTCAACAAAAGTGATTTAGAATCAGCATCAAATTAACATTGATCAAACGATATTTCTAATGATTATTTTTGTTAATTTCAATATTGATTCAACAGCAGTGATGTAGAATCAACACCACAGTGTAACGTTGATTCAAAAGCATTGCCATTGATTGTTTGTTCACCATTGTTTTTAACATTAAATGAGGGTGCAAACATGATATTGAACCAACATCACTTCATAATGTTGATTCAATGATATTATCATTGATTTTTTGTTGAAATCTCAACATTGTTTCAACATTAACTGAGGGTGCAAAAGTGATGTTAAAAAAATATCACTTCGTAATGTTGAATCAATAATATTACCATTGATTTGTGGTTGAATCTCAATATTGCTTCAACATTAACTGAGGGTGCAAGAGTGATACTGAAGCAACATCGCTTTGTAACGTTAATTCAATGCAGTTAGCGCTGATGCATCAACACTGACTCAACATTGTTTCAATGATTACATGATATCTGGGTAGAGACTATGCCAGCTCCAGTTTGGATCCAGTCTCTTACAAAGACATCAGATTAATACACAATGTTATCTAACTGCGTGGTTTGTATATGTACATTTCTGAAATAAATTATTTCGACACAGTCACTTCTGATAACAGATCAGTCTAAATTGTAATGTAGACACATGTATTTTCTGTAAAGCTGCTTTGAAACAATATGTATTGTGAAAAGCGCTATACAAATAAATGTGAACTGAATTGATTTGAATAAACGTTGTGCTGTAGATCTTATGCATCAGAGAAACGTGCACACAGACATCTTTAGAATTTTGTCTTTGCACTTCAGTTTTTGCGGTAGTCCTGTATATTTCTATGGCATCGCTGTCAAAGAGTAAGTAATTGGTGAAGTGGATTTACTTGTTGTAGAGTTAACAAAAGTTATCATGAGCATTGTAATGTTTAAAGCAGATGTCTTAACAAATGTTAGTAGACTGGGAAGATTTTAAAACGAGCAGTTCATTCTTAAATACGTAAGATTGCTGTGGAAATGCAAACCGGAAGTCAAAAGACAACAAGCGCAGCGCTGAAAAGTGGTGGGGCTACATAAGCTATAGCTTACTGTTTACACTGTCATGACTTGTCAGAAAATAGGAAGAGCATGTCCCCATTTTAAGTGTGTGTGTGTGTGTGTGTGTGTGTGTGCGTTCGTTCTTGTTTATCCTACATTGTGTGGACCAAATGTCCCCACAAAGAAATTGAAATCTGAATATCGAAATTGAAATTTTTTTTTTTTTTTTTTTTTTGGAGATTTGGTCGGGCCCCACAAGAAAAACAGCTTGGGTGAGGGTTGTGTTTAGGGGTAGGTTTAGGGGATGAAAAAACGTTATGTCTATGGAAAGTCCCCATAAAAACCCAACATATGTGGTGTGTGTGTGCTTAAAGGAAGACAAATTAAAATGGTTGATGAAAGATTTGCAAGCTGCAGCTCGATGTTTCCTTATCAGTAATGTTTATCAGCTACCTTTTACGAAATATGTGTTGGAAATACCAATGAGCGTGTAGTGCGAGCATGAACAGCAGCACAGCCAATGAGAATAATCCTCTATAGTTCATGCATTCTTTCCAGTAAAAAAAAACAAACAAACAAAAACCAGAACAGGTTCATCAAGGAACTCTTAAGCATAAAGAAATGCTGATCAAAAAAAGTGACTTGTTACAAACAATAGATTATATATTATTATAAGTAAATATTATGCACAATAAGGATACAGTACTTTACAGTGGCCCAAAAAATGTATGTGGTCACACTTGACATTTGAGTGGAAGAATGATAATACAAGCACACAAAGGTTTGTTAAGCTTGAATTGATAAATCAAATCATATACAACCCCTGGCAAAAATTATGGAATCACCACACTTAGAGGATGTTCACTCAGATTTTTTTACTTTATAGCAAATAAACAAATCACAGATATGACCCAAAAAAGGTTTTGTTCAATAGCTTAACATTCTGGCTTCATGAAACATACCTCAAACAAATCCACTTTTTTTTATTATTATTAATGGCATGTCTTTTTCCAGAGCAAGTAGAGGAAAAAAGTATGGAATCACTCAATGTTGAGGAAAAAAATATGGAATCATCTGTTAATTTCCATTTTAAAACAAATACTGGGACAAGTCTAAAAATGCTAATTAGTCAGTAGTTAAAAGGGAGCGCTTACACACCTAACGGGTTGTTGGACTTGGCTAACTGAAATGAAATATGGCCCCAACAAGAGAGTTCTCCGTTGAAACAATGGAAAGAATTGTAAAACTCCCTTCAACAAGGAATTTCAATACGGAGTATGGCCAAAGAAGTTGGTTGCTCCCAGTCAGCTGTGTCTAAAATTTGGTGCAAGTATAAACTAAATGGGAAGGTCATAAAGGAAAACATATGGGCAGACCAAGAAAGACGTCAAAGCATCAAGATGGAAATCTCAAAGCAATATGCCTTTACAATAGAAAATGCACAACAAAACAAAAGAAAAACAGACAGAATCAGGAGCCAATTTTTGTGACAGAACTGTAAAAAACCAGCTGAACGAAATGGGCTTTACATATAGAAAAGCCAAATTAAAATGAGTTCTAACACTTAAACAGAAGAAAACAAGGTTGCAGTGGGCTAAAGAGAAGCAATCATGGATTCTGGATGATTGGATGAAAGTGTTATTCAGTGAAGAATCGCGAATCTGCATTAGCCAAGGAGATTACGCTGGAACTTTTGTCAGGTGCCATTCTAATGAAACATATAAAGATGACTGCCTGAAGAAAACAATCAAATTTCAAACTCATTTATAATATGGGGGTGCATGTCAGGTAAAGGACCAGGGGAAATGGAAATCATTACCTCAACAATCAATGCACAGGTATACATTGAAATTGTGGACACTTTTCTCATTCCATCGATAGAAAATAGGTTTGGTGATGATGAAATAATTTTTCAGGATGATAATGCATCTTGCCACAGAGCAAAGAGTGTTAAAGCTTTTCTTCAGGAAAGGCATATCAACTCGTGGCCAGCAAACAGTCCAGATCTCAAAAACAATCGAAAACTTATGGTGGAAATTATAAACACTGGTCCATGACAAGGCTCCATCCTGCAAAGCTGAGCTGTCAAATGCTATTTGAGAAAGTTGGAACCGGACTGATGGGGAATATTATTTTTCATTAATGAAGTCCATGCCTCAAAGAATTTAGGCTGTCAAAAGCCAGAGGAGGAGCAACAATTGTTTTTTTGTTGATGATTCCATAATTTTTTCCTCAACATTGAGTGATTCCATACTTTTTTCCTCTACTTGCTCTGGAAAAAGACATGCCATTAATAATAATAAAAAAAGTGGATTCATTTGAGGTATGTTTCATGAAGCCAGAATGTTAAGCTATTGAACAAAACCTTTTTTGTGTCATATCTGTGATTTGTTTATTTAAGTAAAAAATCTGAGTGAACATCCTCTAAGTGTGGTGATTCCATAATTTTTGCCAGGGGTTGTACTTTTCAAAATGAAGACAAAAACTCTTTGGTTGTCAAATGTTACAAAGACAAAATGGCTATTTTATTTAATCCTGAGAAAATGTCCAGCGTCATTTGTTTGCAAATGCCACTTGTCACTGTATTCCCAATACATTGAAGTAGTGAATACATTTAAATAAATAAATAAAATTATATTTTTGAATATATTTAGAGTAATTAATCAAATTATACAGCTAAAATAATTACTTCAAGAATGTAATACTTATATGTTTTAAAATTCATAAGTCAGACTAAGATTCAAGCCGATATATTTTGTAAAAAAAAAAAAAAAAAAAAAAAACCCTTCCTTTATGAGTTTTCTAACATGCTGCCTGAAGCTCTCTGGCGTGAACCATACCACACCTAGATTTACAGAATGGGGTTTTTGTAGTGACGCAGGACTTTAAAAATATTTACTTTCATAGAAGATGTTTTACAAATTCTATTTACTACAATACAGTGCTCAAATAACTTTACTGGCAAATAGAGCAAAAGGAAGCTGAGAGTACATTGTTAAACTAGACTAGACCTTAGTCACATAGAAGTAGCTCCTAAAAACTGTACATTTACAATTTGAAGACCTCAAACAAAATTCAGCTGCTCAATAAAAAGACTGAAGAGAATTTATTTTTAATGTAAGAATACTCCAATAAAAATGGTTGTAAAAAGCCTGTAGCTCAAAGAGTTCAACATGGCTGGACTTTCTGAGAGATTAATAAAATACCTGCATGAAAAATTGTGAAACTTCTCACCATTCAGTCACAAACTTAAAGCTGTTTTGAAAAAAGGAGGAATATTAAGTAGAGAAATAACCCCTGTAAAAATCAACAGGCAGAGTAGTGTAACTAATCAAGTCTTTTTTTATTTGTATTTCCTCCATTCAGTTGCTGGTCTAAGCCTTTTTTTCCCCCTTGTGGTAACATTAGTGTCTCTTCTAGTATGCACTTCCTTAAACCTATAATCAAAAACATTCTGAATGTGATTTTAGATCAGCAAGAGCATTTTGTTATTACTAAGACAAGCTAGAATACTGTAAAGTTTGGGAATTTTCTTTTATTTGGTTTGGCAAGATAAATAAGTCATGAATGGCTTTTATTGGTCAATTAAAACCATTTTAAGTGATTTTCACATATGTATATACAGAACACACACCATAATACAAACACCTTCTATTAGTATTCCAAACCCCTGTTTTTCCTGTTGTGTGAACACAGGCAGCAACACCATCTAGTGTTTCTAGAAGGTGCTACTTCCCTGGCCCAAGCCGAGATTAGTTGAGAATATAGTTTTGCACAAAACATTTCTTGTTGCTGCCCTCAACAAAAACAATATAGAGCAATCACCCTATTAAAATATACATACAATGTTTTGGAAGCTTATTAGTCAAATTCAAATACCAGATTTCTCAAATATAAAAGCTGAGAATTTGCAATATTACATCTCGACTGACATTTAAAAAGTGTTGCCTCACTTCATATTTGTCAACTTCATAGTCAAATTTGCAGGTTTAAGCTGCAGCATCAGAGAAAATGTCACTAATACTCATAAATACACTGTGACTTTTGTGTGTCTTGGTCCGAAGAGCATCTCTGTCTGCAAAAACTTTAGCATTAAGTGTTTTCTACAGAAGTTAAAGTGGACTTATATGCTTTATTACATTGTCAATTTTCTTTTGTGTGTAATGTTGCTGTTTGAGCATGAAAAATGTCTGCAGTTTAAAGAGCACAATGTCCACTCCAAAGGGAGTTATTCTCTATATCAGTAAGCACTGTTTCTGAACTCCCTGAAACGCCTTGATTGTAGTCTTGAGTTTTCTTCTGGGAGCGTACACGTCACTATATCTCTCATTTAAATAACTCCCACCCAAGACATATGCAAAATAATAGGGCCAGGTCTGGTTGAGTTACATTAGTAGTTGTTGAAAGGGGCGTGACATTTCCGAAACACACTCGAAGTGGTTGACCAATCACAACGCACTGGTCCAGCCAACCAATCAGAGCACACTGAGCTTTTCGGAAGAAGAAACTAAACGGTTGTGTTTCCCAAAAGCATCGTTAGCCAACTAACATTGCAAGTTCTGTCGTTACTAACATATTTCAACGATTTTGTGTTTCCCGAAACCATAGTTTAAACAAACATTCGCAAACTGCATCGCAAACTTGTGTGGTTGGAACAGCTCTCAAACTGTGGTTAGATATGGCTGCGTTTACACTGGCACAAAAAATCCTATTTTTTTCCGACAGATCGGAATTTGTTGCAAAACACAAAAATCCGCACGAGATCCGATTTTTTTCGGATCTGATCTGAGCCACTTCCAAATGTGGTTTTAAATCAGATACATATCCGATATCTGGACATGCGACCTACGTCTAAACATGCATATCCGATTCCCCTTGGAATTCCAAGCCACCACAAGGCGAGGGCGGCACGTTGCTCACTAAAAGGTAGCTTTTATGTTGTATTATGAAGCAGACGTGCTTGTATGCACTCGCACTAAAAATTCGCAGCTTTATTATTGAGGTGGGAACTTGATCTATTTTTTTCCTTTAAAGAAATTGTGCCACACATTCAGCAGCTGAATTTCAACCTCTGCCCGGTTAATTTAAAAGAGCCCACCGTGTTTTTTTTTTTTTTTTTTTTTTTTAATAAACCAAAAGCTTCACTGGATAGGCTACTCTCTCTCTCGTGTGCGCTCTCTCCTTCGCTCACTCTCTCGTCATCATTCATTCAAATAAATGTAATCTTACCTGCTACTTTATTTCACTTCAGAATTCTAGATCTAACGACTGTAGATAAAATAACAAACGCAAATTACCTTTTTTTTCCAGTCTATATTCGTTCAGTCAGATTTCGCGCTGCAAAACATCCGTGATACTGACAGTTGACTTATCCATTCTGGCAGGTAATCATGGCTACCCAAATATATAAATAATTTTAATAGCACGGCCGTTCAAAACCTGAAGGTCTACCATGTGCATGTAAAACTATAAATGACAATCATTTTGGGCGGGAATTAATGTAAACACAGATGTCGGATACCAGTCGCGTCTAAAGTGAATGTAAACAGACTGGCCAAAAAAATCGGATATGGTTAAAAGATCGGATCTGTGCATTAAGACTTGCAGTGTAAATGCAGCCATAGTTTCTTGTTTTTATGACGTGGATTTAATAAATCCTTATCTTGAGCAAAATAAGCAAGCTGACATTAAGTACAATGTATATCTTTTATTTTGAATACAAATATCAATTACATATTTTAGTTTGTCAAGAGATTTTAAGAGCGCGCATGTGCGTATGTGCTCTAGAACGAGCCTATGATTGAATCTGGAAATAAAGCAAAATAACTGAGAAAAATGAGAATTAGTCCTCAGATGCCATGTACGTAATTTATAGCAAAAAAAAAATCTAGCATTGATTCGATTTCCAGTGGATTCATTTAAAGAAGTTATTACTCCACCACCTGCGTGACGTCATTCACCAACGACAGGTTTGCGAAAATACGGTTTCGGGAAACAGTTGTGACTAGCTAGTTGATTTGCTCATACCATCATACTATGGTAGTGAAACATCGAGTTACGTCGTTGTACGGGAAACACACCCCAGAGCGTTACTGAGAGACTGGGAAGAGAGGTGCTGCAACACAATGCAAAATAATGCTTTTTTTTTTTTAACATTCAAGCATGAAAACCTATTTTAGCAGACTCCAGAAACAAAATCAAGACTTTGTAAAAGAGCATAATAGGTCCTCTTTAAAATTACCTTCCGTGGGAGTCCAGTGTCTTGGTCTAACATATTTCCATATGACAAGAAGATAAAAATAATGACTTTTTCTAGAATAAAAATATGATTATATATAATTATTAATTATGTATACACAGTGTATATGATGCACATGATTATGCATACATTCTTTTCTTCAGACAATACTATGATGAGGTTCAGTTAGCACTTGCAAAATAACTAGAGCAGATTGAGTGTTCTTGAATCACACTTTAAATTCAATACAGTAACAAGCTGAAGCAAATTAGAAGCTTCATGTAAAATTCTAGAGTGAATGTTAGTGAATTAATAACTACTCATACTCAGGCTACCAAACAGCACATAGCTGAACTAAGTTGAACTTCTGACATATGTTATCCTTGACCAGGTGCATTGGTATTGCTTTTTAATTAAATTCTGCTGTAATAAAAACCCATGACCTTTACAATTCTGTTAAAAATTAAAGTCAAATTTGTGATTCCATTAGCATACGTGATAAGCAGCCTCTAAAATAGAGGCTCTATTTTTGCGTTAGTGCAGAAACAAATCAGTTGAACCTGTGATCTTCCAGGATAGGGGTGACATGGTTTGTTCACATTCTCATGTGCATTCTTTTCAGTTTATTCTCATCATTTACACAAACTGGTTTAGCCACATCTTTGTGTCATTATTTTGTGTGTTTTTCTTCACCAACACACCGCACTCCATCAAGTAACATTGGTGTCCCATGGTGGCGCTCTGTGAAAGACAATAGGTAGATTCTTATTTTAGTGATTCAAACTTAAAGGGTTAGTTCACCCAAAAATGAAAATTCTGTCATTAATTACTCACCCTCAAGTCGTTTCACACCCATAAGACCTTTGTTCATCTTCTGAACACAAATTAAGATATTTTTCATAAAATCTGATGGCTCAGTGAGGCCTGCATTGCCAGCAAGACAATAAACACTTTCAATGCCCAGAAAGCTACTAAAGACATATTTAAAACAGTTCATATGACTACAGTGGTTCAACCTTAATGTTATGAAGCGAAGAGAATACTTTTTGTATTCCAAAAAAACATATTAACGACTTTATGACAATATCTAATGATGGGATTTCAAAACACTGCTTCATGAAGCTTTACGAATCTTTTGTTTCGAATCAGTGGTTCGGAGCGCCAAAGTCACATGATTTCAGTAAACGAGGCTTCGTTATGTCATAAGTGTTTTGAAATTTCAATAGTTCACGTGACTTTGGCAGTTTGATACGTACTCCGAACCACTGATTCGAAATAAAAGATTCATAAAGCTTCGAAGCTTCATGAAGCAGTGTTTTGAAACTGCCCATCACTAGATATTGTCATAAAGTCGTTATTTTTTTTTTTTTTTTTGGAGCACAAAAAGTATTTTTGTTGCTTCATAACATTAAAGTTGAACCACTGTAGTCACATGAACTGTTTTAAATATGTCTTTAGTACCTTTCTGGGCATTGAAAGTGTTAATTGTCTTGCTGGCAATGCAGGCCTCACTGAGCCATCAGATTTTATGAAAAATATCTTAATTTGTGTTCCGAAGATGAACGAAAGTCTTACGGGTGTGGAACAACATGAGGGTGAGTAATAAATGACAGAATTTTCATTTTTGGGTGAACTAATCCTTTAATGTTTCTTAACAATTCTAAGCATCAAACTGAGAACATTTTGAAAAAAAATCTAATTCAGTATCCTTACCACAAAATATTACAAAAAATAGTAATATTACCAATTCTGGTATTGTTTCCCAGGCAGATTAGAAAGTTTAGAGTCGTGGATTACTTTTGTGACAAAATTAAAGGTTATGTGTATAATAATTTGGTAACAATTTATAACAAGGTTTCATTTGTTAACAAGCTAAATATAATAGTTTAAATAAACTGACAATTAACAATACTCCTACAGCATTATTAATCTTATTTATTAATATATTGCTCATTATTAGGTCATGTTAATTAAACTGCTTTTTCGGATATTACCTTTCATGTAGTGTAATATAGCTGTTTGTGAATGTAAAAGGTCTGCAGAGTTTTAAAGTTTGTGACAATTGGCCTGAAAGGATTAGTCAGTAATTCCAGTCTTACTTCCTGCAACCTATATAGGTTTGTAACAAATTTGCATAATGCCAGCCTATGGTCTTCATTCGCTGCCCACAAACAACGTCTACTTTGACCTGCCCTCAAACACTAGTTGTAGCTTTAAGGACTGGAAGAGTTTGGTTCGTGTTGTCAAGATGTCGACAAAATGCTGTTTTCTCTACTGTGAAAGCAAATCCACTTTGCATGCACTTCCGCGGTAGACCAATCACAAATGTCTAGGCCATCTAACCAATCAGAGCAGAGTAGGCTCATGGAAAGGAGGGGTTTAGAGAGTTTATTATTTACAATAATAAACCTTATTGTAAAGTGTTACCAACTTTATTTTCATTTAATTTATTTTTTAAATAATGTCTGCTATCCCAGTTTAATATTCAGAGACAACTACTGGTCCAAAAACAACACACTTCACCTCATGAACACTATGTTATGAATGTCTAGAGATCTGTTGGCAGTGCGTGTGTGTAGAGAGTGTATCTCACCCATAACTCTGGCCTGTAATCTAACTTTAATGCTGCTGTCCCTTCTGCTCCTGTTGACCAGGGTGAGTTCCTCCTGTACCACTCCCTCCTGCTGAGCGATGTACTCACAAACCACCTTCACTCCCCCTTAAAAAGGGCAGAGAAAGATGGAAGACAATGAGTGGGATGGATAAAGATAGTGAGGGGTACAAAAACAACACAAAATAGCAGGGACAATAAAAAAAGATAGGTAAAAGTAAAAGCATCAGTGACCAGCATAAGATTGAAGATCAAAATCATCATAGAGAAACAATCATCTAACTGAGTGCAGAGTGCTAGCATCTTCTTTTAGAATGTAAATTGTATTCTCGGATATGGCAAACCTACTTAGATTTCCCTAGAGATTCAACTGTGGGAAAAATGACACCACTATAAACGCACTAAATGTGTTTCAGCTAATGGAGAGATCGATGACGGATTGAAATAGGAGTGTGACTATTGATCGTAACATGATGTCTAGCATTTGGCTTGATGTTTTATTACCCATCAGGGGTACAGACAATCTGATATCCACATTAACTGCTCTGATAGTGCTTACAATACTGGTCAAAAGTTTGGAATAATTACGATTTTTCTTTAAGTCTCTTATGCTCACCAAAGTAATAATAAATGATAATAATTAAGCACCAAATCATCATATTAGAATGATTTCTGAAGGATCATGTGACACTGAGGACTGGAGTAATGATGCTGAAAATTCAGTTTTGCCATCACAGGAAAAAATTTTAAAATATATTCAAATAGAAAACAATTCTTTTAAATTGTAGTACTATTATTGCTGTTACTGTATTTTGAGCAAATAAATGCAGCCTTGGTGAAAATTAGTCTTTCAAAAACATGAAAAATAATGCTAATTATTCCAAACTTTTGACTGGTAATGTATGTTTTATAACCTTTTCAAATTATTTACAGTATGTTATTGCTTAGTTTTAGCTACATATATCTAGTGGCGCATGTGCATGAGGCAAGACGAGATGTTTTCTGTAATTTCACATCCTTCATTGAGACAAGGAAGCCTGAAGTTGTGGTCACATTTACTGCTGCTCTGCGAAATTTCACATGCAACTTCCAATTTATTTCAATAGCAATCCGAGCAAAGGCGAAAACGTTCCCCGCGCAGATTTTGATTATGTTGTTCAAGTTGGTCATGCGAATGTGCCATGCTGACCAACAGGAGGCTGCTTGGTTTGTAAATGATTTCTATGTGAGTAGTGCTTCATACATCACTACATTATTGACAATGGAAAATTGACCTTTTTTTGCTGAATGTGAACAAACCTAAAAGTCAGCAGGAAACGGAAGTTGTGATAGTTTTTCTTCCCTATAATTGACATATATCCAAGTGAAATGGCTTCTTGAACAACCAAAATGTAGGGCGGTACTTGATTTTGTCCATCAGGAATGGATTGACGCACGTGAAATGTGAGTTGTTGTCCATCATTTTGCAAGCAATTGTTGATAAAGAAAAATGTCACATCGAGCCAGTAAAAGTGAAAGTAAAAACTGTCCGATGAGAGCTGAATTTACTTCAACATGTTCTGATAACGGTATATAACGGTATTCTTAATATTTTTCTTGTGGCCCATACATAGTAAAAAAAAAAAGGGAAGTATTTTGTGTTAATCGAAAGTTGTTTTTTTAATGGGGAGTAAGCTAATCTAACATCTTTTATTAACAAATGCAGCGCGTTGGATATGTGATGCGCTATGAAATTATTGCGGGGCAAATTAATTGTTCTGTATTGCTAATTTAATAATACAAGTATCAGCCTCCCTTGACGCTGGGCCTGTGTGAGTGACAGGTTGTCCTGCGCCGGGAAAACAATTCATCAGAGAATAGAAGTGTGGCAAGCAGGGCAGGGCTGAGAGCCATGGGAATGGAGCGAGGCCAGTGGAGCCAGTGCTAATAAGCGTCACTTGCACGCCACACCGGACTCGAGTCCCACAGAGGAGCTCCGGAAGGATATAAGGAGGAGTGACGACAGTGTAGGACCAGGCCTGGACTTTATGTTGTGTTTTATTATGTTTATATGCCGCAGTCGTCCATGAGGGGCTACCGCTTTACTTTCGTTTTGTTTGTTTATTTTTGAGATTAAAGTTTATGTTGAATGTTCGGTGGTTCCCACCTCTTTCTTCCCTGAACACAAACCTTGCTACAATAAGAGATGTCGCTGCAAGAGGAAGGGGAAGTTACTTTGATTAAAGATTATGAGGGCACATGACAAATCATTTACTGCAATATTCCATAAATAAATAAGAATTGTCAAATCTGATTTCATTGTGAATGGTTAGGAATAACAAATGTTGCTTGTTCAATCCCAAGCAAGACTGAGGCACTTTCAAAATCACAAGTATTGTTCATTACTCCTAAGTAGGGCACTTAACCCAGGTTGCTCCAGTGGGACTCTGTCTGTAATAAGTCTTCTGTAAGTAGCTTCAGGTGAAAAGCCTCTGTTTAACAGCTCAACACCTCTCAATAGTGTTTATATGAATATATAAACATTCAAGGGTGGTAAGACTATCTGTATAGTAAAAGCTGGTATAAGACCACCAAAAAAATGCATACCCTCAGGGCGTGGAGTGATGCGTGTTGCACGTAGCCGTGGTTTTGCCGTAGTACGAAGCGCGGGGGAAAGGGTGACATCTTTGCCAAGCATTGGGACTTGGGGCAAAGAAAAGATGATTTCATATTTGTGATGGCTCCTTAAAAATCCCACCTGAATAAGTTAAGCAGACAGTGATTTCAGCATGCAGCACATCTTATACTGGCAATGTTTTTTTTAGGAGAAAACACTTTCTTTCACCTTAACAAGATATGCACCATCAGGCTCTGGTAGAGCAGTAATGAGTTTATCCTGAAGCTTTTCATCACAGCTATTGTTAATGGGAGCATCTTCGTCATCATCAGGGAAATGTACTCCACCTTTTGAAGTGGAGCCTGGTGAAGAGAAAGCGTGGAGTTAATATCACAGAGATGGATACTGGACCAGAAGTTACATGCTGAGATGATTAATGCAGGCTGCACCCAGTGTGGGAGAGCTGCTAGAACAAACACACTCTGAAAGTGTTAAGAGACAACGAGAAATCAGGATCTATAAATATATAGGCCTAAAGCACATTTAGATTAAATCATAATGTCCATGCATTTTTTTTACTATTATGTAAAAAATGTATACACACAAATACACATTCTGACAGACATTAGGAACACAGAAAAGACACTGACTTTTCCTTCCTGTTGCCATGTCGACATAAGGCCAGGGAAATCAAGGGATGATTATTGCCGTCAATGTGATTTCATCTCCAAATAACAGATACTGAGTCACAGAGAATAAACCCTGCAGAGGAACAGAAGAGGCCTGTGAATTGTGATCTATGATCATTTTGTCCTATACATATATATATATATACAGTAATGACTACAGAAATTGTAGTCATTACTGATTTGAAATTACATGACAAAAATTGTAGTCGGTAATGTAATCAATTACATTGCACATTTAAGGTAATATAATCAGACTACTTTTTGATTACTTTTAGATTACTTTTGACCCAACTTGTTTATTGTATTTTCTTGACTCATTAATATGAATAGGATAATATTGTACATATTGTGCTTTACATATTACATTACTTCAGGGTTTCCCAGAATTGGGTTCGTGATGGAACTGCAGTGGTTTGTGAATTTAATGAAAAGCTATTAATTAAAAAAAAAAATAATAATAAAATTAAAATATTTATATGTATTATTATTATTATTGTTATTGTTATTATTATTGACTTCATTTTATATTTGACCTAACTTATTAACTTAAAATCTCTTGGGGTACTTCAAGCTAATACATTAGGTCAAAGAGGATCAGCTGACAAAAAAGTTGGGAATCCCTGCATTGCATGTAAATATGAAATGACGTGAATTTGTACATATTAATGTGTTTGAAAAACAAAAGCCTTCCAGAGACAGTAATATATGGTTAAATGACTTACTGAGTGATAATTTAAATAATAATGAATGTGTTCGTCAGGAACTGATTAGATATGCAATGTTGAGAAAACACTTCTTAAAAGTGAAATGATTCCTGTAAATCCAGTGATCATGCTGTGTGTCTGTTTTCAGTGTCACATGACTAGTGGCTGGTCTGTGTGTGCAATTCCACAAACCTGGAAGAGCTTCTGAACGTATATAAGTAGTAGACTTTTTTTAGAAAGGAAAATTTACAAAATAAAGTAGTAGTAGGGAGAATCAATGGATTATGAACAATTTACTGCCATTGTGAGAATAACATGTAATCATGTAATCAATAAAAATGTAACTGTAGTCTGATTACGAGTATTGTAATACGTAACATTATCTAATTACAAGTACTTAATTTTTGGAATCTTATTTCCTTGGAGTTTTATTTTCATGTTTGGCTCGATTTTGACATTCCAGGAAACAAATTGGTTCTATATTCTGAATTGGAGGATAAGGATAATAATTGGCATGCCTAATAACAGGCCTCATGAAAGATTACTCAGATGATTCGCCATATTAACCTCAGTTTCTACTGAGAACTAATGATGATGATAAAGCATTACAGTTGTGGGGGACCTCCATCCTGTGGTGTTTAACCCAGTGGGACTTTGCTGCAATGTCAATGAAATGCAAATCTTGTGGGACACGCAATTAATAATTTAGAGGTTGGGGAAATAACCTGCATGTATGTTAAAATTTGCATTGCACCTAATGGAGGGAGAATGTTAAAAATACTATATATATATATGTATATATACACACAAAACGATCAGGCATAACATTATGACCACTGACGGGTGAAGCGAATAACACTGATTATCTCTTCATCACGGCACCTGTTAGTGGGTGGGATATAGTAGGCAGCAAGTGAACATTTTGTCCTCAAAGTTGATGTGTTAGAAGCAGGAAAAAATGGGCAAGCGTAAGGATTTGAATGAGTTTGACAAGGGCCAAATTGTTATGGCGAAACGACTGGGTCAGAGCATCTCCAAAACTGCAGCTCTTGTGGGGTGTTCCCAGTCTGCAGTGGTCAGTATCTATCAAAAGTGGTCCAAGGAAGGAACAGTGGTGAACCGGTGACAGGGTCACTGGCGACCAAGGCTCACTGATGCACGTGGGGAGCGAAAGCTGGCCCGTGTGGCCCGATCCAACAGACAAGCTACTGTAGCTCAAACTCCTCAAGAAGTTAATGCTGGTTCTGATAGAAAGGTGTCAGAATACACAGTGCATTGCAGTTTGTTGCTTATGAAGCTGCATAGCTGCAGACCAGTCAGGATGCCCATGCTGACCCCTGTCCACCGCCGAAAGCACCAACAGTGGGCACGTGAGCATCAGACCTGGACCACGGAGCAATGGAAGAAGGTGACCTGGTCTGATGAATCACGTTTTCTTTTAAATCACGTGGATGGCCGGGTGTGTGTGCGTCGCTTACCTGGGGACAACATGGCACCAGGATGCACTATGGGAAGAAGGCAAGCTGGCAGAGGCAGTGTGATGCTTTGGGCAATGTTCTCCTGGGAAACCTTGGGTCCTGCCATCTATGTGGATCTTACTTTGACACGTACCACCTACCTAAGCATTGTTGCAGACCATGTACACCCTTTCATGGAAACGGTATTCCCTGGTGGCTGTGGACTCTTTCAGCAGGATAATGCGCCCTCCCACAAAGCAAAAATAGTTCAGGAATGGTTTAAGGAGCACAACAACGAGTTTGAGGTGTTGACTTGGCCTCAAAATTTCCCAGATCTTAATCCAATCGAGCATCTGTGGGATGTGCTGAACAAACAAGTCCGATCCATGGAGGCCCCACCTCGCAACTTATAGGACTTAAAGGATCTGCTGCTAACATCTTGGTGCCAGATACCACAGCACACCTTCAGGGGTCTAGTGGAGTCCATGCCTCGACGGGTCAGGGCTGTTTTGGTAGCAAAAGGGGGACCAACACAACATTAGGAAGGTGGTCATAATGTTATGCCTGATCGGTGCATATGGCATGGCCACGCCCATGATCAAAATAAAAAAATAATAAAACATACATTATTTTACAAAATTGCTGTTCGTATCTTTAAGTGTAAAACTTTTAATAGTGTGTGCACCCTCACAAAAATGTTTTGGCAAATTTATAGAATCAATCCTAATTGCTAATTTGAAGCTGTTGTAATCACATCATTTCACACTGTAATCTTTGTTTTGTGCCATAAATGATGTACTTGGGTGTAGAACTCTGTGTACAAACCTGCAGAGAGGTAAAGCTGTCCCTGATTGTTTCCCTGTAGATCATGCACGCAGATGGGATTCCAGACCCATCCTGATTAGTAGTGACCCAAACAGCAATTTCACATGAAAATCTTAGGCTTAATCGGGGTCATTACACCAGTTCAGTCAAGGTTATTTCAGAGAATGACACTCACATTCAAACTAAAGAGGCTTATAATACCGCTCTCATCCCGACTGACCTATACCCAGCTATTCTTCCAAACCACCCCTGCAAAATCACGTCAAATATGACGGTAAGAAAAAAGCGGCTTATGCAATAATAATCGCTCTGAAATCGGTGAGATGGGCGACGCAAGTTACAGAGATGTCGATTTTTAATATGGGGCGTCCCCGAGGAATCCGGCTTTAGTGGATAAACAAAACCTGCGATAGCAGCGCCTGACGACAAGGCATCTCTCGTTCATAATTTATTAAAGTACAGCATGTTATATTCTGTATAAAAATGGGACAACACTGGGCGTCGCGTGCCAGTGTCCCGTACGGCACCACTGACAGTATAAAAAAACAACTTGATATTAAAAGAGTAACTGGTTCAGCGAAAATGTTTTGTCTATTAATCATATAGCTTATGTTAGGTTTGAACAGAATTATAAATACACCCGGGGAAACGTCTTCAAAAGATTGCAAGGCAGTTTATTGCAGAATTATTCAATAACAGACCGACTTTGGGAGGGAATTTTGAGTCTTCTATTAATAGATCCCACTTAAAAAAAAAAAAAAACTGAAATTCTGCAATGAGGCTTTAAACTGTGTGCGCGTGCACGTGGACTATACACACATAGTTTAATATCAAAATAATACTAAGAGGAAATACAATGGAAATCAAACTTACCTATCTTGAATGTACTGTACAGTAGGTTTAGGTTTGTGGCGTTGCCTGAAGCGCTGTGCCATCAGTCCCCTCGAACGCAGCGTGCAGCAGGTCTGACGCTGCGCGCGGTCACAAGAAAGGAGCTGCAGCTATTGGTTACTGATGGTTACTTAACGTCTATCTCTCTTTTTCTTCCTCTCTCATTATATATACACTAAATGTGCCAACTAGGAGAGCGGAACAACAATGGATTTAAGTCCAGACCAGTGCCCCAGAGCCCCTGGCTATCAGTGTCCTGATACCCAGCACTGAAAATTCAATATGTATATGAATGAAGTGCTTGAATATCTGGCAATAATAGAATGAAATACAATAAATGGTCACCCAAAATCAAAGATGCAATACATAAAAAATCATGCTGTTGCTGCTTTAAAGGGTTAGTTCACCCCAGAATGAAAATTCTGTCAATAATTACTCATCCTCATGTCGTAAGACTTTCGTTCATCTTCGGAACACAAATGAAGATCTTTTTAATGAAATCTGAGAGCTTTCTGTGCTTCCATCGACTACGCAAACTACCACTTTCAAACTCCAGAAAGGTAGTAAAGACATCATTAAAGTAATCCATGTGACTCCAGTGGTTTAACCCCAATTTTATGAAGCGACGTGAGTGCTTTTGGAAGAATAGGAAAAGAATTGTGAATTATTGATGAAAGGCAAAATTATTATTTTTTATTATTATTAGACTATTGTGTAACATAAAGTCCCTGGCTTGCAAAAAATCCTGTACTGTACATTCTTTCCTTTTGGTTTGTCATGAATGCAGGACTATACATAATCCCTCCATAGACTGCAGAGATTCAAAGAGTAAAGACAACCCAGAAATAGGAGATGCAGTCACCTATATACTGTATACAGATTCAACTTTTATTATTATTCACATTATTCACATTTATTTTTGTTTTACTATAACATACCAAACACATATTTGAACATTATACATTTTTTAATGCTTGGTTAAGATAAATACAAATTAAATGGGAGGTTATTTTACAATTATAACTCCATATAACATCAGCACCCAATGTTGTATTCAGTGTCAAATTAAATTTCAATTTCAAACCTTTCATAAGTCTATAAAGATGAACTGTTTAATGTTTTGTTGAATATATATATATATATATATATATATATATATATATATATATATAAAGCAATGAAACCAATGAAATTATCACATGGATTGTAAAACCATAAAAAAAAATCATTTGGATTGGAATTAAATAACTAAAGTAAATAAAACCTGTGAGCTATATTTCTTTTTTTCATACCACCATTCTGTCATTTTTCAGTCAGCCAGCTTGGGTCAGCTGAATAGGCAGGGCATATGATAAGGGGTGCCTCATTTTTTCCAGATTTGTTGGTGCATGGGCTGAAGAAAGGATATAAAGTCTCTGTAAAGGTGTCTATGAATGTAAATATCAGTGACTTTGTCTCCGCATTATAAAAGGACAATTGACCTTTTTCATAGTCCACATACACACCGACACTCTGCGGTTTTGGGTTTATGTTTATAGGCGTCGATGGCTCTGTGCGAAAGACATATTCATTCTTGTCACGCAGACTTAGGAACCAAAATCCATTAGCTGGGTTTGCAGCTATTTTTCCTTTCCTGTTGATAGAGTGGCTGGCAATGCCCAAATCCCAGTCCGTCTTCTCACCCACCAAGACCTCCCAGTAATGGCAGCCAGAGCTGATACTTTGGCGGCCAAGTACACACACCACACGGTCAAACCGTTCGAGTGTGTCTGGCACCATCTGGTAGCGGTCACTGCAGCGCACCTGCTTACCATCCTCAGAGATGATCAGACGTGGATGGGCTGAGTCTCGATCTAGGGTCACGTCCACTGAGGAGAGAAACAGAAGAGTTGAAAACACAATGATTGCAGGCATACAAATGAAAGTGGGGACATAAATATCTAGAGTATCTTATGATGTGCAGAGTATAAAAAATGATCTCATACTTGCATATTCCGGCGCTCTCCACACTTCTACAGTTAAAGAAAAGCAGAAGAAAAATATTACTTTTAAAATTAAAAATTGCAGAATTAAGTGGCTTTGTACAAGACTTAGTACAGCACAGAGCCACCCTAATCATACACTACTAAAGTTTGGAACAATATGGATTTTTAATATTTTTGAAAGAAATCATTTATACTCACCAAGGCTTCATTTATTTGATGAAAAATACAGTAAAAACAGTAATATTGTGAAATATTATTACACTTTAAAACAAGTGTTTTCTATTTGAATATATTTTAATATGTAATTTATTCCTGTGATGGCAAAGCTGAATTTTCAGCATCATTACTCCAGTCTTCAGTGTCACATGATCCTTCAGAAATCATCCTAATATGCTGATTTGGTGCTCAAGAAACATTTATTATTATTATCAATGTGCCGCTTAATATTTTAGTGGAAACCATGATACACTACCATTCAAAAGTTCAGGTTAAGTTAGTTTTTTTTTTAAAAAATCACTTATTTATTTTATTCAGCAAAGATGCATAAAAGACATTAATAATGTTACAAAAAATGTATTTCAAATAAATGTGGTTCTTTTGAACTTTCTATTTATCAAAGAATCCTGTAAAAAATATATCACATTTTCACAAAAATATTACGCAGCAATAACATTTCAACACTGATAATATGAAGAAGATTTCCTCTGATACTGTCAAAAGCAAAAGCGTGAGATGATTATGTGAAGATTATGTAAAGCCACGAGAAGTTAAAACATTTAAAATTTTATGATACTCTTGGGGAGAGTGTAGTGCATTTACACCTACATTTATTCATTTAACAGACACTTTTATCTACAAATAATTTGTCATAAGTATATATAATGCTTTTAAAGTTTAAAGTATAAGCTAGATTAGTAGTAGACATTAACCCTGGCTTTGAAAAATGGACTATAACAAAGGAAAAACCTGTTCTCTGTAATGATGTCACGATCACCAGCTGTTGTGCCCTGGATGTCCACCAGAGGGCACTTCCTTGTTCATAGTTATTCTGTCCTGGACTACACTTTCCATAATTCTCTGCCTGGTCTCATGCTTGATTGTTCCCAGCTGGTTCTCATTGCCTTGTCAGTCCCTGCCTATATAAGCCTGGATCATTCTGTCATTCATTGCAAAGTCTTGTATGTGTTTTTACTGCATTTCTAAGCCTTGTATCCTGGTTGCCTGTGTCTTGGTTTTGATCTTTTGCCTGTTGCCCTGGATTTCTCTGTTTGCCTGTGCCTTGGACTCTGTCATTGTTTGGACTGTTTACCCTGTGCTTTTGACCTCTTGCCTGTTTTGGACTACGATTGTGGATTATCCTTTCAAAAAATTACAGCGTTTGGATCCTCAGCCTTGAGTCTTGGAGCAGTTCATGACAAGTGACATTAAAACTCTGTGAAATTTTTATGATTTTGCTGAAATTGGAGTAGACAAGGAAAAACTACAAAAAAAAGTGAAAAAAAAACAAAAAAACCTTACTTTGTTTATGTAATTCCTGTGAGTTTTCTGTGGAAGTGTACAAACCTGACAATACAACAATACATACCATGAACATGATTGAAAACAGTGATGTGTACATGTGCAATGTGAAATACAGTACATGAGTGTGCATAGAGTATGATGTATATGTTAAAGAGCATTTCAGGAAGGAACTTTCTCTTACAGATCGCTGACAGTCTCCTCAGCCTTTCCTGAACCTCCTCCACCATCTGAGTGACATTTCTCAGCACTGCCCCTGCAGTGGGGTCAGGGGTCAAGGCCACTTCTGCCCAGCTCTTTGTCACAGGTAAACTACTATAGGCTGGATATGTCTGAGAAGAAACAGCAATAAATAAAATATTGTTACATATTGGGGTATAAAATACAAAACGATCAATACAGTTGACTTTGACGTGTCAAGCCCGGAACACACCAAGCCGACGGTCGGCCGTCGGGCAGTTTTTGTGCATCAGCCGACTAAGTTTCCTCAGTGTGTTCCGCACCGTCAGCTTAAGTTGGTCCTCATCGGCTTTTTTTGGCCGATTCGAAATGTTGAATCGGCGTCGGACCGTCGGCGAGAGAGAGAACTCTGATTGGCTGTTCAGTGTAGCAAACCAGTCAGTTCACGAGAATATAAGCAAAAGTTATGAAAGCAAGCAAATAAGTCATGACGGCACAGACAGAAGGTTGTTCTAATTTTACGTCATCTTACCTGAGCACTCGAATGCACGAATATTTTCATAATAACATGAGTGGAGTGGAATAAAGAATGTGTTCAACATGATTGATATACAAAACGGTAAGCAAGCGCTGCTTTGTTTATGGTTTGTATACATGCAGTCTTAGTTTCGCTTTCCCTTTTTGAATGATGAATATAGACAAATATAGAATATAGACATTTATCTCCTTTATACGCAGGCGCAGAACACGTGTATTAGTTGACAGTCGGCTGAAGTTCTTTCGGTGTGTTCAAGCACATATTTTTTTCCCCGACACAGCCGATGTGAGGCGACAACACCGTCGGCTTTCGTTGCCGCTAGTCGGGTTGGTGTGTCCCGGCCTTTAAATTATTTAAGCTTTAAAGAAGGGGTGAATATATGCAACAATTTCTCAACTATCAATAACTAAAACAGTTTAAGTCTGTATTCAAATGAGACCTTGAAGAAGGTAAGATGATCTTGGGATTGGGTCAGCTGGTTGAGGTTGCTGCATCTTTGTTTAAGTTCTGAGATCTCTGTTTGCAGCTCACGTATGAAGACCTGAGAGCGCAGTTCGGCAGCCCGCTGTCCCATCTCCACCACCTCCAGAAGTTCAGCCTGGGACTTCTCAACAGCTTTCATCAACTCAGCAAACATACTCACTGTTCCTGCTTTCTCTCGCTCTGCATTCACCTTGTAGCAAGGAAATGAGATGAGAAAATATTGTAGCAGAAAACCAGTAGATAAGAATGTAAATAAAGAAAATTATGAGGGTGAGGAAATGCTTAAGTATAGATAAAATATTTAAAGGCATAGTTCACCCAAACATGAAAAATTCTATCATCATTTACTCACCCTCTTGTCCTTTAAACCTATATGACTTTCTTCTGTGGAACAAAAATTGGATATTTTGAAGAATATTCACAAACATCTTTTCCACACAGCAACAGTTAATGGTAACCATGATAGTTAAAGGGATAGTTCACCCAAAAATTAAAATTGTCATCATCTACTCACCCTCATGTTGTTACAAACCTGCATGAATTTCTTTCTTCTGTTGAACACAAAAGAAGATATTTTAAACAATGATGGTAATCAGACAGTTGACCGTAGCCATTTTTTTCCTACTATGGAAGTCAACGGCTAATGCCAACTATTTGATTACCAATATTCTTTAAAATACCTTCTTTTGTGTTCAACAGAAGAAAGAAACTCATACAGGTTTGAAACAACATGAGGGTGAGTAAATGATGACAAAATTTTCATTTTTGGATGAACTATCCCTTTCAGCCCATATGGATTTTGGTCTGTGAAGATTTGGTTTGTGCAAAAAATAGCTGAGGTCATTACTCACTGAAAAATAAGTGAATAAACAACTTAAATTTTGGTTTGTTCCTGTCACAAAGCTTGCGTGACTTCAGAAGACTATAGGTGTGATCACATTTACTGTTGTTCAACAAATTTTTGTGGGCGAAATCCATTCAAAAAAAAATTGATTGACAGGGCTTTTGAAAGGACACCGCCCCAGTGACTTTTGTGCTATTTTTTTTTTTTTTTTCTGTGTGTAGAGTTTAAAATCATCATGAAATCAAAATTGACTATTCTTTTTTTATGGAATATTGAGGTATTTATTATAAATGATTTATTTGTGCACATCATTACTCTTTTAAAATTAATGTGCCTTTGTAATAGGTAACTTCCCCTCCCTTGACATCTCTTCTCTGTTGACATGTTTACTGGCGTGAGGGTGGGACAACCTGTCACTCACATGACATCACAGCCAATCAATTCAAAATGGACAAAATCAAGTCCCGTCCTACATTTTTTTTTGTTCGAGAAGCCGCTTCATTCGGATATATACGTCACAATAGGGAAGAAAAGGCTATTGCAAGCTTCCGTTTCATGCTGACTTTAACATATATGGTCATGTGAAGATTCTTCAAAAAATCCCCTTTTGTGTTTCATAGGATAAAAACAGCATATGGGTTTGGAACAAAATGAAGATGAGTAAATGACACATTTTCATTTTTGGGTGAACTACTCCTTTAAAACATTATATGACATAGATGCACACACTTGAATTTCTGCAAGTGATGTTTGGATCTCTTCTATCTTCTTCTCTCTGACTGTGATCAATCCTTGTAGCTCCACCTCCAAGATACGCAACTGGGACTGAGCAGAGATACGAAATGTTAAAATGGACGCATAGTCGCATACATAAAAAAACACTGACACTGAGCCCTACTTCAATATTATATTCTCACACTAACCTTCTTAATATTCATCTCTCTCTTGGCATCCATCACAGAATGCCCGTAATGTTCCCTCTCTGCACATATTGCGCAAATACATGTTTGGTCAGACTTGCAGAACAGCTCCAAACTATACCCATGCCTGGGACACTGTGGCCCATTGGAACCTGCTCCACTCACTCCATGCACACTAAAGTTTCGTTTAGGTGTCTTGGCTGGAGGCAGAGAAGAAGCATCATGGGATGCCAAAAGCTCACTGGATGATGTTCTTTGGAAGCGGCTCTTCATCTCTGGCAATAGCCCACTGGGTAGCGCTACTGGTCTGTGCTGCCCTCCAGGCTTCGCTGCAGAGAAAGGATTGGAGGGTAAATCTGCAGGTGCACTTCTGGGTGCGCTCATCGTGGTCTCTGCCATCCGTTTAAACTGCTCTGTGATCTCCTTGAGCGTGTGATTGATGTGGAGCTCAGGGCGCTTGCGGAAGCTTTCCTTGCACAAAGGACAGAAGCAGCTTTTTCCCTGGCCCTCCCAGTAGGAAGTGATGCATGATGAACAGAAGCTGTGGCCGCAGGGTGTGGACACAGGATTGGTGAAGACGTCTAGGCAAATGGAACAGGTAAACTGCTCCTCTGACAGGAATTCACCAGGAAATGACATTGTAAACCTGAAAGCATACAGACTGATTGAAAAACACAAAAATATGCAGATACACTCAAACACGTCAACCATTGTTGCACAAATAACTGCTATACAGATGTTTGTTTTACAAGTTTATCATATATACATAGAAAAATCACATGATCCTTCAGAAATCATCTTTTGATCGGTAGTGTATATGAATTCTCAAAACTTGAATGGATTCCCTTAATGTGAATGTTTACTTACCTGTCAAAAGTAAAACACACAAAATGGTGTAAAAAAAGGAAAAATTTTCAGTTATTCTAAACTATTGCTAACTGAAATGTTGGAATGAAGTCAGACCAGCTACACAGATACAACAAAGCTAGGAGCAGCCAACTCACCATTACATAACGTAAAAACGATCGAAAAAACATACTGTCACAAAACCCAAGAGCGAGAAAATACTCTGACATGCTCTTAGAACACCATCACAAATCGGTTCATCTTAAATACAAATTAGAAGCCAATCACATAGTACATGAAACTTTCTCTGCACTATAATTACACTGTAGGGCTGCTTCTGACAAATGTACTTTAGTAAGAGCATGTAAACAAAAATAATAACAGTAATAATATAAATATGTTGTGTTTACAAAGTAATTGGAATCACATGATGTCAGTCAATTACACCTCGTCATTTTTACAAGGAATATAAAGTAGAACCCAACCTTACAAAAACTTTACATACAGACACAGATGAGTATATGGAAATATAATCTAAAAGACAAATTTACAGACATAGATACTCCTTTAAAAACTAACCTCTTGTCTGTCCTTTTCTTTTCCCCGATGTTTTTTGCCTCAGTTCTCTTCCGCAGAGAATGTGGCGTATAGCACACTACGAAGTGGAGACCTCCTGGAAACAGGTGTGTCCGCATACCAACAGGCAAACACACAGTTAAGTTATTCAAAGCGCACACTTGGCTGCTGATCCAACCAGTCAGACAAGTGCAGATTTTTAGTTTTAGAGATTTTAAGACTCTGTTTTTCATCTACGTTTTAAACATTTTTAACATTATTAGGATTGACAAATGCTGTCTCATAAGAACGGGGTGACAGCACCCTGAGAATGGGCAAACTTTGAGTTCATTGTGTGATTTTACTAAAGATAAATAGAATGAAGGTAATTTTAGTTATAAGTAAAAATCTGCTAATTTAATGTCACAAATCATGTTAAAATTAATAATCTTTTATTGGAAAATTAAACATTTTATCAAACTTGGATAATTGCCTGTCAAGTTTATAATAAATCAAATTGAATGACTACAGGGTCTAATCTTAAGATCCCTCATTTAACAGTTCATCTATTGCCAAAATTATGAAAAAAAAAAAAAAAAAAAAAAGATAAGTCAAGAATAGTAAATTATTGAAAATATTAAAGGGGCCATAAATTGAGAAATCAACTTTTCTTTGAGCTTTTGATATATAAGTGGTCATCGTACTATAAGAATATCCCGTAAGTTTCAGAACTGAAAACTTCCTTGTTAGTCCAATAAAAGCTTTTATTGATACCAGGCTCATCGAATGACGGATCCTGGAATGTGCCTATCTATAGGTGAAACGCCGCCTCCGCAGAAGAAATCAACGCCTACTTCATCGTTGCAACGTTAGCCCCACCCGCTGGCCTGTTAGTGAGATGAGGAGGAGAGAAAAGCGATACAGGACTAAAAATAACATTACCTTTTAAAGGATCCTTATGCTAGGAATATGGTTATTTATTTTCAACAATGTGAATGTCTCAGTTGAGCTTTATTTACTAGTATTCAGTATTTCACTGTGGATTCTTTGGTAAATCAATCGCATTTCAGAGCAGGCTTTGTAAACCGACTTTTACGATATGGATTCGACAGTAACACAACAACATGTAAGTAACTGTGTTAATTCTAATGCCTGATCTGATATGTAATTATTCATGTACAGTCAGATGTTCTTTGTCTATGTGTCAGTAAATCAAACCAGTGACTTAACAGTCAACTTCACATTGTTTCTCTTCTTAGTAGGATGAAAATAATCGGTTATTTTAAACGGTGTTTAAATTATATAAAGAAAGCGATCAAAGAACTCTCCCTTTGCAATCGCTGGAGCTGTCAATCAAACAGCGCGAGTTTATCAGTGACTGCATTCTGGACACATGCCAAAACTCCCGTTTTATTCAACAAATCTCTTAGTTATATCGCATTTGCACTGTCAGTTACAATGAAAGCATTCATTAGAGTGCAGAAATTGAGTTGCAATGACGAGATCCCTGCTTTCATGCGCTCAACAACATGTCTGTGATCGGCTGTTAATCTCAGCAACCTTTCACACCACGATCTAAATATAATGGCATAGATCTAAATGTAATGCAGCACTTTTCACGATTAGTTAACCTTGAGAGCTGTAATAGTAAAAACGTGCTAAAAGAGAGAGTAATACTTGGCTATTTCAAATGGAAAGATGTTAGCCAATCACAGCAGTGGGCGTTTACACTGAAGTCTCACAGCAGACACGCCCATTAAAACAGAACGTTCAAATGAGAGGGCTAAAATTAGGGTAGCAAAAATGCATTTTCTTTCTAAATTATGACAATTTTTGATGTAAAACGCATACTAACATTATAAGTGCACCCAGGAAACATTATAAAACAATAAAACAACGTAGTTCATGACCCCTTTAAAATCAGTAATGTCACATTCAGAATCAGAATGTGTAGCTTGTGTATAAAAAATGTCTGTCAAAACCAACACACGTTGAACGATGTTCACTAACCCGGCGAAGTTTTTCAATTAAATTGTGTTTATTCTCTTTAGCATGCAGTGTTAAGTATTTTTCCCTGATCATTCTGATTCAATTTCAGCGAGTGGAGAACAAATTCATACTCAAGTGCGTTATGTATTATGCATGTTATCATCTCTGACAGACAGCATGTTGAAGCTGCTCACGCCGCCATTTTCTCCCTCTTCCTGGAAAGTGAAGATGCATTCAAAACATCCGGTAGTGTGGGTTTTCCAGGAAATGTGTGTACTCGCTGGACCTCTGCTACTACCTTGTATTGTGCACATTATTTTTTGACTTTTGAAAATCAAGTTCATACCAGGAAAGAGGTGGTTTTGATGCACAAAGTTGTTTTTATTGTCTCTCATAACAAACATATTTTATGTAAACCCATGAAATAGCAAATCCTGTTGTAAATAATAGTAAAAAATAACTTTTATAGTGAAAAATAACTCTTGTTCCATTATTACCAAATCATTAAAGTCACCATGAAATCAAAATGGACAATTCTTGTTTTTTATGGAATATTACAGTATTTAATGTAAATGATTGATCTGTGCACATCATTTTTTTTATTCATGTGCCCTTGTAATCTTCAATCAAAAATCTTTCTTTATCACTTGAGGTGACATCTCTTCTCTGATGATGCTTGCATGAGGGCAGGACAAGCTGTCACTCGCATGAGATCAGCAATAGCAAACCACAACCATCTAATCAATTTCAGATGGACAAAATAAAGTCCCGTCCTACTTTTTTCTCATTTAAGAAGCTGTATCACTCAGATATACATCACAATAGGGAAGAAAGGACTTTCGTTTCATGCCGACTGTAACATGGGAAAAAATAAAAAACATTTTTTTTGATATATTGATGACTTGGATACATTTTTAAAGACTTAATTAAAAAAAATAATAATAATTAAAGCTGCAAGCAGCATTTACCAGGGTTCAAGCATTTAACGCCTTTAAGCACATATGCGTAAAAAGATATTACGTTTTATTTAGCAAGCATGTAACCACCGAAATCATAGAAGGAACTGACCATTTTCAGCCAAAACAGGCAATTTACCATTGAAAATATATGGATTTTAAAGCTTTTGAACAGTTATAGCGCCACCTATGGTCCGATCTCCATAAAAGCTGGCATGCTTCTTTAGAGTCATATGCTGCATGTGCTCACTTAATTTTGTGAAGTTCTGAGTTTTCGTTTAGGATTTATAGGCTTTTGAGTATATTTTGCCACGCCTATTTTCTGAATGACCCTGTTATAGCGACCCAAAGGGTAAAGTTCAACTTTTTTTTTGATAATTATTGATCTAGAGAGTCCAGAGAATTGCCCTGCACTGGTTTCGTTCCGATCGGGCGAAAAACCTAGGACTAGTTTGCAAAAGTATGTTTTTCACATATTTGCAAATAATTAATGAACGATTTGATTGACAGCATTGGTTCTTGAGGCAAAGTTGTTCAGCATGAGGAGATCTATCAAATGATATTCATATTGTGTGGATCTGTGAAACACCACGTGATTACTGAGGCGTAAAACTCGTTAGTGCCAACTTGTGGCCGATTTCTTTCAAAATTCTTACAGACCTCTAGGGCCATGAGTCGAACATGCTCACCGAGTTTCTTTCCGATCAGCCTCCGTTAACCTTGTCTAATAGGTGCTCAAACGTCATTGGCAGATGGCAGCCATGTTTTTTGAGATATGCCAATGTCCTCATAGACTATCATGCCCCCTTGGACCAAGACACTTCATGCCAAATTTCAAGTCAATCGGACTAACGGTTGCATAGTTACAGCTGTTTTCATGTTTTTTTCAAGTTATAGCGCCACCTAGTGTTCAATCGACGCGATTTTTTTTATCGTGACCAAAGATTGAGCCCATACACATATGTACTGAGTTTGGTGCAAATATCTCATTTCTTTCTCGAGTTATAGCCATTTTAGTAAAAATGGTTCCGCCCCCATCGTACATTTTGGCGCCCCTTAGCGACCGTGAATCAAAATTTCAACTTTTTTTCGATAATTATTAATATTCACACTCCAGAGAACATTTCTGCACTGGTTTGGTTCCGATCGGGCGAAAAACCTAGGAATAGTTCGCAAAAGTAGGTTTTGGACAAAATTCAAAATGGCGGAAAAATTTGCATATCGGAAATCGGATATACTGTATATATGTTTTGTTCGTCTTGAGCCAAGGATTACAATGATATAAGACACTTGACACTACGACAAACGGTCTATGAGTTATGAGTGATTTTCAACTTTTGATCGCTGTAGCACCACCTATTGGCCGATTGGGGTCATACTCTGTCAACCTCTCCTCGATTTCTGTCCTATCATCTGACAAAGTTTCAAGTCTCTAGCACTTACGGTTTGGGCTGCACGATGCGTTTTACGGCAGAAGAAAAATAATAAAAATCTGAGCAATTACAATAGGTTTTCAGCACTTTGTGCTTGAACCCCTAATTATGTGTGTAAAATCAAATTTCTGTTACCAGCCCTGATGTGGAGTATTAGTAGAGGAGATCTGCTCTGACAGTATTAGTTACAGCCCCTGATGACTTGAAGTCTGGGAAGGGTTGATTTTCATCATTGATAAACAGGGACTTTGTACTTTGAACACACATTGTCAATTCAATTAGAATTTTTTTTCAATCTTCTGTATACTTCAGTCTACATAATAATGTGGATAGGTGTGCCTGTCATTGTTCTATAATTTAAAATGATCTTTTGATCTCTTTAGTGATGTTGTGACAAACTAATAGAGAGCTTTCATGAGTCTGTCACCACCTTACCTTTACACTTTAAACCCGGCCAGACACAGATCAGCACTTCTGAAGTAAAGCTGACAAGCACATTAGGAACATAATGCAATATATAAGCCTATCATATTAAAATTGCATAGTGAAAAATGAAGGAAGCAGAATTAAAACAGAAACAGAGAGGGGGATTTTTGATGCTAAAATGATGAATACTATTTTTAAGTGTGATTAAAACCACATAAGCCACCCTTTTTTGGCTGATTACAAAGAATCAGATTCATTTTTTAATTAAATTAATCACTATAGTGCACAACTGCCATGCATATTTGTGCTGAAATTAATGCTCACAATAATATTTTTCAAATTATACTTCATAAAAGACCTGAATATGTAAGAGCATCATATCATGGAGCATTTATTTATTTATTTTATTAGATTAGCATTTCATTTTTCATTTGAAACTATATGTTGCCATTACTTTTATTGTTATTTATGTCACTGTTTGTGCTTAATGCTTTGGTAATATTTTAAAAAAACATGCATGTCAATAAAGTAGGCTACTTTAAAAGAAAAAAGAAAGAGTAATATAACACAATATGTCTACTTTGTACCTCAGGTCTTGCGTCTTTGATCTTTACGCACCGTCTGCAAAGGTGTCTATAACATTTGGTTTCACACCTGATAAAGCAAACGCCGCTTGCACTGACCTTGCATTTGTTCTGCGACCCTCTGTATTGAGAACATGCGTTCCGCTCACTTCATTTTTCTTTTTACCTTACAAATGCAGGTATTCGGAATTTTCTTTCAGTCACGTTTGGCTAAAAAGTTTGTCTCACATCGCACAAGTGCATCTCGTGAAATTTCGCTTGCCGATCCAAAAGAGGGCAGCAGGATTGAGCATCTGAGAAGGCTGGTGAGGTTGGGAAATGTAACTCAAGAAAATTCAAACCAACCTTTGAGTATGAGCTTGCAGGACAGTTCTAAGATCTCCAACCCAGCTGTGAACTTAGCTCACATGTCATCCTCTACAAACGCGAAAGGATTCTGGAATCAGTTCATGTTTCGAGGAAAATCAGACTTCAGATACGTTCTGCCAATTAGGAACATCGAGGTCCGTCAAGAAAAGTGTCGAGCGCTTAGTTTCTCTCAGGTACGGACAAGGATTTCCAATATTAGTTTAAGGATTTTGTAATGTGTGGTTTTGTAAATGTCAGTTTTTAAGGAATTTGCAAAAACGGTGTTTTCTATTTCACAGAGGATCTTCCATGAAAACTGTGAAACGTTGGAGCTTCAAAACAACATCTGTTTCGGAAAATGTGACACGTCGCCCTCTAGTGGGGAAGACGGAGGTTCATTTCATTGCGCTGTCTGCTCACCCGTTATCGTCGCTTACAAGACTGTGAAACTTCAATGCATTGACAACACAGAAATGATAAAAGTTGTAAAAATAATAGAGGACTGTCAATGCAAAACAAAACCAGGACAGCATTCACATCACAACGGTCCTGTTCTGGTTGATCCAAGCGTTCATCAATAGGCTAGCCTATCATATGAAAAATATACGATAACAGTTACGATGTTGGTTATGGTGTTATAGTAGTTGTTATAAGGTATAAGATCTGTTTCTAGAAAGACACACCAGATTTTTCTACCCCAGTAATGTGACAACTGATGTAAAAACAGGCTTATTATTCTTAAAATTAGCCTAATCCTTTTTTTTTTAAAAAAGATATTCAAGATATTTTTTTACCACTACTAGCATAGTTTACTCTTAAAACCTTTATAGCCTATTCTTATTTTACTGGAGACAGTTCATGCCAGTGGGTGAATACATGGAGAAAACAAGAACTGTTACTTTCACAACTAGAACAAACACATGTAAATAAAATTAAAAACTAATAAAAATAAAACGAACTGTTTGTACTGTGTGAATGGTCTTGTCTCTTTCCATTTTTGTTTCTGTCTGCTGTTTAATAGGCTAGTAAATTGTATTTGATATAGGCTACACATAGGCTATCTAAACATCGATCAGCTCTGCATGTCATAACCATATTTGAACACTAAGAGTTCAGAAAACACAATTTTATTATTTTTTTCTTTTCTTATGACGGGTTCTGGCAGACGCCTAAACCTTGACTAAATTATTAGAACATGAGTTTATAAGAGGACATGTAATGCATTACTTCATGAAAATTAGCATAAATAAATTACCATTGACTCATAACTTTTCCGTTTTAACATCTTCTATCTTTTATGTTTTTTATGTTTAAATATGTTTGTCGTTTTGTCGTGTAGTGTATATATTTCACTAGAAGACAGTGTATATACTATATTTCGCTCTCAAATTGTATTTTGCGCCTCCTGTTTCAAACGACACAATGAATTCTCGCGATAACCTGGAAGTCTATGTGAGACTACGAGTCGGATATCCGGTCTCTTTTCCGTGGTGGACTCCAAGCGAGAAAGTCCTCCATAATGAAGGTAGGAGGACTGAAATTGTTATTTTATACGTTTTGTTATTCACAGTGTGGTCGAAATATCGAATGGGTTGTATTTTACAGTCTCAAAACTCCCCGATGTATTTGAGTTAATCGAGTTAGGCTCAAACAATACGAGGGATGGACGTTGATTCTGTTAGATTAGGAGGAGAGCCGTGGAAGTGCGGCAACATGGCAGCGACCAGGATAGACATGCAATGAATAAATGAGGAAACTTTAAAGTTGTTGCGGGTAATTAGCCAGCTTTGTCGCCAAGGTTGTTACTTTAAATTCAACGTTAGGACGCTTGTAATGAGTGTCAAACTAACACCCGCTGTTCAGTAGCATTAGCGGTTAGCTAGCAGAGACGTGTAAGATGAAGACCTCAGAATTTTGGCCATTTTGTATAAGAATGTAATTATCCCTGCTTTGTATTTAACAATTATAACTACAGCACACAGCGTAATTCTCTCTCTGTACTTGTCCAACTAGCTCAATATCTCGTTCCCCGCCACTGGCTGCCAAAAGCTGATAGAAGTTGATGATGAGCGCAAATTGAGGATCTTCTATGAGAAGCGCATGGCCACAGAGGTGGCTGCAGACTCTCTGGGTGATGAGTGGAAGGTAAGGAATCAAAGTCTCATTACATAGTTTATCTTTGTATTTCCACCATTTGAATGCTTCACGTGTTGACAGTTGACACTACAGGCCGGTAAAGTCTCGATTACTTGGGACTTGATCAGTCTTTTCAGATTAAAGGGTTAGTTCACCCAAAAATGAAAATTGTCATTTATGCACCCTCTTGTTATTCCAAACTCATAAGAATTTAGTTCCTCTTTGGAACACAAATGAAGATATTTTAAATGAAACCTGAGAGATTTCTGTTCCTCCATTGAAAATCTATTCACCCAAAACTCTGAGTCTTGCTTGAGCTTCTGTTTATCATAATTGGGTGCTTTATGTATGTTCACTGATCAATGTTTATATGTGGGAAAAAAAGCCTAAGTTAAATCTGTATCTCATAATGCAGTCATGTCTGTTCTAGACTTTGACTTATTTTACGCTATCTTTATGAATGTTTTGAATAGTCAGATTTTTTGGATAAATAATTTTTAAATGAGGGACAGGAAGCTCTTAGATTTAATTAAAAATACTTTAATTTGTGTTCTGAAGATGAACGAAAGTATTATGGGTTTGGAACAACATGATGTGAGTAATTGACCGAATTTTCATTTTTGGGTGAACTAACCCTTTAAGACTAGATTTGACTGACTGAACTGACTAAAATCTCAACTCATTTTAAAACACTTGGCGTCATACTCTTGCTGACTTCAACAATGGTTACAGAGAAAAACTTGGCATTATACAAAATGAATTCAAAATATCAAACATACTTGATCCTCTGACTTTATGGAATCGTAATCTGAAGTTAAAAAAAAAATGGTAGTGATGATAAATTTTTTTTGTGGCATCTGCAGACCCTTTTGGCTGGTCAGTAGCTGAAAAGGGGGGACAGTGTGGTGCCAACAGCAACAGTGGAGCTGCTAAACGGATAACAATCTGTTCATATTATTGGCTGGTTGTACTGAAAAGCTCTGTCAAACTTTGTACAGTGCATTGTTTAATGAATCTGGAAAGGTTGTCTGTACAAATGTGCAGACTCGTTTGCCTGTTTACATGCATTGAAAGGTGTCCAAGTTCATTTAAGTGAGAGATGCATAAATAGTTGGGTCCCTAGCATGCTTTCCACCCAGATCTTTAATATGGTGGTTATTGTGCTGTTTGTACTGTCACAAGTGACTTCTTGCCTTATATTTGATGAGTCTCTTCAGTTAGATTAATCTGCCTGCATCTAGTTTATTATGGAAGCTATGGCTCAGGAGGATTTAAAATATGTATGCAATCATAGTCTGAAAAACCAAGAGTCCATGCACAAACTGTGACTTTTCTGTTAATGTTGGACTGCCCAAAATCTGCAGACTGGCTCTAATCTTGGGCAGCTACCATCGACTCATCCAGACTTCTAATCTGGGAAAAAGTTGTAGTGTATTCCAACCTTAAAATATACTCAATATCAAACATGATTAATGTTGTCTGATTGCATGGAATCTGCAGACTGGCAATGACTTCCTGCAACTAGCTTTGATGACTCCAGAGTGAAAATCGTATAGTGTTTTCCGACCTTAAAGGGATAGTTCACCCAAAAATGAAAAATGTGTCATCGTTTTTTCCTCCAAGTTGTTCCAAACCTGTACAATTGTTTTCTTCTGCTGAAAACAAAAGATATTTTGAAGAATATGGTTAACCAAACAGTTGATGGACCCCATTGACTTCCATAGTATGGGGGGGGGGAATGGGTCCATCAACTGTTTGGTTTCCGACATTCTTCAAAATATATTTTGTTTAGCAGAAGAACGAAATGAATACAGGTTTGATACAATTTGAGGGTGAGTAAAGGATGACAGTTTTTATTTTTGGGTGAACTATATCCCTTCAGGTTGACTTTATGGTTGGCTTATCCTGAATGTGTAAGTTGCATTTGTGTAAAACTGTGATGTTTAACCTGCTGCACTTGTGACTGCGAAATCATCTTCAAACTGGCATTAACCACGTTTAACCATGTTTATTTGTGTTGTAGGGCTATGTTGTGCGCATCAGCGGAGGCAATGACAAACAGGGCTTCCCCATGAAGCAGGGTGTGCTGACCCATGGACGTGTGCGTCTCCTCCTCAGCAAGGGTCACTCCTGTTACCGCCCTCGCCGTACTGGTGAGCGTAAACGCAAGTCTGTCCGGGGCTGCATCGTCGATGCCAACCTTAGCGTTCTCAACTTGGTCATTGTCAGGAAGGGTGAGTATAGCTAAAAATAAGCTATAATATAATATGGGATGTTATCCAGTTTTTACGCAGCTGTGGATCCACTTTGTCTTGAGAGCCATTCCATTAACCCTTTCGCACGCAAGTTTAAAATATTCTGGCTTGTCACGTAACACAGCACAGCGCTGTATGACTGATGATCTGCTTTTATTTAATTTTTCATTTTTATTCAAAATATTCACAAATTTGTTAACTATAGCATGAAATATCTGATATTTCGATTGTCCAATATGTGCAAGTGGATGTGTTTTGCTGTTTAAACACCTTTATAACGATCGCGTTAGTTGAGCTATATGCGAGTTGGGCGCCGCCATGTTAGTTTGCGCTGCACAGAGAATCGGATCTGTTGGATTTACAACACGTGAATTCATCCACTTCTCCCGAAATACGTGAAAGTAAGCCAGTGAACTGGGGAAGAATAAAATAAGCTTTAAAGTTACTTTCAACAATGTGTATCTGATATGAATAAAACGTGTCGTCTAATTATAATGGAAAGGGTTATTTCCGCTTCTATAGACATCATTGTGTATTTTACAAACTCTAAATATATTGTTTTGTTAGTACTCATGTGTATTTAAATGTCTGAAACCTAAAATAAACATTATTTGGTTAAAAACACTGCATAAATGTGATATGAAAAGCGCTGCGCACGTCCGTCTCTGGTTTGGCGCCAGCCAAAGCGCACATGCACGTTTGAATTTGGCAGTTGATCACGTGATGCGCTGAACGTTCTAATCACACCGGTGTGATCGTATGCTCCAGGGACCAGCCAAGACTGATCACACCGGTGTGATCGTACGCGTCAAAGGGTTAATAGTGCAACTGGACTCTACTAGAATAATTAATCTTAATGAAATGTATTGCACTCCACTAGACTCCACTAGTTTCACTAAAGAAGGTATGACTTATGAGTGAACATTTAGCCTAGTGTCTTAAATCACAATAGGCATGTTATTTGTTGCCTAAAGAGCCTTGTTTATTTTTTAAAAAACAATATATGGTATGCATGATTTAAATTTGTGGCACCAGCAGACCCTTTTTGCCTGTTCAGTAGCTTAAAAGGGGGGACAGTGTGATGCCTACAGCAACAGTGGAGCTGCTAAACGGATAACAACCTGATTGTGTTTTTAGTGGCTGGTTGTACTGCATTGCTCTGCCAAAATTATTGCAATTGCATTGAATACATTAGATGACTATAAAATTGTTACAAGATGGGTATATTTAGCCAGCTTTATCCCCAAATGCATAGCCTATTTATGAATGGGAGCTTGGATTTGGTATACATGTTCATAGCATCTTATTGATAGTTTTTCCTCTCTTTTCTTCAGGTGAGAAGGACATTCCTGGGCTGACTGATAGCACTGTCCCTCGCCGTCTGGGACCCAAGAGGGCTAGCAGAATCCGCAAGCTCTTTAACCTGTCCAAAGAGGATGATGTCAGGCAGTATGTGGTCAGGAGACCCCTCACTAAAGAAGGTACGACTACTAATGCTCAGTATTTGTCATGTGTTGAGTGAACATTTCATCATGAATGATCATTTAGCCTATTACCTTGATTATTAGGTCATAATAGGCATTATATTGCCTAAATAGTTATTGATTGCTTAAAGACCAATTTTTATTATTTTAAAAGAACAATGGTATGACTGATTTAAATGTGCGGCACCAGCAGACCCTTTTTGCCTCTTCAGTAGCTTATAAGGGGGGACAGTGTGGTGCCAACAGCAATAGTGGAGCTGCTAAACGGATAACAATCTGTTCATATTAGTGGCTGGTTGTACTGAAAAGCTCTGTCAAACTTTGTGCAGTGTATTGTTTAGTGAATCTGGAAAGGTTCTCGATGCAAATGTGCAGACTCGTTTGCCTGTTTACATGCATTGAAAGGTGTCCAAATTCATTTAAGTTGTTTTCATTGGGACTTTTAGTCAAAGTTTTCTTATGAAATTGCCTGCACTTTTTATTTATAAATGGCACAAGCAAGAGGGAAAAGTTCTAAAGAGTGATATTTGTTTGGAAGCACACGCTTTTTAGCGTACTGTCAAAAGTGACTTCTTGCCTTACTTATAAAGTCACTTAGTTAGCTTAGGCTTAGCTTAGTTTATTACTGGAACCTATGGCCCAAAAGGATTTAAAATGTCCAGAGACTCATGGGTGATCATGCTCCTTCTGATAGGCAAGAAGCCCAGGACTAAGGCCCCTAAGATTCAGCGCCTGGTTACGCCCCGTGTGCTGCAGCACAAGCGCAGACGCATTGCTCTCAAGAAGCAGCGCACACTGAAGAACAAGGAGGAGGCTGCAGAATACACCAAACTGCTGGCCAAGAGGATGAAGGTACGCAACTGTGGTTTAATTTTGAGCAAAAAGTTTAATTGATGGTGTTTTCCTGCAATTTAACCTGTGTATGAAATGAAAAAGAAATGCATGGATTGAATCTTTTACTGAGGTGCTGCAGAAGTGTTAAGCACAAACGGTGTAAATGAAAGGTATGTTGTGAAAAACTGAATATCTATGATCTTTTTTTGTAGGAAGCCAAGGAGAAACGTCAAGAAAAGATTGCTAAGAGACGCCGTCTCTCTTCACTGAGAGCCTCCACATCCAAGTCAGAGTCTAGCCAGAAGTGAGACATGTGCCTCACAAATAAAACATTTTGTTGAACGTTCTATATTTTTGTCTTGTCTCTTCATTGCCCCTTAAAGTGGTATGTTTCTGAGTTAAATTTTATGATTGGTCTGTTTATCTTGGCCTTTCTACATTTTATTTAGCAACCCTAACTTTTAAAAAATGCAGTTAAGGTTTGGCGATCAAGATGACTTTAGTGAAGTATTTACACGTTTTAACCACTGCAAGTTTACATTAAGCATAATTCTCACACCATGTCTTGTGAAGATTGTGTTAAAGTTTAGATCTACAGATAAAACCTAGAGGACCAAAATAAATGGAAAACCAAAAAGCTGATGTTTTCAAACAAGTAAAAACATATTAAATGGTTATTCCAATATTGGTGTTTTCATGAATGTAACATATTATGGTGTTTTATACTCATCTCTGATTCATGTTTTAGTTATAATGATCTAGCTGTAAATGCTCTTAAAGAATTGATCTTTGAGCCATTATGCTTAACCCCAAATTAGAAACTTTTTTTTTTTTTTTTTTCAGGGTATCCCATGTTAAATGTTCATTGCACATAGAACCTTTTATCAGGGCTATAACCATGAAAGTATGATAGCTAGCCCTGTTCTACCCTATATGTCAAAGAACTAAAGTAAATGTAAAAATATCTTGTACCTTTTATGTTCTTTTCGTTACCATGTTCGACAGAGATAATTTATGCTCAGTGCGGCCAGTGGGGGGCAGCAAATTCATACTAATGTTGGCTCTGAGGACATGGCAAGCCAATTAATCTGGTACACTATCAGTATCTGTGGTGCTATTGTCTGCCTTTATTATATACCCTTACATTTTTATTTATTTATTTTTTTTTTTTAAACCACTGAATCCCCTGTAGTTCAAATATCAACTGGTGCCTATTGTAATTTTACTAGCAAATATTTCAATAGATACTAGTGTTGCAGCTTTGTACTTTTTTGAAAACAGAAATTGTCTCTTTTAGTTGAAAGCAGGTGGTTATGGTGTTTTAACATCTGGCACATTTAGTTTGGTTGAATCGCAGTAGAGTTCGTTGTCCCCCTTGGTGCGGTTTTTTTGGGCAGGTGTGAATGCAGCAATCGCACTCGGGTGCGGACCAAACGCGCTTGAGATGTGAAAGCAATCCAACCCAATGGACCAACGAACCAAACGTTACCATAGTTCATAACGGGAAGTGTGTTATATAAAAAGCAGTAGTGTCTGATTCTGTGAGTGAGCACATTAGTTACTGTAGTTAGCCTACTAGACAGTGCTGGGAGATCCAGAGAGAGCGCGTTTGAATTTGCCGCAGTATTAATACAAATGTAGTATATAATTTAACAGTGGGAATGACGGCTACATTCATATAGTGTTTGCGTGTATCTCGACAATTACAAATAAAGCCACAATATGCTCATGGAGCTAAGTTGTCAATCGTTTTTGGATGATGCTGAGAAAACTCTGACCAATAAGAGGACAGTTGTACTCGAATGTGACTTGCATAAACACATTTTGGTACGCTTTGAAATGTTGCCTTTTGAAAGTGAACCGAACCAAGAAGAAAATGCAACACTGTAACAAATTTAGTCCCTGTTTCGGAACAAAACCAGCGATCCATAGGTGTGAAAACGCCCCACAGTTCCCTAGTGGATTCAATGGCAAGCAAATGAATTAGTACTAGTATGTAATGAACAAGTGCCAATTAATAACGTAATAGATAATAGATGCAGTTGGATAGTATCAAGTAACATCTAATAAATAGTGAAATAGAAAGAGTTGTCATTATTGAATTAGTTGTAAATGAAAAATAAGTAGTTACTAGTAACGTAAACAACATATACTAGTTAGTTTTACAGAATAAATGTTAATAGCGCTTGCCATAACAGACCAGTACTGGGGTGCGACACCTGTGATGCGTTCTGTATTCTAAATAGATTCTTGTGTATTGCAAGATTGGACAATGGCAATCACTGTCGATTGCTTATAGACCAATACTTTATATTCTATATAAGATTATTAGCGTATTAAGTATTAGTTCCCTATAAATGATGATTGATTGATTGATTGATTGATTGAACGATATTAATTGTGCTTCTTAATACATCAGCTTTATGGCTTTGGTGCACCATCCGCCTGCACGATCTCTCGGCACCTGATGGCAACCTTGCGGGGGTTTTTTTTCCCATTAATTCCTCCACACGCGTCATTAATCCGCCCTCCCAAAAATCCGCAACAATTTGTGAGAGGTTTCTGTGATTTCAGACGCGTGAGCAATAAATACAACAGCACGTGTAATGGGCGGTCACGGCCACACGGTGTTCACGTGGCTGAGGACCAACACAACACAGCAGCGCTGGCGAATATTGGCACATTCTATCCAGACGGCGACTTCATCAACAACCTCGCAACAATGGACCTTGAAGTGGAATCCGCAGAGTAAGTAAACCATTCACTTCTAATTGAATGAATAGGATTCCAACTATTTAAAACAAAATACAGTAGAAATGATAAACTTAACGAAGCGTTTGGTTTTTATTGTTATAGCACAAAATAGATTATATCGGCAAAAAATGCAATGTCAGTATTTTTCACTATGTGTCATGTGTGTGTGTTAATTTTCACGTAGCGATAAACTGTTTTCTGCAGTCATCAGCCGCTGCGCTAGGCAAAAGTTTCGAGGAGAATTTATTCATTATAATCGCTACCAGTCTACGTCAGCGTGCTTAGTTAGGGACTGTTTTTCTTACAACCCAACAGCTATAAAAGTAATGTCAATTAAACGCTGCATTTCACATATAAAATAGAGACCGTTTATTTTGTTATACAAGTTCGGGTATATGTGACACCTCGTATTAACATCACTTTTTGCAGCGTGATTCGCTTGATCATGCAATATCTGAAGGAAAATAATTTGCACCGCACTCTGGCGACGCTTCAAGAGGAGACGACCGTCTCGCTCCACACGGTCGACAGCATCGACAGCTTCATCTCCGATATCAACAACGGCCACTGGGATATAGTGTTGCTCGCAATCCAGTATCTGAAACTTCCTGACAAGCTGCTCATTGACTTGTACGAACAGGTAAATAAGTCACTTTTCACTTTCAAGGAAAACCTAGAGCCCCCTCAGAAATGACAGACTTTACAAACAATTATTGTTCATTATAAAAATGTTAAATGGAGCAGCTAAATAATGTTCAGTGTCCATATGTCATTAAGTGTAGAAATTCTCTATGCAGATTGTTTGCTGTTAGACAATAGCCCATTAAAGCTTGCTCAAAGTAACTTCTTCACAGTTAAAGTTAGAAGTTTAACTATAGTTGATGCATTGGTGTCAGGTGTCTGGTGGTTGCTCTTCATACCTCTGTTTTAACTGAGCAAGGACTGGATAGGTTCTGTTGTTGTACGTGTAGATTGTACTGGAGTTGATTGAGTTGGGGGAGCTGGGAGCAGCCCGGTGCTTACTGAAACAAACTGATCCCATGATCATGCTTAGCCACACTCAACCTGAGCGCTACTCACACATGGAGAACCTTCTCACCCAGCCATACTTTGACTCACAAGTGGTAAGTGTTTATGGCTGATTTTGTGAATTGTATCATTCAGTAGTTGAATTAATGATTCAGATGAGATTTAATATATTATAAATGGCTCAAAAAATAATATTGTTCCCAAAAGTTTGTTCCCAAACTTTTTTGTCAGCCGAACCCCTTAGATGTAAAATATTTCCTACCCTGTGAGATTTTAAGTTAATTTAACGTCACTCTCACATGTTAAAATGTTTAATATTTTTGTAGTAACTGTTCTATTTTGATATAAATAGGGTTGCTAGTATAGGGCTTATTGTTGTACTGTTAATATTACTGGTGTAAATTACAGTTGTCCTGTAAAATAAAAAATGTATATTTGATAATTATATGCCTAAAATTATTTTATTTCAAACTGTAAGTTAAAAAGAACCCTGTTTAAGTGCATGCTTGTTAGTCAGTGGCATGAATGGAATTTATTGCATAGAACATAATATTATTTGATATATCCACCATATTTTTTTTAACATGGAAAGCTATTTTCTGTGAATGTGCGAGACTTTAAATTCATTAGCCGCTATAGGGAAATAACTAGAAGAAACTTCAGTAAATGGTAAAACTATTTGCGCTACAAACCAGTGTTTATAATAATTTAAAATGATAACAAATACCAGTTTGCAACATCAAGCAGTATAACAGGCTGTTTTTTTTACAGCTAAAATAACTGAAAATTGATAAGACCGGAAGCCTCACATATTCAAGTTACAAATGGCTGCACCCACTCTTACGTTAAAAATAAGGTGGGTATTAATACTTTTGCGAAACAATGATTCACTTTTTTTTGTCTCGCCTACAGGCATATCCAGTGGGCAGCAGTAAAGAGAAGCGCAGACTGGCTATCGCTCAGGCTTTTGCAGGAGAGGTCTGTTTGGTGCCACCTTCTCGTCTCATGGCTCTTCTGGGCCAGGTTTGCTACCTTTTATGTATGTTTTACCTAACCTTTCACATTCTATTTATCTGTTGTACCTGTTGTATTGCATGTATCACATGTGTTTTGTTTTTATAGGGCCGTATATGTGAAGGGGCCCTGTACAGGTTACAGGAGACCAAAGCACTAAGGCAGTTTGGCTCATTAGCAATGCTGGTAAGTAAAAAAAAATATAGTTTTCATGCAATAAGCATATATACAAGTCAAGTCACCTTATTTATATAGCGCTTTATTCAATGTAGATGGTTTCAAAGCAGCTTCCCAGCTAACAGGGAACATTCTCAGAACTTTAGCTAACGTTCTGGAAAGGTTCTCTCAAAGTTATGAACAAACATTCTTCCAGTAATGTTAATAGAACATTTGTTCCAAGTTATCTGGTCTTTAAAAATGTTAAAAGGGACCTATAATGCCCCTTTTACAAGATGTAATTGAAGTCTCCGGTGTCCCCATAATGTGTCCGTTGAAGTTTCAGCTCAAAATACCCCACAGATCATTTATTATTGCTTGTCAAATTTGCCCCTATTTGGGTGTAAGCAAAAACACACTGCCCTTAAATGCAAATGAGCTGCTGCTCCCGGCCGCTTTCCAGAAGAGGGCGGAGCTTTAACAGCTCGCGCTTCGGTTGCTCAACAACAAAGCTGGAGAATCTCACGCAGCCAAAATGACGATTGTCAGTAACAGCGTTCAGCCTTACATTGTTCGGGGTCGGACACTGATGGAGAGACTCAGGAAGAAGTTACAATTATGGAATGCATTTGGACATTTCTGAACAGTTAGTGGATAAATTAATGTATTGCTGTGGAGTTGATTCAACTCATCGACTAGCATGTGCCGTCATGTTAATCTTCTGTGCAAATCCAGCGTGAATTGACCCTCGTTTGTGAAGCAGTCCGGCTTAAAATGACGGCATGGTAACAACACTCTACTACAACAACTCTTCCTCTTCTAAAGCACCCCCTTCGTTGTGTGTTTTCGGGGGTTTTAGGGTTATTATTGTCATTAACCCGGGAAGAAGCTCGTTGTTGTCCCTACTAGCTGTTTGTTGTAGTCCTTAAACAGAGAATTCTTTAAACGAAAATATCTCCCTTTGCATTGAACTTTGAGCATCGTAACTTTGCAGATGTTGTTTATGCTCAAACAGCAACATTACACACTAACTAAAGTTAAAAAAGTGAAATCATAATCAACCACCCCTTTAACATAGAATCGTTATTTATTCATCGTTCATGGAATGTTTTTTTAACAAAATGTTTTAGTCGGACATTCGTCTAACATTTTTAAATGTTACTACTTGTTTCAGTATGTTCAGAGTAACGTTCCCATAATGTTTGCAAAATTTATAAAATGGAGTTTTCCCCTAATGCTGGCATAACCAAGAAAAAATGTTAAAACATTTAAAAAACTGAACGTTTTAAATGTTCAGAGAACATTCAGAAATTATGTTTTGATAACTTAATAGGAACATTAGCAAAATGTTCTTAGAACATATATTTGTTAGCTGGGTTCACAGTAATGAACAGGAAAATAACAGAATCAATGATGTGAACAGCTTTATATATGAGACAAATTTAAATTCTGTTGTAAAGCAGATGTAAAATAAGTCAATAGTGTCATTATTCAAATCAAGTCAGTTTAGTGTTGATTCAGGTTAGGTTCACTAATATTACTGTGTATATGTATATTCACACTGTTCAAGAATAGTGTATATTCCTCTATACCATCTCTATTATTGGAGCTGTATTCCCTGTCTTTTCTTTTTTTTTTTTTTTTTCAACTTTATGACCTCTGCTCTTTTTCTCTGTTTCCTACACTTTGTCTTTTCTAAGTCTCTGAAGTGGCAGCAGCACCAAGGTCTCTTACCTCCAGGTATGTCATTGGAACTGTTCCGGGGCAAAGGTGCATTGAAGGACATGGAGGAAGAGCGCTTTCCTACTCAGCTCAGTCGCCTCATAAAGGTGCTGTAAACACAGTGTGATATCATTATGTAATTTTTTTTCTAGCCTCATAGCCAAGAGAGGCTTGTGAGAGAGGTTGTGAGGTACAAAATCTTAGATGCATATGCAGAAATATCGATTTCACTATGTAAATCTAACAATAAAGAATGTGGTAAAAGCTTGTAAAATCAATAAAAGACATCAATAAATATTATTTGACTTACCAATTATGGTGACCCTGTTTAAATCTGATCAGTTTAACTGTTAGAAAAAAATTTAAATGATTTCTATGACTGTTTGAAAGAGGTGCAAATGTTTTAATTTAAGATAAAAACAAGTAATGGATGTTATGCCCATCTTCATTATAAGGCATCTTATCAAAATATCCTACATGCTACAGGGCTCAGCATATGCACAATTAATTGCTTTTGTGACCTGAGGCTTTCATTTGTATCCTGCACTCTCTGTATTCTATCTTGCTCACTTTGATACGGGACTTTTGGAATAATATTAACACACAATTTTTTGTTTCAAGGCATCAGGTCAGGGCTTTTTCATTTGGGGTCCAGGGAACCCAAAGGGGTCACAAAGGGGTGCTGGGATGACCTCAGAAAATTGAGAGAAAATATTAAAATATTACAAAATGCATTTTTATGGCTGTCAAAGTCAACGTTGACTTAAATCTGCTTTGGAACAATGTTTATAATGAAAAGCGCTTTGATATATTTTTTATTTTAATGTTTTCCATTTTCTGTTTGTGCATGTGTGTACATATATGATACAGTTTGGGCCAAAATCCCACGTAGAGTGTGCTCGATTCTCTCCTGATGGACAGTATTTGATTACTGGATCTGTTGATGGTTTCATTGAAGTCTGGAACTTCACCACTGGTAAAATTCGAAAGGTGAGTATATACTGGCCATGAAATAAGTTATATTTCCCATAAATTAAAAATATGTATTTATCACTTTTGTCTTACAGTAATTTTATATATTACTATATATATATATATATATATATATATATATATATATATATATATATATATATATAAAAATTACAGTAACACACACACACACATATATATATACACACTATATTGCCAAAAGTTTTGGCACGCCTGCCTTTACATGCACATGAACTTTAATGACATCCCATTCTTAATCCGTTGGGTTTAATATAGAGTTGGCCCACCCTTTGCAGCTATAACAGTTTCAACTCTTCTGGGAAGGTTTTCCACAAAGTTTAGGAGTGTGTTTATGGGAATTTTTAACCATTCTTCTAGAAGCGCATTTGTGAGGTCAGGCAGTGATATTGGTGAGAAGGCTTGGCTCGCAGTCTCCGCTCTAATTCATCCCAAAGGTGTTCTATTGGGTTGAGGTCAGGACTCTGTGCAGGCCAGTCAAGTTCCTCCACACCAAACTCGCTCATCCATGCACTGGTGTGCAGTCATGTTGGAACAGGAAGGGGCCATCCCCAAACTGTTCCCACAAAGTTGGGAGCATGAAATTGTCCAAAATGTCTTGGTATGCTGAAGCATTAAGAGTTCCTTTCACTGGAACTAAGGGGCCAAGCCCAACTCCTGAAAAACAACCCCACACCATAACCCCCCCTCCACCAAACTTTACACTTGGCACAATGCAGTCAGGCAAATACCGTTCAAAAACCCAGACTCGTCCATCGGATTGCCAGACAGAGAAGCGTGATTCGTCACTCCAGAGAACACGTCTCCACTGCTCTAGAGTCCAGTTGCGGCGTGCTTTACACCGCTGCATCCGACGCTTTGCATTGCACTTGGTGATGTAAGGCTTGGATGCAGCTGCTTGGCCATAGAAACCCATTCCATGAAGCTCTCTACGCATTGTTCTTGAGCTAATCTGAAGGCCACACGAAGTTTGGAGGTCTGTAGCTATTGACTCTGTAGAAAGTTGGCGACTTCTGCGCACTGTGCGCCTCAGCATGCGCTGACCCCGCTCTGTGATTTTACGTGGCCTACCACTTCGTGGCTGGTTGCTGTTGTTCCCAATTGCTTCCACTTTGTTATGATACAACTAACAGTTGACCATGGAATATTTAGTAGTGAGTAAATTTCACGAATGAACTTACTGCACAGGTAGCAACCTATCACGGTACCACGCTTGAATTCACTGAGCTCCTGAGAGCGACCCATTCTTTCACAAATGTTTGTAGAAGCAGTCTGCATGCCTAGGTGCTTGATTTTATACACCTGTGGCCATGGAAGTAATTGGAACACCTGAATTCAATGATTTGGAGGGGTGTCCCAATACTTTTGGCAATATATTGTGTGTGTGTGTGTGTGTATATATATATATATATATATATATATATATATATATTTATATCGATTTAACTGCACTTACACTATTGGATGAGAACAAAATTTAAACAGGTAATGACACTTGTCTACTTTAGAGCCAGCTGCTTATAACTGAATTAAACTCATTTCATAATTGATGAACTGCAACGTTTACATAGTTATTGAACTAAATTGAAACAACATTGAACTAAATTGAGCTGAATAATGACACAATTGTCAGCTTTACAGCTGAAACTGATGAATTTTATTTTCCTTTTTATTAATGTGAAGCTGCTAACAATCTGTATCTGTAATGTGAAATGTGACAGTAGACGTTTGATTAAATGTGCTGTGAGGTCAGTCAGGAGTGAGTCGCCACAGTCAGGACAAGAGCATACGAGGGCCTCTACCAGAATCTCAATAGCTTCTCTGGTGAGAAATGTACAACTCTGCAGATGTTCTGCAGGAGGAATCATGTTTTGACTGTGGTTAGTCTTTGTCCAGTGTGACGCCAAGATTTTTGGCATTCTGTGTGGATGAGATCATTGAGTTGTGTATTGAAATGACAAGGCATTGGCAAGGGTAGTTCTTGGCGGGGATGAACAGCAGCACAGCAGTTTTCAATATATTCAGCTTCAGATGATGGGCATTCATCCAGGCAGAAGTGCTTGCCAGACAAATGATTCATGAGGCCACTGTAACTGGTCGTCAGAGGGTGGGGAGAGAGAACTAAATTGGTTATCATCGGCATACGAATAATAGAAGCTATGAAAGTTGTTAACTTTACTAAGTGATTTGTTGTAAATGGTCAATAAAATGCTTTGAGTTCTGTAACAAAACCTTGAAGTTGACTTTCATTTGCCTTTTAATGATTGACTTCATTTAATCGCTGTACCATACTTGATTTATGAAGTGTAGCAGAGATGGTCGTCTTTCCAGCAGGTTCATCCAAGGTTCTCTGACAACTATGCAGTATGTCCACTAGATTGTTTTGTAAACTTAAAGTAATTATACACTCCTAAAAGCAAATTGGCATCGATGTTTCCATAAAGAACCTCTTCCATGTAACCTTTCAAATGCACAGAAGGTTCTTTACACACTTAAAAATAAAGGTTCCAAAAGGTGTTTTTTGCAGTGATTCCATAGATTATCTATTTTAGGTTCCCCAAAGAACATTTCAGTAAATAGTTCTTAAAAGAACCTTTTTTTTTCCTTAGAGTTAAGCACATTTTAATGATCTAAAGAACCTTTTTTCCACTATAAGAACCTTTTTCCACTATAAAGAACTTATTGTGCAATAAAAAGGTTCCATAGATGTTAAAGGTTCTTCATGGAACTATTAATGCCATTGAAGAACCTTTATTTTTATAGAGTATATTCTTCAAACTAAGAAAAATGGTTCTTTTAAGAACTTTTCACTAAAAGGTTCTTTGGGGAACCAAAAATGGTTCTTCTATGGCATCGTTGCAAAAACCCCTTTTATGGAACCTTTACTTTTAAGAATGTATATTAACAAAAAATAAATTTCACACTTCAGATTACGGTCCAATTCTCAGTATTAACTAACCATTAATTATACGACTTTTGCCTCAATAAACTCCTGATTACTGCTTATTAATAGTTAGTAAGGTAGTTAAGTTTAGATATTAGTAGGATTAAGGGATGTAGAAAATGGTCATGCAGAATAAGGCATCAATATGTGATTTATAAGTACTAATAAACAGCCAATTTCCTAGTAATATGCATAGTAATAAGCAACTAGTTAATAGTGAGAATTGGACCCTAAACTAAAGTGTTACCAAAATAAACTTTCAGTCTATATTCATCTCTATATTGTCAGAGCCTGATCTTCCCAACCACATAGCTCAAGAACATCATCTCCTTGATGAATAGAAGAGGCAACACACATGTGCTGACCTAGGCCCATTTTGTGGGAGCAAAAAACAAGTTCTCACATTTAGTGTGGCTTAATTTTTCTGTCTGGAGAGCCTTGGTTTCTACTAAAACCTCAGAGGTATAGAATATGGGTCAGCCCAACACTCTATGACGTCTATCAGGTTGAGTTGAGGAAGGACCAAAATAAATCCTGCCCTGCTCACAGACATGGACTTCCACCACTACTGGGGAATTTGAGTATACAGTATGAGACTCAGAATTATGTGGTTTTCTGGCTGTTTGTAACAGTGTGTTGTGATGGTAGTTCTTTCTAGTAGACATAAGAAAGTATCCTTACTATCTCAAGAAACCCATCATGTGGATATATTTTCCCTTAGACTGTGGGCAGAAACCTCAGTTTATTTTATGTGTTTGTGTGTGGTTGCATTTTGTGTGTGATAGTTAGCCTATCTGTATTTGTTTCTTGTGTGACTAGGATCTGAAGTACCAAGCTCAAGACAATTTCATGATGATGGATGAGGCTGTGCTGTGCTTGGCAGTAAGTCATGACTCCGACATGATCGCCTCTGGAGCTCAGGATGGAAAGATACAGGTATGGACCTCGCTCATCAATCAATCAATCAATCAATCTATCTATCTATCTATCTATCTATCTATCTATCTATCTATCTATCTATCTATCTATCTATCTATCTATCTATCTATCTATCTATCTATCTATCTATCTATCTATCTATCTATCACAATGGGTAGAGAAGTGAAAGACCTACATTCTTGGTTTCTAGCAGATCAAAGAAACATGGTCCTCATTAAATGAATACTTTCACAAATGAATGTTTCTTGAGCATCAAATCAGCATATTAGAATGATTTCTGAATGATTTCTTTCATGTGACTCTGAAGACTGGAGTAATGATGCTGAAAATTCAGCTTTTCCGTCACAGGAATAAATGTAAAATTTTAAACTGTAATATTTCATAATATTACTGTTTTTACTGTATTTTAGGTCAAATAAAAGCAGTCTTGGTGAGCATAAGTGACTTACCAATCTTACCAATCCCAAACTTTTGAATGGTAGTGTATCTTGAGGCTTTTCAGAGGTATTGTAAGAGACCTCAATCTCAGGGGGCAGTAGGTCTGAAGGCAAATGTTAATTAAACCCTCTAACCACTTATATGTTAAGTCTTTTAATCACACTTCATCTGATTATAATCGCGACTGCCGTCCTTTATTAAAGGGATAGTTCACCTAAAAATGAAAATTTTGTCATCATTTACTCACCCTCAAACCTGTATGAATTTCTTTCTTCTGTTGAACACAAAAGAAGATATTTTGAATAATGTTGGTAACCAAACAGTTGATGGACACCATTGACTTCCATAGTAGAAAAAAAAAAAATACCATGGAAGTCATCGGCTCCTGTCAACTGTTTGGTTACTGACATTCTTCAAAATATCTTTTGTGTTAGCAGAAGAATGAAATTCATACAGGTTTGGGACTACTTGAGGACGAGTAAATGATGACAAAATTTTAATTTTAGGGTGAACTATCCCTTTAACATACTAAAAAAAAATTGATGGTCTTTCATTATTATTTTAAAATCCCTGTTTGGATGTGATTTTAATTCAGTATTTCATGGAGCACATTCAACTTCATTGAATGATTATGTTCCCAATTAGACCTCAATGCACACCATTAGTTCATGGAATTTACTTATCTCCATTCAGTCCGTTATGTGATAAGATGTATCATTTTGTTATTCCAGGTTTGGAGAATTCTGAATGGGACATGCCTGAATAGATTAGAACGAGCCCACAGCAAAGCAGTCACCTGTGTCTGCTTCAACAAGGACAGCAGTCAACTATTAAGTGCCTCCTTTGACCAGATCATCAGGTTTAACATGCTATTATATGTATGAATATCAAAAAGCCTTATTATTTTGCAAGTCTGACTTTTTGCATTGTTTCACTCCTCTTATTATTTCATAATTGGTGCAATAATTGGTGCAATAACAAGTGCCAGTAGGAACAGTAGGCTACCTTAGTAAAATGTTATAACCGTGAATACTTTGTAGACAGAGAAGGTGGGGGAGGAGGAGGAAATTTGAAGTCGTGGTCTGGGTTTTAAACATCATTAGGAATATTCCGTCACATGCTCAGACTCAGTATCTCTCCCTCTCTCACAGAACAGACTGCAGTACTTTCTACGGCTGGGTGTCAGTTCTAGGCTCTCATGGTGCATGTGGGTGGAAAGAACCATGATTGGCCACGTGCATGAGAGAGGGAGCACACACAGATAATGTGTTTCTGTTCCTTGCTCAGCTGCCCAAACAGCGGCTGACTGAGGCAGACGTTTTGTCATTCCAGCTCCTTAGCTGGCAAGGGAACGGGAGAGGGGGGTGAAATGGCAAGCTGCTCTGCTATTGGCCCCTTATTGATAAATACTAGCTCCTCCCCCTTTGCAATGGATTGGATTTATGCTCTCGGTAGTGTGTGTGAGGGAGACACGTGAATGCCTGGCGTTAAAGATGATGAATAAAAGTTGACCTTTTTTGGTTATGTCATTGGTCATTTTTGGTTCAGTTATTATTAGTGTTTGGAAATCTTTGTAGGAAAGTAGTAGGTACATTTTAGGTAAGTGCACATGACAAACGACAGTATAGTAAAGAGGTATTTCAGTTAACATGCTGCATCTTTGTTTTATTCTCTATTGTTGACAGTAAGAGATGAAGTGGAAGAAATTTAAATGAATCAAGGTCTAGGTGTTTAGAGTCATCAGGAATATTCCATCACATGCCTAGAGCGAAAGTCTCTCCCTCTCTTTCTCCATCTCTCTCAGTCCTGACTGCAGTAGTTCTGCGGCTGGGCGTCAGTGCTAGACTCTCATGGTGCATGTGGGTGGAATTTCATGTGCATGAGAGGAAAGAATTTAAGTAAAGATGATAAAATCACGTTGTAAGCTGCGGACAAAGGTTGTGCTCTTTTTTTGGTCTTCTAGTATGACCTTGATGTATGCTTTTAAAAGTAAATGATCTTTGATCTTGAAAAGTCTCTGATGATAATGATTAATTGATGACATCACAACGTTTTGTTTTGTTAGTGCTTTGTTCAAGCTTCACTTTTTAAAGAAATAAGTTGATAAAATCACATTGTAGGTTGCAGACAAAAGTTGTTGTTTTTCTATCTTATATCATGACCTTGATGTATGATTTTAAAATTCTCTTTGATGATAACGATTGATTCATTACATCACAACGTGTTTTGTTTTTATGTTTTGTTGTATTTTGCTTTTATGTTTTTTGTGTAGCTCCTTTGCTCAAGCTTTTTAAAGAAATCTCTTTGATGATAACGATTGATTCATTATATCACAACATGTTTTGTTTTTATGTTTTGTTGTATTTTGCTTTTATGTTTTTCATGTCACTCCTTTGCTCAAGCTTTTTAAAGAAATCTCTTTGATGATAATGATTTATTCATGATTCATAACTTTATAACATGTTTGTTTTATGTTTTGTTGTATTTTCCTTTTTTTTTTTTTTTTTTTGGTGTCACTTGTTGCTTAAGCTTTTTAAAGAGATAAGTTGAATTTGTGAATTGTGGTTTCATTTCTAACTCCTGGATTTGTTTTAATCAGGCTTCATGGTTTGAAATCAGGAAAGACGCTGAAGGAGTTTAGAGGCCATACGTCTCATGTAAATGAGGTCATCTTCTCACATGATGGCCATCATGTCATTAGCGCATCGGCAGATGGCACGGTAAAGGTACGTGTTCATACTGTGGCGAACCACACCTAATAGCTTATGCGTTTTTGATTTATACATATATATATTTGTGTGGATTTTTTTTTTTTTTTTCAGGTCTGGAACATGAAGACAATGGATTGCACCCACACAATAAAAACCCCTGACATTCCTGAGGGTACAGACATCACTGTTAACAATGTTGTGCTTGTCCCAAAGACTCCTGAGCACTTTGTGGTGTGTAATAGGACCAACACAGTGGTTGTTACGAATATTCATGGCCAGGTGAGAACAAAAATTGACCTGCATATGATACATCACAGACATAAAGTAAGATACTCTGCATCTTGCTAAATATATACCAAGATTATTTAAAATACTTACACTGGAGTGAAAATTATAGTAACTGGTTTCTATATTTTCCCAGCAGTATTAAAGGATTAGTTCACCCAAAAATGAAAATTCTATCATCATTTACTCATCCTTGTGTTGTTCCAAACCCGTAAGACTTTAGTTCATCTTCAGAACACAAAGATATTTTTAATAAAATCTGAGCCAGTTCTGTACTCTCACTTTGACACTTCAAAAAATTCATAAAGAGATCGTAAAACTAATCCATATGAATTGAGTGGTTTAGTCCAAATTATCTGAAGAGACACAATATATATTTATATGATGAACTGATTAAATTAAGCCTTTTATTCACATATAAACTTTGAGCAGCGAACATAAACAGAAGCTCAACTGAACCTGCTTGATGCGTGAGAACAAACCTCTTCCGGAAGCTCAAACGTGCTTCGTAACACGACAATGAACCTCATTTGTTCTCGCATGTCATGCTTGAGTTTCCGTTTACCATAACTGATGTGTGAATTGATGAATGTTTATATGTAAATAAAAACCTAAAATAAATCTGTTCATCATATAAAGCGATCATGTCTCTTCAGACAATTTGGACTAAACCGCTCAATTCATATGAATTAGTTTTACGATCTCTGTATGAACTTTTTGAAGCGTCAAAGTGGTAGTTGCGTAGCTGTCAATGGAGGGACAGAAATCTCTCAGATTTCATTAAATATCTTTATTTGTATTCCGAAGATGAACAAAGTCTCACAGGTTTGGAACGACATGAGGGTGAGTAATTAATGACAGAATTTTCATTTTTGGGTGAACTAACCCGTTTAAGGCAGCACAAATTTATACCATTTATGAATTAGAAACCTTTACTAAAGGCTGGATGTTGAGCAGAAGTTTTTTAAAAAAAAGCAGCAAACCTCTATTGCTGGATATGAGGTTTGCTAAAAATAGCTAAGCACTTAATATTCAGACTGTGATGGCGTATAAGGCTTACCCTTATTCAGCCGCCTCACCCACTCTTCTCTTGATGTGCTTGATGACTCAGTCTTGCATGCTTTTTGTTATTCTCTGAAGCGTGCCTTTAACTTTTTCGTCTGCGTTGCACTTGCGTTCTCACTCTGTTGCCCCCGTCCCCTTTCTTTCTCAGGTGATGAGGAGTTTCTGTTCAGGCGTAAGAAGGGGAGGAGACTTTGTTTGCTGCACGTTGTCTCCACGTGGAGAGTGGATTTATTGCGTGGGAGAGGACTATGTGCTGTACTGCTTCAGCACCATCACTGGCAAGCTAGAGAGAACCCTCACGGTACCGTCCGCCCTCACAGCACATGCTGCATATCCACGAGATCTCTTTTAGTTTGGTGAAGTGTGATGTATATTAGACCAGTTGGAGATATATATTAAATCTGAATGAGAAATTTAAATTCTCTTTGATGATCTTTAAAGTCTTTTTGATGATAATGTTTTGTTTTATTTGTTTTGTTTTTGAGTGTTTTTAAAGAAATAAGTTGAATTTGTGGATTTTTTTTCCCATTGTGGTTTCATTTCTAACTCCTTGATTTCTTTGATATGTTTTTGATGAACGTCTCTTTGATGATAATGTTTTGTTTTGGGGTGTCACTCCTTTGATCAAGCTACACTTTTGAAAGAAATCAATCATTATTTCTTTGATGATGATTGATTGATGAAATCATACCATGTTTTTTGAAATCAGGAAAGCAGCTGAACTTAAAATTGAAACATTTGATTAATGCTGTACCTCTAATTAGGACCAGTTGGAGATATTATAGTAAATCTGAATGGATATACAAATGAAATCAAATTAAATTAAACGTGCTTCTGTGCACATCCTCTACAGGTACATGAAAAAGATGTGATTGGCATAACTCACCACCCCCATCAGAATCTCATCGCCACATACAGCGAAGATGGCCTACTCAAACTCTGGAAGCCATGAGTCTCGTCCTTCAGAATATGAATTCTATATACGTGTCCTGTGTTTCTATGTTCTGGATTTGTGGCATCCCCGCACACAAATCTCTTGCCTTTATATGCCTGCTATGAAATTGTTTTCCATTCAAGGAATTCAGTTCTTCATTTTCCACATCATGCTTCGAGAGGCTCACATGCCAACCAACTGGGTCCACAGCTTCATGAGATTCAGGACCTCTTCAACATCTGAAACTAACTACATCTCACTTCATAATACTAACGTTCCTCTCAAGTCTCTAGTGGTAAACATGAAAAACTGCACGAATGTACTGGTCTTTTACTATTATTAAGGGCTTTGTAGTATTGTCTGTGATAATATCTGCATGCAAGATTTAGCCCGAACAAAATTAATGTGGTAAATGTACTGGTTTTCTTTGCAAAGACCATTCTTGAAGTTTGACATCTTTTATGTGAATGTTTGTATTATCTTTGATCATTTTGGCCAAAGACAAATAATTAGTATGTACTTGCTCATAATGTGACATTGCACTAGTCTTGGACACATTGAGGACATTTTCACATATTTGTACTTGTGTACATTTAGAATTCTGATATGTTTAGAATTCACATGGTACAATATTGTGTTGATTATAATGGTTTAGTGTGTTTTAACACTCAACCAAGCACATCTACTTGTACTGCATGCAGGTGAACATATTATGCAGTTACTGCAATACTGTATGGGAGTAATCAGTGTGGTTTATATTCTGATAATTACAGATTATTTTTTAATCAAGGATATTCACTTTTGTTTGAATATTGGTATAACACTGCTTTACAGTGTAAGTCTCTGAGTATCTTACAGTGTTGGTAAATAATGTGCTGATATTGCTGCAGTTTAATTAAAATTCAAGCATGAATAATCCATGACAATCTTTTCAAAGATTTGTCATTAAGATGCATCATTAACTGGTTAGATGTAGATTGCTTGATATTTGCAGTAGATCTCCAATAAAGATGTAGAGACATCTTGATATGCAAGATGTTCATCATGATTTTTTTTTTTTTTTTTTTTTAAATCAAACAGGAAGAAGGTGGATCTTCAGGAGCCCAAAGTTGGGCATAATTAACCCAACATTCAATCCCCCCCCCCAAAAAAAAAAAAAAAAAAATACAAGTGACTAAATGAATAACATTGTGACATTTTATAAATAGAACTACAAATGGCAAAGTTATTGGTCGTAATTAAAGTTCCACATTTTTCAGTTATTCTTCAGTCAACACAGATAATAAAATCATCAAATAAGACATATCTGCCTGCAAAAATGAAAATATTAATAACAAAACAGATAAAAGTGCATTTGCAATATCCAAAAATGTCATTGAAATGTAGGCAGAGTTAACAGATAATCAAGTTATAAAAGTTTCACTATCCTTTCCAGGTAATCTTAAGACTGGATCATACATTTTCTGCAGAGGTATTAAAACACCTTCAAAACCAAATTGGCATATTTAGTATTTTGTTGTGCCATTCAATTCATGATTTTTTTTTTTTTTTTTTTTTTTTTAAGATAGGATTTGAACAAATGCAACATGACTTATTTTTGTTAAAATCCTTGGCGGTTATTTCTAAGTTATGATAAAAATGTCAGTGTAGTAAGAATTTCCAATGTATTTTTAACTTGGATGTTACACCCCTATTAGTTCAAAATGTTCTAGAAAAACATTTAGCAATAAACTGGCACATAGCAAATGTCCAACAACATCAAGATCAAATGTTCTTACATGTAACCCACAATTAATTGCCAATGAACAAAACACAAAGATTGTAATGTTTTCTCAAACTGATGACGAAAATTTGATTTTCAAGATAAATACATTTTAGAGATGCAATTTACTGGGATTATGGCACAACCAACTTCACACCTGAATGACCCTTCCATTTCCATTGTAATTGCGACATTTCTATAGACTCTCCCCTCAATTGAACCTCCATGTTACCAGTCTCACTACTCATTTTACACATCCCTTAAATTTATTTCACAAATTATTTGAGGAGATTCTTTCAAACAATGACACAAGAGGTCGGCACTAAGGTCTTATTTTAGGCACAGAACTAGTTGAGAGGTAATGAACTTTTCCTCTTGGTCCATTTTTCTTGTTTTCCAGCAGAGGTGGCATTTGTTGTGGAAGGGAAGGGATTCAGGGAACAGGAATCTCTATGAGGTTTGGCACTGCACTCCTCCAGAAGGGTAAAAGTCTTCCTCCTCTATATAGTGGTAATGATGGCGTTCATGGGTTGGATCACAGTCTTCAAGGTCAGCATAGATATAGAGGTCATCATCCATGCCGTCAGGCTCAATATTTGCCTGTTTTTCAGGTAGGTACCTTTCTAACTCCTTCAGTTTGTTTAATGGGAGGAAATTCTCTTCAGGGAAGACAACCTTAAGAAGAAAGGCAGCACAAATTAGTTTATGTAAATCACTGTAAGTGAGAACAACAATAACAAAAGCTGTGGACTACACCTGGAAAATTTAGTAAACACACACACACACAAATGAAATTCATGTATTTGCTCTGAAATGTATTAAAAGGTTTTTTTTTCCTTTTCGTCCCCCCCCACATTTCAAACCAAACAGGCATTATTATCAATTAAGTTCAAAATGTTTAAAAGGAAGAAATAAAACAGCAAATAGTTAAAAATAATCTAAGTTTTCCACTTTTGTTTATAAATGATACAATATTTAATGTGTTGCTTAATAATAAACAGCATTTATCTATTTTTTTTTTTTACTTCCTTAGTCAACTTAATTAATTAAGTTAAAAATGTTTAAAGCAAAAAAATACAGTAAATAGAAGATCAAAGTTTTATCAATGTTTATAAATGACAGTATTTAATATGTATTGCTTAGTAATAAACAGCAATATTTATCTCCATATTTTTTTCCACATTTTTGAGAATGCAAGACACACAAACACATACACACCTATCTTCGTAAATCTAATTTTGACTTATGAATTTGGCCCAATTCAAAAATTTCACTACACCTGCTCATAAGCATTGTTTTATTCATGATTAATATTGCATTGCATAATGTGTGCTTATACAAACTGACAACCACAAATGAATCGCATTCAATTATTTAAAATGAATTAATTTTTTTTTTTTTTTTGCAATTTCAAGTAGGCTATATTTACATACTACGACTAACCTGACAGTCGTTTAAACAGGTTTTGTAATGACTAGTCGAGTAGTCTAAAATGAAGAAACAGTAAAAACATTTGAGTTTATATGCGATTCATTTAAAATACTTTATTATTCCAATATCCAAATATGATACTAAATCCCACAGAAAAAAAGGGTTTATATTTGTGACGTGATGTCTTTGCATTTGATCATTGCACATTATAAACAAGCATTAGCTGAATAAACGTTACCCAATACAAACATATTTGTAGAAAACAGCTGACAATGAATAGACAGGACCAATAGGAGCAAAACGAATCGCTTTTTTCAAGAATATCAAGTAGCCTACAATTTAGCTGTGAGTCCAACATATAACGAGGGGTTTTGTTAACTGTAAATTGTCCGTCATTTAACGAATCTTAAAAACATGGGTGGATAATTCAAAATGCTTTCTGACATTCTGACAGAAAAAAAACAAAAAAAAAAAAAAAACAAAAAAAACAAGCAAGAACCGATTTTAAACCTAGCGCGTCAATTTTCATTGTACAATGATCTTTCCACTCTCTGTGTGCGCACGCGTTTGTGTATATGAGAGCTCGCGCAGCAACTGCACTTTTAAATGCATAAGTAACTAACATGCTAGTTTTCATACAAAATAAGTAGGCTATGTAACATAAGGTACTTTAGTTATTATTAACACAATAACGCAACACATGTAGGCTACGTTTCTTAACACAGAATAAATAACGCCTGTTTCTCCAGACTCGCGCGCTTGTCAGTCATCCACAAATCACAGCACTTTCATTATCACTAAGCCATATAGCGATTTCAATATTATTTAGATTTGTTGTTCAACATTACTTAAGCATTTTATACCCGTTTACCTTGGGGAGTTAAAAGTGCGTGATAACTGTACTGTCTTCGCTTGTGAAGTCAGTCAGACGGCGGGAGTGGAAGGGAGATCGAGCGGGCGGGATTTTGTGTTGCTGTCGATCTGCAGTCCCTTTTTAATGATAGGCCTTAAGAATTTGTCAATCATCCCCTCTTGCTATTTGGGGAAATTAACTCAGCACTATGATTGGTCGAACTCTTTGCTTAATTTGAGTACTATTAGTGCACAGAGCCAGGTTTTTGCGTAGTTTAGAGTGACAAATCGTACCAGCGTACTTTGAGGTCAAAATGCGTACCCGCAGTGGTGTAGTCTAGTTTTTTGTATTGAGTATACTGTGATTTTTCCCTCCCAGCCTCATACTTACCTGTCCCAGAGTGACACCCCATAAGCCACACCACACTCACTAATGCATATAGTATGCATCTGATCTAGGCTACATGTTATTGAGAGCATTCTGAAAGACTGCTTATGTGTGTGTTATCAGAATGTCAATTTATTATAATCAACAAATGACTTTAACAGCCAGTGACATTTACAGCTGAAGAGACTCTGGACTGACTTTCTACTGTTTAGTGTCAACCATCTAACTCAGCCAGTTAAGATAGCCTTAGATGTTATATGAATATGGTCCCTGGAGCATATTTTATCAGCTGGCAAGTTTCAATGCACATTTAAGAGTGCAAGTTTCAACTATTATTACTCTCTAAAAAATGTTTGGTTAAAAACAACCCAAGTTGGGTTGAAAATGGACAAACCCAGCAGTTGGGTTAAATGTTTGCCCAACCTGCTGGATAGTTTTATTTAACTCAACTATTGTGTAAAAATTGCTGTATTGCTTGCTTAAAATGAACCCAAAATTAAAATTAATATTAAATATAATAATTAAACAATAAACATTTATTAAATTGTTTATTAATAAATGTTCACCTTTGATTATTATTGTTGCCTCTAGTAATTATGTGTCTGATTTTCAATTTCCAACCTATTTTGGGTTCATTTTAAGCCAGCCATATAGTCATTTTTAAACAGTAGTTAATTTAAATAAAACTACCCAGCAGGTTGGGCAAACATTTAACCCAATCGCTGGGTTTGTTCATTTTCAACCCAGGATTTTTTAGAGTGTAACAATAATGAAAAGATGAGGCTTATCAGTATGTCACAATATCACCCTGTTTGGACTTTGTTTTCTGTTTTGCACCATTTCCTGCCAGTCTGCCATCATAGTTATGCATTTTAATTTACTAACTTGCAATTCAATTCAATATCAGTTATTTTGGATATACTGTATATCAGGTCAGTACATGGCACATTTTCTCAATAAAAAAAAAAAAAAAAAAAAAAAAAAAAAACTCTCTTAACTAATGCTGTAAAATATAGGCCTACATGGGAATCAGTTGGTACTACATTAATATTGAAGGTTAAAATGAACTGATTTGTATACAAACTTAAATTACACTTAAGGACATTTTTATAATAATAAAGTTATAATGATAGGCCTACTAACTATAAAATTGTTTCTACTCCGATTCGTTTTTTGAAATATAAACATTTAAATGGTGGCTGTCAACTCGACGGATTTATTCAAACATGCATAATATAGGCTATTGCAGAACATTAAAAATTATAATTAATATGTAATATGGTGTATATATTTAGCTAAATGCTCCTCTCAAGAGTTCATTTTTCTAGCTGACTAACGAGTTTATGGTCATTGAATATGTTTTTGTGAGGTAAATTTGACATTATGTGACATTGTTTACAAGTTGTTAAAGTCTTTCCGCGGTTAAAACACTGATTAAGCAATTATACGAGACATGATACGGATTTCGTAAAGTTGTACTGTATCTTTTATCATACCTTGAGATGTTCATTCATGTTTATTTCGCGCTGTAACTGGTATTAAAGCGGAGGAGAGGATCAGTTCACGTGCTCGTCAGGCTGCCGCTTCTCTGCTACAGCGATCTGTCACTACACATTAAAGAGCGCCAAAACGGTATTTATGTTTTTTTTTTATTCCGAAGTAAAAATGGGCAAAATATGAAACTTGAGACTTTGAGAAATATGAGACTTTGTTTCATGTCAAAAGCAACAAACCACAAATATCATATTGTGATTTATTGGATGGTTACGTATCCTCGCGCTTTTTTAAGTGGGTATACGGAAATCCTTGACCTTTCCTAGTGGGTATACGGTGTATACCTGCATATCACGTGGACTACACCACTGCGTACCCGCTACGCAAAATGCATACATGTTGGCAGGTCTGATATTCAATAATTAGTACTCACGTTGAAAAGGATGACGAGTTTCCCTTTCTCAAATGGCCGACGGTGCAGAGGCATCCCCTCATTCAGAACACATTTCTTATCTCCAGGTCTAATCAGCTCCCCTATTAATGCAACAAAGAATGGCAATATATTTGCTTTACACATCAATAGTTTATATAACAGTTATATCTGCTCTGCTTTAAGATTACTATAGCTAGCCGAGCTTCCAAATGGTAGTTTTTAATCTCCAAATGGCTCAGGGGTGAACTGGGAAAGATATCAGAACCAGTTACTCCAAAACAAGGTATACCAACTTGAGCACAAGTTGGATGTATGGTAATATACAAGGTCAACAAGACATTAAGGATGCCTATTAGGAACCCCGGAGAAAGCAATAGCAAAAATGACCATATGGTACATCATCTGCCAAGGTGATGTACTATCACCCCTGCTATTCTCCCCCACCCAGAGCATCACTCAAAGTGGATATGGTTACAGGTTCTAAACTTGACAGAAACTTCCATCAGCCACCACCTGTACATCATGCTACAGTATGCCATCATTCACTGATCCACCAGCACTGACTCACAATAGTGCTGATGTTATGGGAACCTGCATGTAATGCTGTAATATGTATGCAGGATGGTTTACCTGGATGGGATGTGATGAGTAGAGTTCTGTTGTCCAGTGTCTTGATGGGTTTTTGAAAACCGCATAATGACTCTACCAACTGTACCTCCATGTTCATGATGAGGTCTTCTCCTTGTCTGAGAAGAGAAATGTTAAGATTATTATTTTTTAATATCTACATATTCCGTCCCACATTTACCTTCTCTAAATGATCAAGTACTGTAAAAGGCTGCCCCACATACAGAACACAGGAAGCAAGACACAAATATTGAAATAAATGAGACTGTACTGCCCTCTACAGGACACTACAATCAATGACATAACTCTGAAAATAATCAGTGCTAACATTAAAGTTTAGTATAACCAGCATTATTTGCCATAAAATAAAAACAAAACCGATTACATAAGACATAAATAAATAAATAAAATTATTATCTATAGATTGGTTTTACCTGGTGAAAACGGAGTGTGCTCTCTGATCTAAAACAATGATGATGTCTCCAGGTTCAAGGCCAGGCTCCTGGTCCCCCTCTCCATGGAACACTATTTTCTGTCCATCTTTCATACCTGCAATAACACATAATCAAGAATAAACAAATGCAACAGGCTGCAGAAAACAAGTGTTTTGGACTGAACTGTGCTTTTCTTAATGCTTCAAATTATTACTAGTGCTGACAAACAATTAAAAAAATAAACTAATTAATCACATTTTTTTGTCATTAACTGCGAACCTAACATTAAAGTTTTTAATATATTTTTATATTGTAATATTTTCACATTGAATCTCCAAAATAATGTAGAAACAACATAAATACAGTATATTTTAACAGTTGTTTTCATTTTTTTTTTTTCAATTTAGGCCATTAATTACAGCCATTCAACATTACAATTAATAATAATTAAAAGCTATCAATTGTAACATTTAATAGGCTTATAATTTTTTATATTATTATTTTTTTTTTTTTTTAAATAATTTTTAATTTAAGTTAACTTAAAACAATCTTCACATAAACCCACTGTAATAAATGTCACATTAAGCTGTGCCTTTAATACATCAGGACTCAACACAAAGGTTTTTCTATTACTGGTCCATGTGGGCTGATTCAGATATTTACCTGCCCTGCTAAAATGCACAAAAAAAGTTATTGTTTTCATTGTTTTTAACTCATGTAACCTTGTAAACAGTGCTTTAAGATTTTTAGGTAGGTCCAACAGGTAAATATACAGAAATTGAATATTCAAACACTGCACAGTCTGCACTGCATAAATTATAAACTGAACATACATTAAATTAATCCTTATTAAAGCTACATGGGTGATTCAGTCAAAGAGCAGTGAGAGATTTTAGCCGCTTTTCCACCATCGGGCCGAACGGTTCTCATTGCGTAACCGTTCCATTCTGTGCCGATCCGGACCAGCTGGTATGGTTACGGTTTTGTTTTCCACTGTGGGGCTGATAACGGCCGCTCTTTGGAATATAAAAGCGTCAGTCGTTGCCTTGGTAACGCAACGGTTTACTTATGATATGAGATGTAATAACGACCGCGTTATGGTGGATTATTAGATATTTCTTTTAATTTTATTATTAATTTGTGTTTATGTTGCTCAAATAGAGCGCTTGGCCAGCTACGGAGAAACTGGTAGCCAGGCAACAGACAGTGACAAATCCTGTGTGTTGACATCACTTCAAGGATTCTACCAGCACGATTCAGCACGGTTAGACAACCGTGCCTAGAATTCCGGGCCGAGAACGGTTTGTAATCGTGCCGTGCCGTGCCATGCCATACCAGGCTCCAGTGGAAACACAACTGGAACCTTTCCTTACCATTCTAAGAACCGTTCAGCCCGACGGTGGAAAAGCGGCTTTTCTTTTTGTCTTTAGTTCTTTGATTAAGATTAATGACAGACAACAGCAGGTTTATTAGGCTGCTGTCACTTTAACACCTGTTTCACACTGGACACGCAAGCAGAGCGGAGGCAGTGCAGAAGTTGTGTTTATGCAGTGAGGGAGCAAAGCACGTGCCCATTGTGCTTTCACACTGGCAGCATTTGTCGTGTGCAGCTGAACCTCTACTTGGTACTGCAAATACATATGAGTAGCGTACATTCTGTCACGTTTTTCAGGTGTTCTCCTCCTTCATATATATAGTAATCTTAGAGTTAAGATATAGGCTACCTCTAGTTTTAATCAATTAAACAGGCCTTGGGCAAAATCTCCTGGCAATTATGTGTTTTTGTGTATTTTATTATTATTATTATTATTTTTTTTTTTTTCACAGCGCTGAATGTCATATGGTGATTGTGAAACACCGAACACCTCATTTATATGATTTTATGGTGAAATTTGTTATTTTTCTTGTTAACGCAGGTGTATTTTGAACAAGAACAATGCACTGTGGCTTTAATTCAGCGTAAGCAGCGCAGCAAAAATAGACTCAGCACCGAAACAAAATCTTGGCACTGCCGCTTCTGCTACGCAGTTGTGCCTCCTCGGCGTGCAGTGTGAATCTGTTAACATGGGCTTATGCGTGCGGTGTGAAACAGGCCTAAGACCTGACATGGATCTGACACACATCATATTTTCTCACAACTATTTACATTCATTTAACACTTTTTAACTCCTTTAAGACCTTTAAGACTGTGCTTATGAGGATACTTGACAAGACAGGAATTTTGACATAATTTTGTGTGTTTTTGTCCATTCAAGCATGAAAGAGAACTTAATGTGGCACTGGCACACTGTCTAAAGTGGCATTCTGCACGTTTCGGGTGTTTGTTCACAGAGAGCCGCTTCACAGACAGATTTGAGTACTTTTTTTTTTTGCATCTTATCACACTTGAATGAATGATAGCGTGATCATATACTGTAGCACAGCCAAAGAAGGCCAGAAAAAGAAAAAAAAAAAACCTGAGGCTGTGTTAATTGTGTAACACGTTAATTTTGACATCCTTCATTATTACCTTTATCAATGTGCACCTCCAGAATCTTCTTCTGTCGTAGTATCTTGCGACCAGCACATGTTTTGCAGCGGTCGCGGTGACCAAGTCGCTGACCTTGCCCCTGGCAGCCGGTGCAGACTGTTGATATCTGCTGTACCATGCCAGGTGCCAAGTGATGTAGTCTGACCTGGACACCGACCCCACGGCACAATGGACACACTTCTATCACCCCTTTACGGCCTCCACGACCTGTAGTAAAATATCCAGTAAAAAAACTATGCAAAAAAAAAAAATCCAACTATTAAAAATACTACCAGAACAAACAAGGCAGTATAATTGTAATACAATGCTTATAAACACTACCATTCAAAAGTTTTGAGTCAGATAATTGAAGAAAAAAAAAAAAGAAAAATACTTTTATTTAGCAAGGATGCATTAAATTGATCAAGTGACAATAAACACTTTTACATTGTAAAAATTCTTTATCAAATAAATGCTGCTCTCTTGAACTTTCTATTCATCAAAGAATCCTGAAAAAAGTATCACAGTTTCCACAAAAATATTAGGCAGCATTACCGTCTTCACCTGTGATGGTAATAACACCATGTGACGCTGAAGACTGGAATAATAACATTATAATAAAGTAAAAAAAAAAAAAATAAATAAAAAATCCCTTATTCAAATAAATTTCAGTCATTTATTACCTTCACACTTGTCACAGATTATGTTTTTCTGGACAGCAAGTTTCCTGGTGGCTCCATTATAAAGGTCCTCCAAAGATACCGTCAACTGGTGTACCACATTCTTTCCTGTGACAGGAACAACAAAATATCTCTAAGAGACTTTGGCTGGTTAATTTGTGGGTTACTCCAAGTGCAAAGGATTTATGTGAGCCTACATTTTGATCTCCTCTAAAGTGTGGACCAAATTTGAACTTGTAAAAAAATTCAATTTAACCTGGATGTTTTATGATTTTTAAAAATGTAAACAAAAACAACAGCAACAAAACAATACAAGAAATAATCTGTACTATTTTAGGTTACTTATAACTATGGTTGGAAATCAAATCGATTTCAATTCTGAATTCTAAAATCAGATACTTAAGGTCAAGAATCAGACAATTAAAATTGACACCACTTTTTGATTCCTGTGTGCGCATTTTAATGTGATTTTAAACCATTCAAGCCAAAGATGGGAAAGAGAACTTAATTCGGCTTGCGAATACTGAATTGAGTTCCCTTTCACGTCTTCTTGCGCTTGAAAGGAGAAATACATAAAATTATGTAAAAATATCCTGAAAACACAGTCACTTGTCCTAAGTGAACATAAACCAAAAATCACCTTAAGATTCGGAATCGATAAATTCAAACGATATCCAACTCTGCTAACAACTAAGCAAATTTGTGACATTAACCATGTGACTGAAAAACATTTCCTTGTTTTCTTAAAAAGAAAATGTTCTTTGGAACATTCAGAAATCTTGAAAGAATAACATGGATGATCAGGTTTTGCACAAATTGTGGAGTCTGTAGCTTAGAGAGAGAAACATGACTTACCTCTCCTCTCCCTGTGCATGTGTCCCCCTCCTCCAAAGAACATGTCAAAAATGTCCATGGGGGAGCCAAAACTTGGCCCTCCACTTCCTCCCTCCTTAATCGCCTTCTCACCCCCTCTGTCATACACTTCTCTCTTCTTGGCATCTGACAAAACCTCATACGCCTGGGAGATCTGTTTGAACTGAAAACAGAGAATAGTGAAAATCCCAAACTCATGGCTCAAACATTGAGACCACCCAAAGATCTCTCAACTGCTATATATAATTCCAAATGATAAAATCACTCACATATAAGCGAACTGACCATCTTAGGCCCCCACACCACCCAAATATTTTCCACATACATATATATTATAGATGATTTACATAGATCATAATTACATTTTTAACTGTATATCAAAATATTTTTTAGATCATATTTTAAAGGGCACCTATTATGCAAAATTCACTTTTACATGGTGTTTGAACATAAATGTGTGTCAGCAGTGTGTACACAACCACCCTATAATGGTAAAAATCCACCCACTCTTTTTTTAATCCCCATAAATCACAAGCAGTGTCTCAGAACGAACTGTTTGCAGTTTGTAGCTTTTGTGACTTACACATAGTGTAACTTACACGAAGTATAACGTAGGACGTAACGTAGTACCTCATGTTGTAGCGTAATATCAGTAGTATGTTGCGTAAGTTATGCTTTAGACGTAAGCAGAATCTGTTTGGCCGGAAGAGAGTTATTTTACTTTATAACGTGTTAAATATGGATATTTTTCTTACACAAAAACGCATCGCTTCGCTTCAGAAGGCCTTTATTAACCCCTGGAGCCGCGTGGAGTACGTTTATGATAGATGGATGCACTTTCTGGAGCTTCAAACAGGTGGTTTCTGTGCACTGCCAGCTTGGGAGCATCCGGGTGATTATTAATATAACTCTGATTGTATTCGTCTGAAAGAAGAAAGTCATATATACACCTAGGATGGCTTGAGGGTGAGTAAATCATGGGGTAATTTTAAAGTGAACTAATCCTTTAAGCGCAATAACATGAAAGAGAACTTAGTTTAAAAGGTACAGTTACGGTATGTAAGAATGACAGCTAGTGGTTGAAATGGGTACTGCAGACAAAATATTGCTTGCCCCGCCCCCTCCTCCTCAGACTCAACGCTCACGCGGGTTGACAGTTTGAGGATACGCAACAGGAGCGAGCTCAATTGACATTGGAAGGCGAGGAGACTTACACACTGTAAGTTGATTAGTTGATTTATGATGAGTTAATATCGCGTTTTAATATGCTCCCATTCATAGAGATTTTTAGATGGATGCTGAGTCTTTTTAGGTCGGGTAGAATCTGCGATCTCTGACCTAGTTTGTTCGCTGGCTTTCATGGCTGCAATTCACTGCATGTGTTTTCTGCCAACTGGCAACCCAGGGTGGCGAAATACTATTGGGTAAATTGGCAATGTGCAGTCTTGCACAGACCAAAACAAAAACAGACATTCCGACACGAAACGCACATTTCAAAGTAAAATAACTGGCTGTAGCACTGGTTTTCAGAGAAACGAGTATGTGAACTCAGTATGTTTAATAAATATCTGCAAATATATTATGGTATTTTTATGCTTTAGTACATTCACAAACGTACATCCAGCACCTTTAAATACTCAAGAGACATACCGTCTGACATCCAGCTTTCTGTGCACATGCGCTCAGATAACCATATATCAGAAGTTTAGACTGACATGGCTTTAAAACGCATGCAGATAATAAACTTCCATGATTATGAAGAACTGCAATGTCACGCGAGCGTGTCTGACCGCGATAGAGATGATAATCAAAACCAAACGGATGTTTTATTAGTTTTTGGCAGAGTATCCAAGGCACACTGGTGATTTGAAATTAAAGTTACATGCACGAAAACAGCATGATTTTGCTTCCATTTTAAAATGGGCATTTAAAACATGGTATAGTAAATGATCTGTGGGGTATTTTGAGCTGAAACTTCACAGACACATTCTGGGAACACCTGAGACTTATATTACATCTTGTAAAAAGGGGCAAAATAGGTCCCCTTTAAATATTTTAAAATATGATCTATAAAATATTTTCATTTTACAATTTCAAAATAAAAATGTGGCCTTATAAGGTACACAGATTATTTGGGTCACTTTCTATATGACAACAATGAAGAATCTGCAAAGCTGTCTTCTCAAGTATTCTGGAATAATGTAGACAGTGATGATAAATAAAAAGAGTGACAGTCTTACCCTTTCCCCTTCTGTTGGATTTTTATCTGGGTGATATTTCAATGCCAGTTTACGATAGGCCTTCTTCAGCTCTTCAGGGCTGGCATTAGGCTTTACACCCAGCATATCATAAAAACCAGTCTCTTTCACCATAGTTGCCTTCAAACAGGTTGATCTAGTCAGAAGAAACATTTCAAAAACACACTGAAGAAAATGACACTTGTGACCGTTCAAAAATTAATGACTATTATTAGTGTTAGAATTTATCTAAACCTTGCCCATATTTTCAGTCTCTTGATAGCAACAGCACTGGTTATTAGAAAGCAATTAAACTCAATTAAAATCACCATAACATTCACGACAATTTAAATTGACGAAGCGCTTTAAAACAATTGATTTTAGACCTTTGCTGTGTTCGTAGAATTTTAACTCCTGATTTCAAAATCATGCGAAATGAAATGTCAAGCCATGAACTGAATGTTACTAAAAGCCAGGATTTTTTTAAAAAAAACAAGCAACGACGAAAATCACGCGATCATGCCATAATATTGTTTTAATAAATCGTCTTATACCGTGAAATATGGTGAAATCTCTTCTCGTCTTATGACTCCGTGTACCAAACAAGAGACTTCCAGAATCTTCCAGCAGCGCTCTACATCTTCTTCTTGGGGAGCGTTATTGAACTTTGATTGCAGTGCGACCTATTTCTGCCACCTACTGTACATAGTGACGTATGACAGGCAATGACGAGCAGCTGTTTCATTATCAACATGTTGCAGTCATTCAACAGCATCTAATTTCTGGAGACAATCGTGACACAGCACAGCATCAGTATTTTAATTAGCCCTCCCTAGGCGACTATATTGTTTACATTGGATTCCCTTTCATCTGTCTTATTTATATAATTCATTAGCGTTTAGTTCACAATTTAAGTTTTGTAATCCTGATCTACAGTAAAAAAAAAAAAAAAAAAAAAAAAAAAATGCTTCATCAGTGTTCCTATGTTATAATTCCATATCAATAACGTATGTTTACTCATTTGCTTAGCTCATCATTTTTCTTTTTTAAACCACATACAGCTAAGCAAAAATAAAAAAAATTATGCTGTGAAATCCAACCATTGTTTTAGTTATTTCTCTTGCACTTTACCATCGCCTTTTTCCTAGCATCAAATAATTGAATTGTGCGTCTCTTGAGTTTTTTCTTCACATTCAGCATTCAAACTCAGCAGCAAGACTCAACACTTCGTTAAAAGCAACTTCGCCCGAACAGGGACTTGAACCCTGGACCCTCAGATTAAAAGTCTGATGCTCTACCGACTGAGCTATCCGGGCTTCGAAAATATGAAATGATATAGCGACATCTATATTCCAGTACCCGAATATTCAGTTGATCTGAAGGTGTTAAGAATTTGAAGAAATTACTTCGTAATTTCGATTACGAGCGCTTAGAAATTTCAGACTCATTTCCGCATTCTTTTAGATTTTTAAACATGGAGGATTCTTAACGGTCGCGAAAACATAATGGAATGTTTAAACAACTGTTTTTCAAAATATTGATTTGTGATGTCAAAATATATCTCTTATCTTAAATAAATACAAGAAATGCAATTTGTAAATTCCAATTCATTTAAAATCAGTATATTCGGCAGGCTCCATAGCTCAGGGGTTAGAGCACTGGTCTTGTAAACCAGGGGTCGCGAGTTCAAATCTCGCTGGGGCCTCACTTCCGTTTTGTGCTGCCGATTCTATTTAGAGAATATAAAATGATGTAATTACAAAATTACACACCGGATTCGTATTAATCAATTTGCTGTTAATTGCATTAAGGATACCGTCAATGCTTCTGGAATTTTATTTACTTCAGACAAGGTCTGTAGCCTACATCACTGCATTGTGTTATTTATTTATATTTTATAATTTTAGGAGCTCAACAGGACTCAACTTGATAACTAGCTGTGCGGCTGTCTCCATCTTTACTGAGCTAATGGCGTTCTCGGGCTTCAACTTTGTCAAGAGTTCCTCGGCGAATCACGCGTCCTATCTTCAGCTTTGCTTAACGAATGGCGTTATCTGGCTTCATCTTTGTCAGAGTGCCTCGGCCAATCACGCGTCGGATCTCCATCTCTGCTGCGCGAATGGCGTTCTCTGGCTTCATCATTGAGAGGAATCCTTGGCCAATCACGCGCCGGATCTTCATTTTTCAGTCGCCGTGGAGGCGGGCTCTTTACCCCGCCGATGTACTAATACATATTTATTTTTTCTCGTATTTTATGATCCATTTATGATCTCAAGAAATATGTATTATTATTATCTATGTTGAAAACAGTTGTGTACAATTTTATTTCAGGATTCTTTGATTAATAGAAAGTTCAAAACAACAGCATTTATTTGAAATAGGAATCCTTTGTAACATTATAAATGTCTTTACTGTCTTTTGATCAATTTAAAGCATCCTTGCTTAATAAAAGTATTAAAAGTATTAAAAAAAACAAAAAAAACCAAACAGATTCTTACTGGCCCCAAACCTTTGAACGGTAGTGTATAATGTTACAAAAGCTTTCTATTTCAGATAAATGCTTTTCTTTTTAACTTTCTATTCATCAAATAATCCAGAAAAAAATGGTACAAAACTGTTTTCAACATTGACAATGATAATAAATATTTCTTGAGCAGCAAATCAGCATATTAAAATGATTTCTGAAAGATCATGTGACTCTGAAGACTGGAGTAATGATGCTGAAAATTCAGATTTGCCAACACAAGAATAAATTACATTCTAAAATATATTCAAATATAAAACAATTATTTTAAATTGTAATAATATTTCACAATACTACTGTTTTACTGTATTTTTAATCAAATAAATGCAGCCTTGAACATAACAAACTTCGTTTAAAAACATTAAAAATCTTACTGATCCCACACTTTTGAACGGCAGTATATATATATATATATATATATATATATATATATATATATATATATATTCTTTGTGTGTGTTTATTACTATTATTATTAGGTGGTGGTTTTTTTAGCATTTTCCATGTTATTTATATATATATATTGTTAAAAATAAAACAATATTGTTTATAGCGGGGGCGCGAGCACCTGTTAATTCTGAACTGAAACAGTGAAATTCTCGAGTGAAACAGCTGTAAATGTGAAATTTTACTAGCAAATATTTAGTCATCCACTAGAGGGGGCAATTTGACTATTCTCCCAGCTAATCATTGGCTATGGTTATAGCAGGTTTGGGGCAGCCGCGCAACTGGATTTGAGCAAAAACAACTACCGGTAAAAACAAAATGGACTGGTGGCTTGTAATCAAGAATACCAGAGATGATAAAAACTAAGGTTGAACTGAATGAAAAAAAAAGCCCAGCCGTCACTCTAAAGTTGGTAAGCTATTTATATTTTAAATGTTTCAGTTTTTAACTTATACCCTGTCGGACGCAAGCATCGCGATGCAACACACAAATACCCCGACAGTAAACTGATGCCTCATTCTATTTCTGACATACTTCAAAACTCCTGCATTACTTTTGACACAAAGAACAAAATGATCCGCAATGGTCACTTTGTTGCTGTTGCAGCAAGGCGGTCGCGTCCGGTGTAGAAATGGGATTTGCTAACTATATGCAGCATATTAAGTAATATAGCAATTATATTTGAACGCATCAAGTAGTACAGGGGTGTCCAATCCTGCTCCTGGAGGGCCACTGGCCATTCTGTCATTATTTACTCCCCCTCAACACTGAAAAAAAAAAGTTTGTTGAATTTACATGACTTAATTTTGTACATCGGTCCCACATGAATCAATTAAGTTAAACAAACATAATTTATGTAACTTCAACATCATGGAATGAAGTCATTTTAAGTGCCTAATTAAGTAGACTCAAAATAAATTTTATATGGCATTCAATTTCATATATTCATTCACCCAATTAAATTTCACATATTTTAGTGTCACACAACTAAATCATAAGACTGTTTTTTTTTTTTTTTTTTTCTGTGAAGTTGTTCCCCATTGACTACCATAGTAGGGGAAAAACACTGTGGTAGTCAATGGGGGGCGAGATCTGCTTGGTTACAAACATTCTTCCAAATACCTTCCTTTTGTGTACAGCAGAACAAAGAAATGTATACAGGTTTGGAACAACTTGAGGGGGAGTAAAGGATGACAGAATTTTCATTTTGGGTGAACTATCCCTTTAAGCTTACGTATTAACATTACCTGAGTGTGTGCGTCTCTCAGCAGTATTCAGCAGCAGCGTCTCTACTAATACGGAAACTGTAAGTTTATCTGCTCCAAGAACAGCGCCAAAAAATTGGAAATAATTGGTCGTTTTTATCCTATTGTTTACTATACTTGTTTGGTCAGTGTCGTTGTGGGTTTTGCTTCTGTTGTTGTTCTTTTGGTTGTAAGGACCTTTGAACTAACTGAAATCATTTGGTGAAGTGATATTGAACAGTAATGCGGTCAAGACCTGCCTGGAGCTACTTTAGCCATACACTAAAACTTTCATCAATTAATCAGATTCAAGCATTTAATGGCGTAGAATAACGTGATTTAGTTATTATGCACATATTAAAAAAAACTTTTAATATTTTTATTATGTTTAGAAGGAAACAGTTATCCAGCAACTTGACTGTTTATTTAGGCAAACAGGCTAAAAGGTAATTTATCTTTTATGCAGTTGGATTATTGCTTGTTTCGTTCTGTTGCAACACAAAACCGTCATATCGCTGCTTTACTCGCCGGCAAAGTACATGAAAAAACATGACCAACCAAACAGGTTTCGTCCTCTGTGGTGCGTTAAAGTTTGATGTCTGATTCGTGAATGAATCGTTTCTTTGAGTCATATAATTGTAATGAATCAAACGAATCATTTCACAAAACCGGTCTGACAGATTTATTTCACGAATCGAACTGAATCGGTTGACTGAGCGGTTGACTGAGAACTCTTTTCTGATTTCGGCGGAATAGCACACTAGTCTCATACTGTATAAAGATATGGAATACGATTAAGATCAATATAGCTACCTACTATTATTATATTAGAGATTCAGCCCTGCTCTTACGGACTCGTACATTTTAGAGCATGTAATATATCGCGTTGGGATGACGCTCATTTTTAAGCGGTCCAATAAAACGAACTGTTCGAAAGAACCGATTCGCGGATATGAGTCGGACTTTCCAGCACTAGTTCCAGCATTACTCACGCTTATGTGTGATGATGGGAGGTGTTGGGTGTCACTTTGTCAACTCAGTGCGCTGAACACAAAACCACGAGCGTTTCGCCAGAGATCATTTACTTGAAGTCTACATGGTTTTTGATAAATCGCACCTCGTGCCGCAAGAAACTATTAGGAAGGAGGAGAAGCACCAACTGAGCGACAGTCAACGCCGAATGTGTAAAAGAAGAAAGAGGAATATTGGTCCGTTGACTGTTTGTTGACACTCGTAAGGAGTTGTTGCGACCAGCCATGGAAGTGATACGGAGATTTCTTTCCTGATGCTGCGATAAGCATTTTCTACATAAATGTGAGTGCACCTGAGATTTTATGCTTATATACAGAGAACCAGACTATAAAAGCTCAAAACAAATCCTCGTGTGTCTATCGACGTTTTACAAACCAGTCATTACAACATTACCGTGCTTTACATTGGCAAATCTGTCCTCCTGCGTTCACAAAACCGGTTATTGAAGTCAAGAGATGCGTACTTAGTTTTTCTATTCTACTTGTAGGGACACGATGTTACTGGCCTCCGCCGTGGTCGTCTGGGAATGGCTCAGCGAGCACGGGCGCTGGCGGCCGTACAGCCCAGCCGTGTCTCACCATATAGAGGAGGTGATAAGAAGCGATCCCCGCGGCGGCAGCGTCGTTCTAGGCCAAGCTGACAGCCGCCTGTCGCCCTACATCATCGATCTACACTCCATGCATCAGTTCAGACAGGATACCGGTAAGATGAAAATCAGAAGCGCATCATTCTACATGTGGCAAGCCATTTTAACATTTATTCTTTACAACGAACTAGTTTCTATTTTATGGACTTGTCTATTATATTACTTGAAAGTAGTCTAATTGTGACTAGTATCTTGGAATGCCTTCATCATGCATTCATTAAGTTACTTATTACATATTCTTTTGCTGATAGTCACGATAGTCATTGACACAAAAATACCACTGTTATTAGTAACATTTTAAAACTTATCAGCAATATTTTTAATTGAACTATAAAGTAAGCATTCTGAGTAGTCTTTGTATGTTGATTCAATAAGCAATTGCAACTAGTGAGGTAAGAAATGATACTAGTACACTTTGGGAATGAATACTAGTGTCTCATAAACTGGTGCTAGTAAAACTGGAATAGATACTAGTAACTATTGAAATTACTAATAAGCAGTGCTAGTACCTAATAAACGAAACTGGAATAGAATCCAGCGACAATTATAATACATAATAGTCAAAAATGAACCACAGTTCCCCATGTAAATGTTGAAATTGGTTATGACTAACAATGGGATAGTTAGTTGCCACTATTGGGATTATGAGTAGTAGCTAAGGAATGAGTGCTAGTATGTCTTGGCGAAACTAAAGAAGATATTAGTCATTGGTTACTTGCTAGTAATTAAAAAACAAGTACTTGTAACAGAAAATTGTTAGTTTAATGGAGAAATTGTTAAAACGTCTTGACACAGTTAAGTGCCTCTCAGGTATGGTTAAAGAAAATATACTGATAAAAAGTAAGTGGCGAATATATAATTTTAACATATGATGTAACATGACTTCTAAGCACATCTATGCTTATAGTAAACATTCTCTTTCAGTTTGCATTCAGCAGTTTTGATGAAGTGTTGTTGTTCGCAACTTCAGCAAAATTTTAACACCCATCTACTTAGATGTATGCACTCATGAGTTTAAACCGTCAAAGTGTTAAATTGAATTATGTCTACTTTCTGCCCAGGCAGCTGTTATTTTGGATGGTTTTACATTGGCGGCAAAAAGTATTTGGATATATAAGCCACAAATATAATGTCTTTCCATTAAATAGCGAAATATGAGACCAAGTGACATTTTAACATAAACATATGATGTATGTTATACAATTTAATATAAAAAAGTAGTTTTATTTCTCAAAATTAAGACAAAAAGATTGCATAACATCTAATGCAATGAAATTCATACATTTTTTTAATGTGTCCAAATACTTTTTTGAGGCCACTGTATGACTGGACTACACAAATGGAGGGAGCGAGAGTATAAAGGTGCAGAAAAAAAAGACATCTCATGCTCTAGTAAGCACAGCTTGTTACAAAACTCCACCCTTGTGTTCTTCTAAAATATACAAGGAAACGAGCTACAAGCACATTATCTAGGTCTGTTAGTCTGGCCTTGCAAAAATCACACAATTTTAGCCCTATTTAAAATATTTGAAGTCTGGTATGTAAGAGGGCACTGATTAAAGTGACTCATAGCAAATTCTTGGGGCAAAGCTGCCTATTTATCCACATGGATAAAGTGCATTGGTGTGAATAATGGTTTAGAGATACACACCCAGGCAGCTCCCAAAAATGATCTTTTTACTAACACCCAAATCATTTTGAGACTCAGGAAATGTTTTGTAACCAGACATCCCTGACATGAGGTTAGTGACAGTCGCAACCCTTATCGCTCTGTCAAGACTTGCCCTAAAAAACCTGCAAATAACTTGCTCAGATGCACTTACACAGAGAGTGAAGTTCCATAAAGCACTACCCAGGGAAATGAGCACACTTCCAAGTGAAAGAACGAAACTATAAAGATTGATTGAGGAGAAAAGGGGAGCGGTTGTTATTGTGCAACAGGCTAGTATGTAGTTTCATCAACTCTGGGCCCCTGGGGTGCTGTCAGTTACTCTGTTTTCCATTGCAGACTGGAGATTAGTATAACACACACACACACACACACACACACACACATAGGACAGGATTGTGTTTCTCCTCATCCAATGACTCTCACATGGTTAGGCTGAAGAGCTGAGGGAATGTTATAATTTCTTTCAGGCTGACCATTTTGTGAATCATTTCTGTTGGTATCACTTCCTCCTTCCCATAAACACACACACACACACCAGTCAAAAGTTTGGAATAATTTAGATTTTTAAATGTTTTTGTAAGAAGTTTCTTATGCTCACCAAAGATAAATTTGTTCAAAAATACAGTAAAAACAACAATAGTGTGTAATATTATTACAATTATAAATAACTGCTTTCTATTTTAATATTTTTAAAATGTAATCTATTTCTGTGTTGGCAAAGCTAAATTTGCAGCATCATTACTCCAGTCTTTAGTGTCACATGATCCTTCAGAAATCATTTTAATATGCTGATTTTGGTGCTCAAGAAACATTTCTTACTTATTTCTTATCAGTGTTAAAAACAGTTTTTGCTGATGCTTTGATGAATAGAAAGTTTAAAAGAATAGCATTTGTTTGAAATAAGAAATCTTTTGTAACATAATACATTATATTACAATACATGTCTTTACTGTCATATTTTAATGCGTCCTTTCTGGAAAAAAAAGTATTCTATTCTTTTCTTTTCTTTTTTTAATCTTACTTACCCCAAACTTTTGAATGGTGCATTATGGTTTCCAGAAAAATACAAAGCAGCAAAAACTGTTGACAACGTTGATAATAATAAGAAATGCATCTTGAGCAGCAAATCAGCATATTAGAATGGTTTCTGAAGGATCATGTGACACTGAAGACTGGAGTAATGATGAAATAGAAAATGTTTCTATTAAATTATAGTAATACCACAGATAAATTGGTTACATTTTTACTGTATTTTTAACTGCAGCCTTGGTGAGCTTAAGAGACTTCTTTCAAAAACATTAAAACAAATCTTAATTAGTCCAAAATTGTTTGTGGTCCATCTTCACTGATTTTCAGTTCTGAAACACACTTTATAAATTGTTTATGGTCCCTTCTCTTTATTTACATCACTTTCCCCCTTAGATTCATGCTTTAAGAAGCCTTTGTGTGCCTCATTTTTACTTAAGCCCAAGGGGTATGGGACATGGGACACCCACCCGTGGTGCGAGGTGACCCTGATCCTATCTGGGGGGGCCCTCAAGACATTATGAATGTAGTTCTTTTTTGGTTACATTTGTCTAGAGCACACTTTTTTACAGAGACTGTAAATGTGTTTACACTGAAATCATAGTCACAGTTAACAATGTATGTATCCTGTTTAATCAAATACTACAGAGGTGGTATAATCCACTAATTAAGACACGTGTCAGAGGTTTTAATGGAATAATTTTGCATTTTTAATTCATTGCATTTATTGTATCTTATAAATTCCTTTTTTTTTTTTTTTTTTTTTTTGAAAAGAAAGGGGAATAAAGTTAGTTTGAAAGAGGGAAGGGAAATGAAAATCTGGGCCATGATGGAGGCACAGAGCCAACAACAATGGAACAGATGGATAGTCTCTGTACACCTGCTGTATAAGGCTTTGTGACGCTGCAAAGGTCCTGGGATCCTTAACCCAATGTCACAGTTTATGATCTGCTGAAGCACAGCCTTTTACTCCCACTCACATACTAGCACAAGCTTGGAAACTTAAGTGCAGGCAGTATGATTGGCATGTGAAAGTGGAAATGGCCATCTGTTGCTGTGGCCGTAATGCTGAGAGGAGGCACAGTATTATCTAGTTTTATCTGGATTGAACTGAGACTGTAGTATTAAATAACAATTTCAGTGCATCACGATCAATACTGACAGATCTTGATGGAATCATTTACTTTACTTATGACCAGGGCTTGATGTTAACTTGTTTGCTCACCAGCCACTGTGGCTAGGGGTTTTCCAAAGTTACTAGCCACCTAGCATTTTCACTGGCCACAATTTTGACATCGATACCATGGGGCAAAAACTGCCATATAGATATTTTGGTAACACTTTACAATAAAGTTCATTAGTTAAACATTAGTTAATGTATTAACTAACATGAACTAGCCATGAGCAATACATTTGTTACTGTATTTACTAATCTTCGTTAATGTTAGTTAATGAAAATACAGTTGTTCATTGTTTGTTCATGTTAGTTCACAGTGCATTAACTAATGTTAACAAGATTTTAATAATGTATTAGTAAATGTTGAAATTAACATTAACAAAGATTAACAAATGCTGTATAAGTGCAGTTCATTATTAGTTCATGTTAACTAATGTAGTTAACTAATGTTAACTAATGAACCTTATTGTAAAGTGTTACTGATATTTTTAATATCATCTCATCATTTGGCAGCAGGTATATATTAGGCTGCTGTCACTTTAAGACCTGACATACGGATCCATTATACTGTTAACTTACACATTGTGTGTATTTTACTGTTTAAGCACAATATATAAGCAGCGAAAAATAACTCAATTTAGTATAAGGCGGCTTATGTGCGTGTACTTCAGGTGTGAGCACAAAATCTGCGGGAATGAGTAAAATTATGCGCAATACGTGCAATCCCATGCCGAAATTCAAGCCCTGTAACACCAACAATATTCATCCAGAGCAAATGAAACGAGTGAGTGAGGGGAGGCGGGTTTGTGTGTATCTAATCTGCGGAAAATAAGTATTGGAAGTGTTATTTTAGTATCAACATGTATTGATGAAAAATCAATATTTTTGACAACACTACATTGCACATACTTTATTATTTCAGATGCCTTTTTAAAAGACTACAATTGAAAATTGTATATCCTATATTATATATAAAATTCACCCCACCAAAGTGGCTAGTAGGAGTGACCGCGTTACACGCCACTCCTGAAATCCACCCGTTTGGCGGGTGTTAATGTCAAGCCCTGCTATTACGATATCATGAGAGGGTTTTTTTGTGATAGACTACAGCACATGTTGAACTTTAAAAATCCCCCTTTTTTATTTGTATGTGTATTTTTTTTCTTTTTTATTTTTTTTCAAAAATGGCCCCCCAAAAATCTAGCGTTTGTCTGTGTAGAAGAGTATGACAATTGTCCATAAATGAAGTGCATACAGCCTTGTTGGGAGACTTATGGGAGCGTCATACCATGTTGCTTGCAGTGCAGGTGGGGTCGAAAAACTTAAAATACATTAATTGCTAGAATAATCAAATTTAGTCACAAAATGTATCACAATTCATGAAGTTATTATTATTATTATTATTTTTTTTTTTTCAAAATCGTGATGCAAAAAATCAGCACATGCAAGTACACTACCATTCAAATGGGGTCAGTAAGATTTTTTTTTTAAGAAATTAATATTTTTATTCAGCAAAGATGTATTAAATTGATCAAAAGGGCAGCAAGTCAGCATATTAGAATGATTTCTGAATGATCATGTGACACTGAAGACTGGAGTAATGATGCTGAAAATCACAGGAATAAAAAACACTCAAGATCCTGATCTATTCCCAGCCAATTCAGTCTCATTGGACAGAGTGTAAACTTATTTCTGCTTTGATAAATGGGTTTAAATTCAAAGGATTTGCAAAGCCTAACAATAGGCATTCAGTCGGTATAATGGAAGATTGACTGTTTGTTGATTGTTTGTAGTACTTACATTAGAGCCAGTGGGCCTCATTTATCAAACGAACGTAGAAACCAGCGTACATCCGAATGAAAAAATCAGCTTACGACAACGCTCACATGCGATTCATTAAACTTTCGTATGCGGCCATTTCCGTCGCACTTATGAACGGGTGTTGATGAATGTGGCGGCTGAAAACAATCGTCATTTAAATATCACGCCCCAAATTTTAGAAGCCTCACCCTATAGTTTACGACACAGAGAAACGTAACCCGGCTATGAAGAGGAAGTAGGCTAATCGCATGAAAAAGAAATTTATCTTACTCTAAAAACACCCCTCAACCACGTAATTGCAAATAATAAAATTAATTGAAATAAAAATACTGGTAAATAAAACTAAATACTTACAAACATTAATATAGGCCTATATAAACTTGGTTATTTTAGTACCTCACTCCACAGAAAATCCTTTAAATTTATTTTATTCCGAACAGAACAAGAATGAAAAATAAGTAGCTATATATTATAAATTGAAACACAAATTAGGCTATAGTGGCATTCATTATAAAGCAGAAATGAATTTATTTAAAGCAAAACTGAATTGGGCTCACATAGCCTACCTCTCTCATTCGGGAAGAAGACAAACGTTTCCATATTCGCGATGTAACATTTATTGCTCGCTGAACTACTGTTCCTTATGTAAACAAGGCTTTCTATTTCACTCTTGTTTCAATATCCACGTAAAACATCATCTTTCACATGTGCAAAAATGTGTTTGCTTGGGCGTTGCGCACGCCGACTGGTATAGATGGATAGCGGACCATTTAAACTGAGCAGTGTTAACTTTGTCTGCATTTTAGTTTGCTGATAAATGGCTAAAATGTAAAGTAAGCAATGCTAGAACTGATATGTTGGGTCTGCGTGTGTGGGTGAGGCGCCTGCGCGATCAGTTGGATTTAATAAAATAAAATAATGAAAACGAATACAACGTGAGCGTAGCCTGTACTAGCCCTACTTGATGCACAGTTTTTCTCTTTTGTTTTGTTAATCTGTTAATTATTTCAGTGAAATATATTTCGTGTAGTCCTATTTTTTTATTCCTTGTAGGCTATATTATTCTGTTTTTCCTGCGTTGCAGGTGCATGATGTGTGAATCCTAATGACTGTTGATGTTGCCAATCCCTGGAAAGAAAAAAAACAAAACAAAACATTTGTGGTATTTTAAGACGCATCTATTCTAATTTAATTTTAATTTGACATTTTAATCGTGTCGTTTAATGGTTAATGATCGGTTAGTGAGTGATTGTCGGTCAGGAAAATAATCTAAATGTTCTCATAACAGTTCTCCACCAGATTTACTATGCTGCACTCAAGTTCCCGCTGACTCAAAAACTTTCGTACACGAGCTGAGACCTGACGTGAGATTTGATCGTAGCCACCGCTCACGCTCATATTGATAAATGCCACATTTTGCGTGGAAACGAGCGTACGCACAGTTATCTGGCATACGATCGTTTGATAAATGAGGGCCATTGTGACATGCCTCCTATAATACCAGTTGGGTGTCTTTGATTTACAGTATTGCTCTGATATTTATATTATGAAAGAAGAAAGTGGAAGGCTACTGATGTTCAAATGAAAGTTAAGGCTCTTATGAGCGAAATTAAATAACGAACTGATGTGACATAATTTTGAACAAAATCACGCCAAAATGAAGTTCATTTTGGGAGTTTGAAACAGCTTGCCAAAGAAAACTTTCTGTAAAAGTTTGCTCCGACTGGTAAACCCCTTCAAATTACTATTGGTTCATGGTGATTACGCCATAAGTAGATGTGCTCTGGGGCTCTGCCTTCTTTGACATGAAAATTTCTTCTGTTCAGTCTGTCGGTCAGACGTCCGCAAGTAAAAACATGAACACAGTAATGGTTGTTGAAATGGTTGATAAATTCAGCTTTGCCATCACAGGAATAAATTACATTTTAAATATTTTCTTTTTTAATATATTTTAATTTCTAATAAAATTATTATATTCACTTGCCCCTTAACACCACATTTTATAAAAGCAGCCCCTGAGATACATAATTTCAGTGTGCCTGCCTTAAGACATATATGCTACTCGCACATGGTTAAATACCACATAATCCCATAATACACGTGTTTATCATTAGCTTGACTGTATAATTCAGTGAAATGACTTCTCACAAGCAGCAAAAGAAAAAAAAGCATAGGCAAATAGTTATCTATATATCTGTTAACAAAAGACATTACAATAGAGCTGAGAGGGCATGACTGTGATTGAGGCACAGAGCTGGTAAAGTGAGTTCAGACACAATAAAGGATGATCAAAGCTGATGTCTTGCTTTACTCCACCTCATTCCAGTTAGGCCATTTCTTAACACTAAAGCTGCCAAGTTGTTCTTATATACTATGATCTTTTCACATATTGAGTATTGTTTTACAAACTGGTCATTAACTAGCATAACTACTCTTAAAAGCATTGAATCTATTTAAGAAAGCCATAAAAATTTTTGATATAAAGGCATTGTCATTTCACCATTGCGATATCTTAGAGAGACATAAAATTTTAAGCTTTGATAATTTTAAACGTTTCAAGTATGCTTGTTTGGTATATAAACTGTTACATAATCTTGCCCCCCTCTGCTGCATGGCTTCTTCCAAAGACTTGACAGCGGAGGTAGTACACGGGCCTCTGTAAAAGGGGACTGTGTGATACCATTTAGGTGCACCACTTTTGGACAAAACGTATTGTCAATAATAGGCTGTAAACTCTGGAATAGTTTGCCCCTTCCAATAAGAGAATGTCCTACATTCAAGACCTTTAAAACTCACTTAAAACAGTGGCTTCTAGAAAACCAGATATGTATTCACTTTTAACTGTCACACATTTATCACCCATACACTTTCACTGTTAAATTGAATGCAGTATAGAGGTGGATGAACAATGTCTTTGCCATTATGTATTTTTCGTTTTGTTGTTTGTTGTTAATGTATATGTCACTATTATGTGTATCTTTTCTTTTATAGTGAATGAATGTTGGCTGTTTTTATGTTAGTCTTATGTTACCTGCCTAGGAACTGCAGATGAAAAGTAGTTATTTTTACATGGTGTATTTTATACAATAATGTTCATGAATATGTATGGTCCCTATCAAATAAACCAATAAATAAATAAATACATTTCTGGAACGTGCTTTATAAAGTTCCATAATGTCTGCAGAATCATGCACACATGAAGTGTTTTGTACTATTTGAAGATCTAGTAGGTCTAGTAGGTTTGTCCTCATGCACACATGAAGTGTTTTGTACTATTTGAAGATCTAGTAGGTGTGTATGGGTGTTAAAAAGAATATGTCCTTTCACTCGTTTTATGGCTTCTAGAACTCCCAGTTCTCTTCTTGTGCTAAAGTTCATGCCTCAGTGAGTCTTTTGTGCTCAGTGGTCAGTGCTCTTCGCCTTAATGCTCAAATCTATTTATTCACATGCGTTTTTTCTTTCTGTTTGTGTGTCCCAGCACTGTTATGAATTCCTAAATGTATTTTGCATTAGCTAAATGAATGTTGCATGTTTGTCCCAGTTACTGCTTTAAATGGAAGAATTCTTGCTCTAAACACTCAAGATCCTGATCTGATCAGTCTTACTGGAAAGAGTGTAAACCTATTTCTGCACTGATGAATGGGTTTAAATACAAAGGATGCTCAAAGCACAACAATAGGCATTCAGTTGGTATAATGGAGGATTGAATGCTTACATTGGAGACATTGTGCCATTATCAATCCTGCTGTTCTCTCTTATAATACCAGTTGGGTGTCATTGATTTACAGTATTGTTCTGTTACTTATATTATGAAAGAAGAAAGTGGAAGGCTACTGATGGTCAAATGAAAGTTAAGGCCCTGATGTACTTCAAGTGAAATCAAATAACAAACTGGTGTGATGTAATTTTGAACAAAGTCAGGCCAAAATGAAGTTCATTTTGAGAGTTTGAAACTGCTTTATTATGGTAAACGCCTTCGAACTACCATTGGTCTATGGCTATTACTCAATAAGTAGGTGTGCTCTGGGGCTCCGCTTTCTTTGACATGGAAATTTCTTCTATTCAGTCCGTCGAGGTCAGACGTCTGTGAGTAAAAACATGAACATGCTGGAGAGCTGTTTTATAGTAGAAATTGAAGCTGTTATTCTAACTGAAAGAGACACTGACACTGTTTTTTCATGTTACTGTAATGCTGCTTGCTGTAAAGCAATCTGTAACTGCTATATAAATAAACGTGACGTGACTTGACTGGAGTGCCAAATTACAGAGCTAGTGCAAACATATCCAAGTTGCTATAATCAGTTTCTTTCATAACTGTATTTTGTTACTGAGAGAAAAGGTGTGCATTCCATATTTGTATGTTCACCTAAACACCGCTCCCAGCAGCATGAGTGACATTGATTTGTTCGTTAACTGTATACCGCTGCTCAGTTATTTCAAACTTATTTTTACTTCAAGAGATGAACAAAAAGAACTTTGCCGTGAGTAAATCAGGGCCTTTACATGCGTAACATGTTGACTGGCTGCCTTTCTTGTAGGAAAACACTTTATTTAACATGTTAATTATATCCCGTTTTTTAATATTTGATTTATAACCCTTTCGTTTACCTCCTCAGGTACGTTAAGACCAGTGCGACGGAGTTTCTATGACCCCACCTCAGCACCAGGCCAAGGTTGGATATGGGAGTGGGAAAATGACACGGGTTCCTGGACGGCCTATGACATGGAGGTGAGCATTGCCTTGCAAGCGGCACGGGACCGACAGCAACCCTGGCTGGACCTGACATCGTTGGGCTTTTGCTACTTTGTGGACTTCCAGACCATGACCCAGATTAACAGGCAAACGCAGCGGCAGAGGCGCATCCAGAGACGCTCAGACATGGTTTACCCTCTAGTTACTGGGCCTCTGCCTAAAACTTCACAGGCTTGGGGTACTGGCTCAGGGGCTGGAGGCATGGCTAGAGGAGTTACATCAGGTGGAGGGTCAAATGGGGCACTTCTTGGGGTAGGCGTTTCTGGTTCTACCCTGATTAGAAAAGGAAGTGCAGTTTACCCAAGCGGGATGCTTTCTGTATCATCTCTTGCTCCTCTTGGACAGCCCTGTGCCTGCCAGCAGTGCATGCTGGTGTTGAGTGTAAAGGCAAATGGCACTGCATCACAGACACTAGGACGTGCAACAAAGCCAAACAGTCCTAAATCCAGATTTGGGACACTTCCATCCTCCTCTGCATCCATGTCTGTTTTAAACTCGTATTCTCATACACTACCACATGGCGCATCTTTAAAATGCTCGCCCTCAGAAGAAGCCAAGAATTCTGCTGTTTTTGATCAGTCTTTGTCCCTTCTCACTTCAGGCACTGCCAATCTCTCAGTCTCCTCTAGTCGCCCAACGCCTTCATCTTTGCCCCCACCTCCAACTCTGCCATCATCAAATCAGCAGCATCCATCCGCCCCAAACACATCGTCTTCAGCAACATTTGTGCCAACTGCTATACTTGTTAACACGTCAACCAGTCCTACACCATCCACAGTTAAGATGTCATCTGCAACAATGTTGGCCTCTCAGCGCTCCGCTGCCTGTGCTGCCCCAATACCACCTCGTGCCAGTCTGGCAGGGCTTAGTCGGCCTGCTTTGCAGAGAATTGCTGTGGCACAATCACGGGCCCTTATTGCCTCTGGGTAAGAAAAGGCATTTTTATTCATATACAATACCATTACAGTACCATCGGTAAGATTTTTTGAAAGAAATTAATACTTTTATTAAGGATAAATTTTAAATTGATTAAATTGAATTTGGTTTCCACAAAAATGTTAAGCAGCACAACTGTTTCAAACATGGATTATAAGAAATGTTACATATTAAGCATATTAGAATTGAATTCATATTGATTTCTGAAGGATCATGTGACACTGAAGACTGGAGTAATGATGCTAAAATTAAATTAAATTAATAATGTTCTTTCAAAAACATTAAAAAATCTTCCAGACCCCAAACTTTTTAACAGTAGTGTATTTTTATGATATTATAATGTCTTATAATATTAATATACTAATATTATATTTAGATTTATTATTTGGACACTTAAGCCACAGTTAATTTTATTGCTGTAAATGACAAAATATAAAAGCAACAATAATTTATTATATTATATTATATTATATTATATTATATTATATTACGAAACAATAAATAAACTGTCCATAATTAACAAATTGAACACTTTCTGGATGTTATCGGCATGTTCCACTGACAACCAGAAAGCGGCCAGAGAGTAACCTGTGATGACTCTGGTAGGAAACCTTTGTGAATTTTTATGTGCATTTTGGGATATAACATAAAAAACACTGGAAGGAAACGCCAAGATGCGTATAAATTCTAAAAATGCGCATAAAAAACGTATGCTGAGTCGGATTATTTTTTTATCCAATAAGAAAACATGCGCATAAACTATGATTGAAACACATTTACTGAATAAATTCCTCGATGCGGATTAAAAAAGACATGTGACTTTGCAATGGGACGGCATAACTGGACCAACCAGCGGACCAATCTCGTTGCACAGCATCTGAAATGCTGTTTTGGTTCGGTATAATTACCTCCCAGAACTATCTTAAATGACTGCATTCCCAAACAGCAGGCATCCGCCTCAGAAAGCAAGTTAACATGACGGCGTTTATTGTGTTTCATCTGCTCGCTCTGAGGATTAATATATTATATATACGAATTACAAACATTATTGTTCAGAGACTTCTCCTGCTTCATCAACTTCCATTTTTCTTAGTGATATTTATCGCCAGTTTATCATGAATTGACGATTTATTTCTCTTCAGCTCACAGGATACAAACAGTGCTTTATCTGCAAATGTATTATGCGATATTCCAATTTTGCGCACAAGTTAAATTTGCAACTTTGGACAGAAACATAGCGAGTGTGTTCATATTTTTCCCCCTCTTCTGTGTAGGAGTGTGTTTCTCACGTTTCTCACACTGCTAAATCATCCATGTCTGCTCTGTTTGATGACCATCTGGGGACAGAATGGTCTTATTCGTTCCATCCCCACCCCCTTTATGTCTATAGCTGTTTCTGTGGCTTTTCCCGCAGCTCTCAGTGGTGATTTCGTGTTCATGCTGGGTTTCTGCAGCAACCTTTGTTGACATGACATGGGCTGGTCTGCATTAGCAACACAATGCTGTCTCACTAAAGCGTTTGACATCGTAGAGTGTGTGTGCATGTCTATGTTAGGAAGGAGTTGGGGTAATGAGCAAAAGGTTTTGACATTGAATGTTGTAACAATTGTGTCCCAGTGTTTCCTGAAGCATTAGATGTAACTTTTGGTGATGGGGGTTTTGGATGTAGCTAGGGTGGATTGAAGTTCTGGACGTCTTTAAGAATAACCTGTATGTGTAGATACAGCCACAGGTAGAATTGGAGTTTTTACACTCTTGCATCTTATTTTGATGATATCAATATATTGATCAATACAAACTGTACCTAGGCTATATTACAAAGCAAATACAAATAAATAAATAACCTATCATCTTACACATGTGTGCTTTCTAATGCAGGAGAACATTATGAGTCTGGTGCTCTTTCTAATGGAATGTTCTGTTTCAGACGTAAAGCCATCTGGAGTCATAGAGCAGCAGTTGTTGAGCATGTGTGTGTGTGTGTGTGTGTGTGTGTGAGAGAGAGAAAACAAAGAGACAAGTCTGTTGTATAGGCAAGATCAAGGGTTCAGTGGAGGTCAAAAGCTTCCCTGTTGGCCTTACCCAAACAGCCATCTACCCTCGCATGTCTGACACTTCTGTTTTTCAATGGAAAACAAAACAGGCATATAAATAAAAACTACTGCTGCAGTGTTGATGATTGTCTAAAATGCATTAGTAACCTGTCATGTCATCATTTTAAGCAAACACTCAACAAGTACTTCTTTTACCACTTAACCACTTCAGCATATTTGGTTCAGTTTTCACTTTCATGTGAAAAACATCATATGTTGCAAATAAAGTGTGCCTTAAACAGAACCTCCTTTCAAGAGAAAAAAAAATTGTGGCAGTATATAGTGGTGTTTTATTTTTCATTATTATTGTGGTGTTGTTTATTACAGATTCACCTGTCCCTAAATGTCACACTGCAGCTTTTTTTGTTTTTTTGTTTGTTTTTTTTGTCAACTGACATGTCATATCTTTTGCTGGCATCAGAACATTATTGTTATTTGAGTTTCAGAAGGAAGGGAGCATGACAATAGGGATATGTAACCGTAAACGGAGGTATTGCTATTTAGGTCAGCTATGTACCTGTTACACTTGAAATTACGCTATTCAAAAATTATTCCAAATCACTATGCACAGACAAACAGGAAGAATCTAGAACGGTTGTTTTCGACCAGGGGGCCTCAACAAACTCCCTAGGGGGACTCAAGATGACTTCAAGTTCTTAATGTTGTTTATATGTCTATGTGGTGTTTTTAATTCCGGTGGGCTTTAGCATATCATTAACAGCGAACTAGAAGGGGAGTCTCGAGAGAAGCCAGGTTATAATATCCCGGCATATTTTTCTGTTGATATGAAAAAACGTGTAGATTTAGCAATATGGCAGGTGTATGATGTATATTACGATGTTATGTTGAACTATATGCCTTTCTCCACTGATGTTCTGATTTGTTAAAGCGTTTGTAAGGATACTGATTGTTAGAAGGCAGCTGTCTGACTCTGCCATGGCGAACAGGAACATGGTTTGTGTAACATTTGTGTAACAAGTAAAAGGCTAATCATATTAATTACCGTTATGTGTCCAATGTTGTAAAGATCAATACCATTGTGCAGTGTTTATGTTACCTCAGTAAGTTGACCGAGTGGATCTCTGAGCTGGCGTGCGTGAGTGGAGGCGGGGATAATTTGCATATTCATTGTTCCATGTATATTAAATGAGGCAAAGGTGTAGAGTTACATTCAAGCTATTTTAGGGCATGAAGAATTTTTTTTTTTTCTCACAGGAAAAACTTTACATATTTAATTTTGGTGATCAAAGATAAGGGATAAAATTATTGACTATAGGGGGACTTTAAAATTGTTTAAAATAAGACAAAACAAGTGTTAAAAATTGGCCAAAACAACTAAAAATCAAGATATTTTTCAGGCTAGCTGTTAGGTCGCTGTTCGTTTTCACAGATGTTACTCAATGTTGTAATGATTCAGTTTTCTTGCAGCTAAAAACTTTTGGAAGGAAAGGACTAAATAAAAATGGAATCTGTGCGTAAAATGTTTTAACGTATTAAAGATGATTGAAAAACAGCGAGTGTTCTTTGCCAACTTTGTCGTGTCGCTGGACATGCCTACATCCTGTCGCCAACAGACGCTGTCGCTTGTGTCACCGGAAATCACCAGCTCTCTATTAAAATGAATGGGGGATCGTGCCACTTTGTCGCTGGTAGTGTGAACGCAGCTTTAGGCTTAGAATCAGATAAGGAAGATCAATACATGCATACAGACAGACCCATCAACAGCTGTGACAGGAACTAACACACTTTGCTACATTCATGCACTTTTTTTTTATAAATTTATGTACAGACACAACCTTTTTTTTTTTTCAATAAAAGGCTGGCAGCCAGCATACCATCCAGTAAATAAGAAAACAAGTGTGGGAAAACACTACCGACAAGACCATTGAGGGTTTGAAGAGGGAAGTAAAAGGGTTGTATGTTACGAGTTGCTTTTTGTTTTGTTTTTTTGCCTTTTGGTATTTTGTTTCCCATTTTTCACACTGATTTGACCAAAAATGTGCTTATATAAGAGTAAAATAGTAATTTGATTCATTAGTCGAATTCATCTTTAACTCTTTATTTTGTGTTTTTTTTTTAAATTTTTTTTTTATACTGGTGCTGTATATTATCACATGGGTAGTATTAACATGATATCAGTATTTAATTTTTTGGAATGTCTCTGTATATTGTGACACCTCTACACTTAATAAAATCTTCAAGTTCAAGAGGTAAAAATACTGCAGTTTTGAAGTTTGTAGGTTCATTGTGTCCATTGCTTTTATGAAACAAATTGTTGTCTCTTAAAGTCTGCATGAAACAGAAGCTGCGATAATCTTTTCTTCCCTGTTGTGATGTAAATCAGTGAGATGGCTTTTCAATGTGTTTAGTAGGGAGGGACTTGATGTTGTCCATTAGGAATTAATTAGATTGTTGGATCGTTGTCGTTTGCTCTCATGTGAGTGATGTTAAATAATTTGTCTGTCTTTGGGAAGAGTTTCATTTTGGAGATATAGGAGAACATTCTGTAAGGCAGCAGTCAGTGTGTTCATTGTCCTTATAGTGTTTTTTTTTTTTTTCTTTTTCTTTTTTTCTCCTAGGGTACCGACAGTACCAGTGAAGAATCTTAATGGCTCCAGCCCTGTCCATCCTGCTTTAGCGGGTAGGAAAACAAGACACATTCTTAATACACTATCAGAAATTGTTTAAAATAAAACTAATAAATGACAAGTTGTATATAAACATATGCATTATGATGCATTGCAGGTATTACTGGTATTCTGATGAGTGCAGCAGGACTACCTGTATGTTTGACCCGTCCACCAAAACTAGTTCTGCATCCTCCACCTGTCAGCAAGAGCGACATCAAACCAATTCCTGGCATCGGGCACTGTTGCCGCAAGACCACCAAAAAACAAGCCCGCAAAGGTGAGAATCCATGTACTTTTTCACAGATAAATACATTGTACTGCACTACTGCATACGTTTGTTTCTGAAAGTTGCTATTGAGGAAGCAAGGACCAAAATCCTTAAGGAAGTTTGCGTGCACCTTTTTAATCCATGCCACAAAACATTCAGGCTGTTCTGGTGGCAAAAGGGGTCTCGCTTGTTATGACAGATTTAGGCTTGAGGCAACCACTGAAATGCAACGACCACCAGTCACTACCAGCTGTTCCCATCGATTTATACACACAATAAATTTGAAATCTCATATTGCATACTAAAAATAAAGTGATTTGTTTTCCAGGTAAAACACCGGAGGAAGTGGTAAAAAGGTATTTACAGAAGGTCAGGAATCCACCAGAAGAAGTAAGACATTCTTATTATTTTGTCTTTAATCCCTACGTGATCTAAACCTCTTCTGTAACTCTGTTTTTGGCTTCAGCCTAGATGATATCTGAGTTGGCAGCAAAGGTTGCATACAGGGCAGGTAGTACCGTAGGTCTGTGGTTTTACGGATCCTCTGGAAAACATGTAGAGACAGGAAAAATTAGTGTCTTTTCCAAAGGTGCATCAGTTTATTTTAGAATGAATTTTACTTTAAAATTTTCTCTCAAATCGTACAAAATAAACATGAAATTCTGCGCACACACACATATAAGTGCATATAATAAGATGGAACTAACCATGCAGTTGTGCCTAGTTAAAACTGTAACAATATGTTTTCTTTAAATGAAGGATTTTATTGTGCAGTATTTTGGTGCAAATTCATTAGTCATACTTTGATTAATAAAAATGTATAACACCAAATTGTTATAAATTGAACAAAACCTCACAGGTTTAATCATTCTAAATATCACCAGATAACAAATAAAAAAAAAAAAAAAAAATTATATGCAGCCTTACCCAGATACATACAGTACGTTAAGCAGTATGTGCTTTATAGCTAAACTCAACTTCTTGATTGTTATATTGTCGAAATATATAAACTATATTATCACCCAACAGTCTATTAAAAAGTTGGATATATAGTACATCATACTTATTCTGCATAGTCATGTAAAGCAATATATACTATATTGCAAATCTCAGCTGCATGATTGCTTGTGTCGTCACAAAATGTGAAGTATATTATCGCCCAGCTCTAATCTAAACGCGACTATAATGTATGAACTATGCAAGTTTTAAAAAAAAAAAAATCATGACCCAGACTACATTAGATACCAGGATAAACATTTTTTGTTCTGATTACAATGCCTTTTGTGTGATGATTTGTTGGTTGCCAAAATCATAAAACCATTAAAATTCAAGAGACATTTAGAAACCAAACACTCCATCTAAAAAGACAAGACACTCTGGACATAATAAGACTGGCTGGATATAAAATGTCACATCTTATTGGCTAAAGGAGCATGTAAAAAAAAAAAACATTCATGTAAACCAGGGGTGTCCAATCCTGCTCCTGGAGGGCCACTGTCCTGCAGACTTTAGCTCCAACCCTAATTAAACACACCTGAACCAGCTAATCAAGGTTTTTAGGCATACAGGAAACTTCCAGGCCGGTGTGTTGAGGTAAGTTGGAGCTAAACTCTGCAGGACAGTGGCCCTCCAGGACCGAGTTTGGACACCCCTGATTTAAACTAATAAAATCCATTTCTTAGCCTTTTATATCTACGTGTTGGCTAATGGCGTGCTATTTCAGCTTTGTGTATTTCCTTTCAGGATTGCACTATCTGTATGGAGGCTCTGGGGGGGCCCTCGGGGTATAAGGGTCCAGGTGTAGCGAGTGTTTCACGTGCAGAGTCGGTCGGACGACTGGCGCAATGTGGGCATCTTTATCACCTGCAGTGCCTAGTGGCCATGTACAACAATGGCAACAAAGATGGCAGTCTGCAGTGTCCAACATGCAAGACAATATATGGAGTAAAAACAGGCAACCAGCCGCCTGGTAAGATGGAGTACCATGTCATCCCGCACTCACTTCCAGGACACCCAGACTGCAAAACCATTCGCATCATCTACAACATACCGCCTGGGATACAGGTATAACTAAACCATAATATATATATATATATATATATATATATATATATATAAATAATATATATATATATATTTCATATTCAGGAAATAAGTTAATAAAATTATAATTTATATATAAGAAATTATATTCATATATAAGTTATATTTGAGAAAGTTAGATTGTAGTCCATTTTCAGAGCATCTTGGTTGCATTTACACTTGGCCTACATGCCATCATTATCATATTAATAAAATATCTTCTCTCTTGTCTCTCTCAAGGGTCCTGAGCATCCAAATCCACGGAAGCCTTTCACTGCAAGAGGATTTCCCCGACATTGTTATCTCCCAGACAATGAAAAAGGACGCAAGGTAAGTCCTACCAACCATACAGTGCATATGAAAAAAAATTTAACCTCCTACACTACCGTTCAAAAGTTTGGGGTTGGTACGTTTTTTTAAATGTTTTTTTATGGTTTTTTGGGTTTTTTTTTTATGAATTCATTTAAAAGAAATCTTACTGACCCCAAATTTTTGAACATTTGTGTACTTTTTTTTTTTTTTTTTTTTAACGTCACTGCAGCATATGGAATTGTTTTTCAGTTACTGGTCAACAGAAATAAACTGGAAACATATCTCTGTATAAATATATCGTTCCCTTGGAATTACAAGGTTCTTTCTGCATTCTGAGCAGTTTTGAGATATTGAGCTTCAAAGTTTTTGCATTCCGTTCAACTTTGTAGATAGAACCTTTTTGTTTTCTAAATAAAGAGTCCCAAAATGTACACAACATTAAAAAAAAAAAAAAAACACCACATAATGTAAATAAGTTGTCACAAAATAAGAATATGCGAATAACTTAATTTTGACAAAAATGTCAGATAGAACCTTATAATTTCAAGGGGACGATATTGTAAAATATTGTGTGGATATGAAATTTATTATTAGTATTGTTTTTTTTTTTTTTTATAAATATTCAGCCCTTTAATATGACACCTTTATCATTATTTGGTGCAGCCAGTTTTTAAGTCACATAAATAGTTAAATGGACCTCAACTCTGTGCTGTCAAGGAGTTTCAGTTGACGAAATTATAAATACACCTATTTCTCTAAGGACAAACTTAAGCCTAATGCATTCGGGTCCGTTTTGACCCAGATGAGCTAAAATTTCTAAAAATACATAGTTTTTAGTACGAAAATGAAACTTTAGATATGCGTTAAGACTGTCAAAAGACACATCATTTATTTATTTATTTATTTTTACAGATTTTTTTTATTATTTTAAATGTAAGAGAACCATTTAAACTAATTTGTTACACCTTTTGCGGGTCCGTTTCGACCTGGAAGTGAACTGTGGCTTTACACATGAAATTATGACAAATTAAATGATATTAAATTCATTTCTGTTTGTAGATCAGAAATTCATAGACCAAATAGTCTAAATTTGAAAAAGGAAAGAGGGTTTAAAAAAAGGAGAGGTCCACATTTTACTCTGCTGCCACCTATTGTTGAACCACTGCAGCATGAAAAAGAGATTAAGACTGTATGTCATCTTTTTTTTTATGCAAGTAAAATTAATATATTTTTGTTTGAAAACATTGCAGAGTAATATTGATGTTGTTTTGTTAGAACAAGAATGTGTAGTTTTCATAAATTTAGGCTGCTTTGAGCAGTCATGCATTCAAAGGAATTTATTTAAATCCATTGAAGTCGATGGAGTTCATACTGGTAATTCATTATATGTCCTTATAAATTTAATATAATGATATATTCAAATAAGATTTCTCATAAATATTTATAAAATATATATATGTTCTTGCATCACACTGGTTTTTGCTGTAGTTCTTGTAAAATTTTATATTTCAAAAAATGTATCATTTTTTTAATGAATAAAAAGGGGGTAAATGTAGTAATAGCATGCTAAAAACATGGTAACATTCAAAACCTTAAAAAAATGTGTGCATTCACTCATTAATGAGAAGTTACTGATCAGAAACATTATGGTTTTAGTAGAAAAAATTAAGTTGTTAAGACTGTTTTATAAGCTGGCGTTCCAACGGGTCCAAACGGACTCGGGAATGCAAAGGGGTATTTGTTTTGTTTTTTTTTGTTTTTTTAATGCATTACAAGGGTAAGGTTACTTTTATTAGAGTTTTGCAAAAATTAGCATTGCAACATTTTATTGCTGTTAAACCAAATGCACCAAAAAGGGCCTTAGAACACTTTAATATTTAATGTAGTTTTAATTATTATTGAAGGTTTCCAATTATATCAATATGTTGTCCGGTTCTTAGGTCTTAAGGCTTTTGTTGGTGGCGTGGGACCGACGGCTGATCTTCTCAGTGGGAACCTCCAGCACCACAGGAGAATCAGACACTGTCATCTGGAATGAGGTCCATCACAAGACAGAATTTGGCTCCAATCTTACTGGACATGGCTTTCCAGATTCTGGCTATCTCGACAATGTGCTAGAGGAGCTCAAAGCCCAGGGCATCACTGAAGACGAGGAACAGCAGCTGTGAGAGGATGTGCTCGATGGTAATGGAAGAAAAATGATGGTACTAGATGTGCATTTGAAATAGGGAGCACAGAAATATGTGTGATTTAAATATGAAAATAACTAATGTGACCAACTGGTACAGATAACTGTGTGAAATAACACAGAGGTACAAGTCGGTGTGTATTCTATAATCTCAATACGAAGTACTTGGGCATGAAGTAACACAACTAAGATGATATTTGGTTAAAGGTGAATGATAGGTTTGAAGGAAAAAGGAAAGAAAGGAATGTGTGAAAAGCAAGAATGGGAGGTGGAGGGGACTCATGATGTAGAAAAACGAGGGAATTGAAAGACTAAGAAAATGCTGGTTAATGAAGCAGCAGAGATGTTATATATGCTTAAGTTATGTTGCAGTGTGAGTTTGTGTAAGTTGTGTAAAACAGTCAACTCTTGTACCTCTAACTGGAAGCTGTTCACTAAAACTGAGAAGTATAGTTTGCATAGGAATGCTTGTATTATAATTTGTATTTTCATAGATCATTCCATTCAAAATTTACTGAGAACTTGTAATATTTTTGTACGGATGATGGTGTGTGCATAAGATTCAGAGTTTTGAAGGGTCAAAATAGAGAAGCAATTTTAATATCAAATTGATTTCAAAATGAGTTTTATGGAAACACTGAATTAATTAATTCATGCTGGTTTATATGAAGCATGTGAACCCCAACTAATTATTGTTATTCAGATAATATAACAGTACTTGATATGATCATTGAGAAAAAAGATGTCCAATGCATCTAATAGTTATACATTATGAAATATCACCCTTTCACGGTACAGAAAACCAATTTGGTGGTTTAAGCTAAAAGAAGTGCTGCTTCACTACGAGTACAGCATTAAATATGTTCATCCTTAATACAGAAGAATAAATGAATTAAGATTGAGCTGGATACAGTGAAATGACAGAAGAATAGCAAGCACTTCATAGATAGATAGATAGGTAGAGAGATAGTTAAAACTTTAATGATCCCCAGGGGTCAGTTTAGTTATCGTTTGCCAAAATGAATTTTGCAAACTCAAGGATTTTTTTATAAAATATGATTTAGCTCTTTTTAACTGTTCTTTACTGTCCTTGTACTGTTTTTAGGCCAGTCTGTATGTTAGGTCATTTATTGACCTGTTTTATAATGATTCACTTCTAATGACCTAAAGAACGTGCCATTGTTTGGCATGAATGTATCTGTGCATGTGGATACTTGCGTGTGTGAGCCCATGCATCATGTGTATGCTTGCATTTGTGCTTGATTAAACATTAAAGAGTGATTAAAGAGTGTATGCTATGCATTCACCACCCAGAGGTACAGAGTGTTACTCATCTGTTTAATTTTCTTCATGTATTTCTCTTTTATATTGATGTTTTCTTCTATTTTCCTAGTTTACTATATTTTAAGAATGTTTCATATTGAGAATTTTTATAATTTTTTGAGCCTCAACTGTTTTTGGTTTCTTTTTGCCTGCCTACAACAATAAATGCCATTTTTGTTCACATGAATTGTAGTTTTCTCAAGTTGTGAAAAAAATAATAATGTGAAGTTTTTGTAATCTGATAAAACCCAGCAACCTCCTCTTGCATTAAAGGGTTAGTTCACCCACAAATGAAATTCTGTCATCATTTACTCTACCTCATGTCATTCCAAACCACACAAGAATGAACCTCATTGATTCTCGCACGTCAAGCAAGCATGCTTATTGCTTGAGCTTCCATTTACAACAACTGGTGTGAGTTGATGAATGTTAACGCTTGAATAAAATCCTAAATTAAAACTGTTCAGCATATAAAGTGATCGTGTCTCTTCAGATAATTTGGACTAAACTCAATTCATATGGATTAGTTTAACAATCTCTTTATGAACTTTTTGAAGTGTCAAAAGTGTTAGCTGCGTAATCTCTCGGATTTCATCAAAAAGAAATTCATTTGTGTTCTGAAGATGAACGAAAGTCTTACAGGTTTGGAACAACTTGAGGGTCAGTAAATGATGACAGTTTCATTTTTGGGTGAACTAACCCTTTGATGATCTAATAAAAAAAATGCTTTTTTTTTTTTGAAAGAGAAAAAATGTTTTGACAGTATCAAACCTGCACATGAAAAATTATATACACACACACACACACACATTAGGCATAACATTATGACCACTGACAGGTGAAGTGAATAACACATAATTCTCTTCATCACGGCACCTCTTAGTAGATGGGATATATTAGGCAGCAAGTGAACATTTTGTCCTCAAAGTTGATGTGTTAGAAACAGGAAAAATGGGCAAGCGTAAGGATTTGAGCGAGTTTGACAAGAGCCAAATTGTTATGGCTAGACGACTGGGTCAGAGCATCTCCAAAACTGCAGCTCTTGTGGGGTATTCCTGGTCTGCAGTGGTCAGTATCTATCAAAAGTGGTCCAAGGAAGGAACAGTGGTGAACCGGCGACAGTGTCATTGTCACGAATATGGCTCCCACTGTGCAACCTCCGGACCACCGGAGGGAGCCATCACCTGAATATTGACTCTTTGCCATTTGGACTCCATTTCCCATAGGCCCTCATTCCTGGGACTGATTGCACTCTCACCTGCACCACATCACACACACACTATTTAAGACACACGCACACACCACATCTTTGCGAAGTCTTGATTTGCTACGGTGATCATCTCTGAGCGTTATTTCTGTGGACTGATATCTCGTTGTTACCTGGACTGTTTATTATCTGTGAACCTCTGCCGCCTGCCCCAAACCTTGCCTGTACTTTGGACTGTGATTGTTTGCCGCCTGTCTTGATCCTTGCCTGTGACCCGACTTTGATTCTTGCTGCCAGCCTCGACCCCTGCCTGTCCCTGTTTACGGTATTGCTCTGCCCTTGTCTGTATCTCTGCTATTGTGAATAAAAGCTGCAAATGGATCCACTTCCTGTTGACGCTTCATTACAGAAGACTTCGCCATCCCGCGATCCAGCAGCCTGGTCACAGATTTCTACCGAGTTATCCGCCCAAGCCAATCAGTTGGCTATGCATCACCACCAACTGAGCCGCTTGACGTCGTTAACGGAGGAGCTGGTAAAGACGCTACAGGGCCTACGCCTGAATCCCGCCGAGGCCGCTACGCCCACCACGCCAGCCTTTCCCGCTCCTCCAGCGGTGAACCCCCGCCTGGCTCTGCCCGAGAAGTTCGACGGCACCCCAGCGAAATGTAAGGGTTTCCTTCTTCAGTGTTCACTATATGTTAATCAACAACCCTCTCTGTATCCCTCTGAAACCAGTCGCATATCCTTCGTGTGTTCCCTGCTTACCGGCAAAGCACTGGACTGGGCCACTGCTGTCTGGAGAGATGATAACTCAGTATTCCCTACATTCGCTGAGTTTTTACTACGATTCAGAGAGGTGTTTGAACATCCCGCGGGGGGCCAAAGTCCAGGCGATCAGTTGCTCTCTCTCACTCAGGGCAAATCAACGGCGGCTGAGTACGCGTTACAGTTTCGCACTCTGGCAGCTCAAACTAACTGGGTGGAGGACACATTGAAATTACTGTTTCGTCGAGGCCTGACCATGGAGTTGCAAGCGGAGCTTGCCTGCCGAGATGAAGGTAGCTCATTGAACACATTTATCGAACTTTCCATTCACATTGACAATCTCCTCCGCTCACGACGCCCCACGCGCGTCACTAGTTCTACCAGTCCCAACCCCGAACCCATGCAGCTGGGTTACACTCCGCTTCAACCAGAAGAGAGAGAGAGAAGACGTCAAATGCACCTATGTTTGTACTGTGGTCAGGCTGGTCACTTCAAAATTAACTGCCCGGTGCGACCCACGCCTACCAGCTCCAAAGCGGTGAGTTCCCTCATCTCATCCGATTACTCACCCACTTGCCTCAAGATTCCCATTCAACTCATTATTAACACTCAAACTGTTCCCACACAAGCCCTTCTGGACTCTGGTGCGGCTGGGAATTTCATGTCTGACACTTTCATTAAAGAACATAATATTCCCTTAACAGACTGCTATTTTCCGTTGACAGTGGAGGCGCTAGATGGAAAACCGATTGGAGGAGGAAGGGTGGCTCACATCACCGACGAGCTCGGCCTCCAGATCGGAATTCTTCACCTAGGCATCACTGCCACTCACAACCTCCTCCAGAACCAATTCTGGTGGGACTCCATGCGTCATGACGTCATCCAATTCGTCCACAACTGCACAGCCTGCCAAACATCCAAAACCCCTCATCAATCTCCGGCTGGACTACTTCAGCCACTACCCATTCCTCAACGTCCCTGGTCACATATCGCCATAGACTTTGTCACCGACCTTCCCGTGTCACAAGGCAACACCACCATACTCACGGTCATAGATCGATTCTCGAAAGCCTGCCGCCTCATTCCTCTGCCCAAGCTCCCCACTGCCTTCGAGACCGCTGAACTACTCTGCAATTTCGTCTTCAGGTTTTACGGGTTACCCGAGGACATAGTGTCGGATAGAGGCCCACAATTTACTTCTCGAGTCTGGTCAGCATTCTTCAAGAACCTGAACGTCAACATCAGTCTCACATCTGGCTACCATCCTGAGTCCAACGGGCAGACAGAACGAATGAACCAAGAACTCACACGCTTTCTCCGCACCTACTGCCAAAGAGACCAGACGGAATGGAGTCGCTATCTGATGTGGGCCGAATACGCTCAAAATTCCCTCAGAAAACCAGCCACAGGGATTACCCCCTTCCAATGTATTCTAGGCTATCAACCTCCTTTGTTCCCGTGGTCAGGAGAACCCTCAGAACTACCGTCAGTCAACGAGTGGATGCGAAGGAGCGAAGAGACTTGGGACCTGGCGCATCACCATCTGCAACGCGCTATCAGGAGGCAAGAGGTCCAAGCCAACCGACGCCGGCGACCGAACCCCCAGTACACCGTGGGGCAATGGGTGTGGTTATCCACCAGGGACCTACGACTAAGACTTCCATGCAAGAAACTCAGTCCCAGGTTTGTAGGGCCTTTCCAAATTATTAAACAAATTACTCCAGTTTCTTTTCGGTTAAATTTACCTGCTAATTATCGTGTCTCTCCCACTTTCCATGTTTCGCTGCTGAAACCCTCCGGGGGTCCGAGAGGGGAGCCGGAGGGAGCCGAGGGCCGTCACCCCCCACCACTGATGATTGAGGGCGAGGAGGCCTATCAAGTCCGAGATCTGCTCGATTCAAGGCGTCGGGGTCGGAGACTGCAATATCTGGTCGACTGGGAGGGGTACGGACCGGAGGAGCAATCCTGGGTCGACGCGGGTAATATCCTGGACCCTGCACTTATGGAGGAATTCCATCGGACGCACCCGGAGAGACCGGCCCCTCGACCACGTGGTAGACCCCGGCGTCCGCCTCCTCGCGTCTGGAGCCGCTCGCAGGGTGGGGGCTCTGTCACGAATATGGCTCCCACTGTGCAACCTCCGGACCACCGGAGGGAGCCATCACCTGAATATTGACTCTTTGCCATTTGGACTCCATTTCCCATAGGCCCTCATTCCTGGGACTGATTGCACTCTCACCTGCACCACATCACACACACACTATTTAAGACACACGCACACACCACATCTTTGCGAAGTCTTGATTTGCTACGGTGATCATCTCTGAGCGTTATTTCTGTGGACTGATATCTCGTTGTTACCTGGACTGTTTATTATCTGTGAACCTCTGCCGCCTGCCCCAAACCTTGCCTGTACTTTGGACTGTGATTGTTTGCCGCCTGTCTTGATCCTTGCCTGTGACCCGACTTTGATTCTTGCTGCCAGCCTCGACCCCTGCCTGTCCCTGTTTACGGTATTGCTCTGCCCTTGTCTGTATCTCTGCTATTGTGAATAAAAGCTGCAAATGGATCCACTTCCTGTTGACGCTTCATTACAGTCATGGACAGCCAAGGCTCAGTGATGCATGTGGGGAGCGAAGGCTGGCCCGTGTGGTCCGATCCAACAGATGAGGTACTGTAGCTCAAATTGCTCAAGAAGTTAATGCTTTGTGACGAGGCATGATGATAAAATGGCCGCAATAGCACTTTTGTGCAAGGTGTTTTAATGACAGTGTTCTTATTTTACAGTTCACCAAAGGTGCAAAAATATGTACATTGACATGAAGACCAAAACAAAAAAATAAAATAAAAAAATAGGAAAAATGGGGGAAAATATACAAAATATTTACACCGAAGCACTTGGCTGATAAATCCTTCCACAAAAAGGTAAACACACGAAATACAAGCAAACTCCAAACTACAACCCACACTAAACAAACAAACAGGCCTGCCGTTTAAACTGGAAGCTCCACCCACATGGACTCTTCCACGTTCTTCCAGAGGTGAGTATTAAAACAATAACTTTTCATAAATAACAATATACATAATAACATATAATCTTCAGTATTATACATGATCTTTAATATATTGATCATCGTTATTAATCATAACGATATATATATATATATATATATATATAATATTCAAGACAAGACGAGACATAATGTGCAGATAATACAATAAACATTTATTGGTGAACTTATCTGGTGTCTGTGTGTGTTTATTGTGGGATATGGCGAACGGGTGCGGTAATGGAATGAATATGTGTGCGTTATGTATGCAACTGGAGCGTCAACCTGACCCTAGTGTGCACCCAAGGGCAGGGAAAACAGGAAGACAAAGCCCAGAAAACAGAGCCCTCTGTCACATTACCTCCCTCCTCTCCTAGATTGACGAACTCAGCAATCTGGATAGGTAATCAGCAGTCGAGTTCTCTTTCCCAGGTCGGTGTCTGATCTTAAAGTGGTAAGGCTGCAGTGACAAGTACCATTTTGTTATCCTTGCGTTTTGATCCTTCATTGAGTTTATCCAGGTCAATGCTCGATGGTCCGTTTCGAGATCAAACTCTCTTCCCAGCAAGTAATATTGGAGACTTTCCAGTGCCCACTTGATGGCATGTCCCTCTTTCTCAACAGTGGAAAATCGAGTCTCTCGGGGTAGCAGCTTACGGCTTAAGTAAAGGATTGGGTGTTCCTGGCCCTTTTCTCCTTGTGCCAGTACGGCTCCCAGTCCATTGGCAGAAGCATCCACTTGAACTAGAAATCTCTGGGAGAAATCAGGACTTCGAAGCACGGGACTTTTACATAAGCTCTCCTTCAGCTGTTGAAACGCCCGCTCAGCTTCCTCTGTCCAGGGTACTGGGTTTCGAACCAACTTTGTGGTGAGATTGGTCAGGGGTACTGCGACACTGGAGAACTCTGGTATAAACCTTCGATACCATCCAACCAGTCCAAGGAAGGCACGTACCGCTTTCTTTGTCCGAGGTCTTGAACAGTTTCGTACAGCCTCCACCTTGTCCACCTGTGGTCGAACCTCGCCGTTACCCAGCAGGAATCCCAGGTATTGCATCTCTTGTTTTGCCCATTCACATTTCGTCACATTTAAGATCAAGCCGGCCTCACCGATTTTCTGTAAGACTCTGCTCAGGTGCTGTAGATGCTCTTCCCAGCTGCCACTGTAGATGACCACGTCATCGAGATATGCTGCACAACAGTCCTTTCCCCTCATAGAACCTGATCCATCAGCCGTTGGAAGGTAGCTGGAGCTCCATGTAACCCGAACAGCATGGTTGTAAAATTGAATAGTCCTAAGGGTGTTCTGAAGGCGGTCTACTCTCTGGATTGCTGGGCTAAAGGCACCTGCCAGTATCCTTTGCACAGGTCTAAGGTGGTGATGTATTTGGCTTGGCCGATTCGTTCCACCAGCTCATTAATCCAAGGCATTGGGTATGCCTCAAACCTGGAGACAGCATTGAGCTTCCGAAAGTCGAGACAGATCCTCAGTGATCCATCCTTTTGAAATGGATAAGGGAGATTTAGTAGTGATTAATGTTTTGTTATGCTAATTTAGAAGAGTTTCTGTTAATGTGAGTTTTTGGAGAGTGACCATCATGGTGACAAGTGGCGCATGCAGCTTGGTTTGAGAGCAGGTAAGTTACATGTTTTAAGTTGCTGTACTCATTCAGTAAGTGCTATACCATGCTATTGTTAACATGTTATCAAATTAGCAAGTTGGCATTTTCTGATTTTTCTTATTAGGGTTTACAGTGAAGTAAATAACTCATTTGATTTGGATTTAATCATTTGATTAACCAAATATTTTATGTTAATTGCTATCAAAGTGTATGAGTTAGCTAACACAGTACTTCAAGTTAAGAGCAATTAACATGCATGAGTACTACAAACTCAAAACTTGATAGTTCTGCTTACTTAAAATTGGGAACATCATAACTCAAAAAATTTGATGTAACTGATTACCTCAAATTTTTGAGTTAGCACAACTTATCCGGGTTTACAGTGTGCTTTATGTTGCTTAAGTTCATTGTTTTCATGACAGGTTACTCTCAAAATCCCGTATCAACTGTAATGTCATTTTATTTGAAAAGGAAAAGAGGAATAATTTCAGAAAATCTCTTATGTCAGTAACCATGTTTTATCACTTTTTGTCCACCAGAAGGAGCTGTTCACTTGGTTCTGAAACTGCGACAGGTGTATGTTCAGACTTTGATTACCATTGACATACTTAGCCAATGAATCAAAGGCCTTTTCTTCTCTTCTCTTCTCTTCTCTTGACATGTTTACTGGCATGAGGACAGATGGACAAAATCAAGTCCTACCCTACATTTTTCTTTTCCAAGAAGCCGTTTCACATGGATATATTTCACAATAAGGAAGAAATACTTCCTTATTTTCCTTTCTGGTTCATTTCTATTAAGCTCATGTATCAGCTGGGGTGAGGTATATGTGAGTGGCTCATGACCTGAAAGAAAGGAAGGGCCAAAATTTTACTTTGATATATAGGTCACAACATACATTCTGTTTCCCAGGTTCTTGCAGCCACTTGGAGCTTAAAGGGTTAGTTCACCCAAACATGAAAATTCTGTCATTAATTACTCACCCTCATGTCGTTTCAAACTTTTGTTCATCCTCGGAACAAAAAATTAAGATCTTTTGGTTACACTTTATTTTTAAGGTGACAGTTATATTGTACTTACTCAAATAAGTACTGAGTAATATTAATTAACTACATAGAGTTATGGTTAGGTTTAGGGTTTAGTTTAGGGTCAGTTATTATGCATAATTTACTGTTACTATAGTAAGTACATGTAGTAAAGTGTAACTGTCACCTTAAAATAAAGTGCTACCGATCTTTTCAATGAAATCTGACAGCTTTCTGTCTTTTCATTGACAGCCTATGCAACTACCACTTTTAAGGCCCAGAAAGGCAGTAAAGACATCATTAAAGTAATCCATGTGACATCAGTGGTTTAACCCCAATTAAGCGACGCAAATGCTTTGTCAAAAAAAACAAACAAAACAAAACAAAATTTACCACTTTATTCACAAACTATTCATCTCCAATGCGCATAAAAATAAAAATGAGGTTTTTTAAATACATTTTATTTTATTTTATTTCAGTTAACATTTATTTCAAGTGACAATTTTTTTTTATGATTTTAGTTTTAGTTAACTATACCCTTGGTATAATATGGATTAGCGTTTGATTAAATTTAATCAAATTTAGTTTGATTAAGAATGTAAATTATGCATGAAAACATGGCAGTCATTAGTGACATTAATCCTACTGTATGCATTATAAACTTAATCACCAAGTTGTTTTTAAGTGTATATTCATGAACTCCACTGTTTTCAAACACTGAATTTTAGTAATAATACATTAGTATTTATTTACATTTAGTTATTTATAAATTATATTAGTTGTAAATTGTGTTCACTGATCAAATTTTCAGCTGTTGCACTTTAATGGACATGAAATAATAATAAAAAGAATTGTCTTAATTTTATTAATGATGTTAATCTGCATCAGGATCAATTCTGCATAAAAAAAATACAAGAAGATATCAAGATATCTGAACAGCTGCTCAGATCACACTTGAAAGTCCAGCTGTCAAGACAGGTGGAGACAAGAACTGCCATACAAGAAATATTTTCTCAATGAGTGTCTTTCAGAACAAAAGTATGAGCATAATGAAGATGATTCATGCTTATTGTCAGTAAATGTCACTTTGCAAATTCATTGTGAATAAAAGAATAATGCAAATATGCTGATGACAAGCTCATCTATAATGGAGGTCCCATATCCACTCCCTGGAGTTCTAAACGAAGGTTTGGTGGAGCTTGTTTATCTAGTACTTTCAAGTGAGTATACTTACTTCAATGCCGTGACACTTCTTCTAGTCCCACCGTCCACCCACCATTTTTAATCTTTCTATAGGAGTGAGTCTCTTACTTGAGCCCATCCTTAAAAGAACAAGTCAAGTGGCCTTTATTTATATAGCTCTATACAATACAGATTGTTTAAAAGCAGCTTTACAGTAAGAAACAAAAAAAAAAAAAAAATGATCAGTGATGTCCAATTCTGTGGTAAAGCAGCTCTAAAAAAGTGAGACACAATAGTGTCATTATTCAGCTGAAGTCACACTATAACTGATTTATTTGGCCCAGTTTCCCAAACCATTTATCCAGTTCTTAATACAACACCACATTTCTCAAAACTATAAACACATTTCACCTGTTTTCACACACATTCCAATTTTCTCAATGTTTTCCGCAAAACTTTATACAAAAATGCCCTATTTTTCACAGGTTTAAACATGTTCTCGTTCAGAATCCATGTGTAAACATTATGTAGCGAAACTGATGACACTCTAATCAGAATCTCAGGATTATAAAAATAGGGCCACAGGTGATTATGTGCTTTAAGAAATAGATCCTAACACTGGTAGGAGAGCTGAAAAAGGTGACAGAGGAAAAAGAATGGAAAAGAAAAATAAAGGGTAGGGGACTCAAAGAACATTTGATCCTGATGAAATATGAATCACTCTAGTTGGTCATGTTCTTCTGATCATTTTACAGTAGTGTAATGAAAATAAACTCTTCTTAAAGCTCATTGTTGTATTTTACTGTATCTGCACCCTTCCATATATGTTGTATACTGTAATAGACAATGAACTGCATGATTCCTGGTTCCCAATTAGAGGTTTTGTAATAGTGTTTTGAATTGATTTCAATGGTGTTTTCTTTAACTCCACGGACCCTTATGAGGGTCCGAAAATTCACGTTATAATGTTTACACATCCATTTTAAAGGCTTCCCTATATGGTATCACCCCATGTTTGATATCATTTGAAAGCTTAGAATCTAAACTTTACAGAGAATACCATACCTTTTGTTTGTTATGATACATAAAGCAGTAAAATTGAGCTTACATATGTGTTGGTCGAAGAAAATTTTCTACGAATATGTATTTTTTATACATATATTAATTTTTTCTGAGGAATTTGCCCATTTGCCCACATTATTTCATTGTGTGACAACCATAGATCAAATGATTTTCCAAAGAATCTGGCAGTGAAATATGATCACTCAAAGAAAACAAACACAAGCGTCACATTCCAACTGCGATGACTGCTTCAACCAGTCACAAACAGCTACAAAAAGACAACATATACTATAATATTTATCACTTTCAGCAGTGTTTTATGTAATGTCAATTTTCTGTAAAATGACACTGGGATATTGCATTTATACCACTGTATATGGGTATGGGAAGACTTTAAATTTGGGTAGGTGGAAATTACATAAAAAAGGTAATATTCTTCCCTTCAGGTGCATTTGAATTACTCTTGCATACAACATGATAGAGATAAAATTATTTTTTTACAGCGTTTGCTGAAATCTAGAGGAAACAACCAAAATTGTCTGCAGGTGCTAGAGCACTCAGGGCCTGAGTTATACACTTTCAAAAAAGAATTTATAACAAACAAAAAAAAATAAAAAAAGCGCCTCTTTTTTGGGGGGGTTATTACATCACAGACAACATATACTATAATTTTATCCCTTTCAGCAGTGTTTTATGTAACTTCAAAGGGTTTCCTGTAAAATGACACCAACATTTTGTATTTAGAGCACTGTATGTGGGTATGGGAAGTTTTCAATTTGGGTAGGCCAAATCCAGGCGGAAATCTCCAAAATGGTCCCAGAGCTTATAGGAGGCTAGGCATTGGAGTAGTCTGTGTATTTGCGTCATCTGATGCAAAGTTTAAATTTGACAGAATAGAATGTTGCTGAATGAAATATTTGAGTTTGACGTGGAAGTTTTAGGTTTTAAAAACTGGTGTGTTAATTGTGTTTTTAGTTGTGAGAAAAGTGTGAATTGTTTCGTGTGTTAGCAATTAAGAAAAACAGTAATAACTGTGTAAAGTTAATTAACTGTGAAGTGAGTTCAGTTCAGCAGTAAGCAGCTCTACAGAAGACAATTAGTGTCGTTATTCACTATGAGTCGGATCAATGTTAACTCCATTCAGTTCAGTAACAGTGTCAATGTTGCAAAATTAGTCAATTATGACACAAAGTCGAATTAGCTAAAGCAGCTCTGCTGAAACAGTGATGTCAATTGCTCAATTCAGTTCAAGTTTCCTTCTCAACAAGAAATGTGTTTACTTCTACTAACCTGTTTACCCTGACAACTGTCAAGGATTAGATGAACATGTGAACTTGTGAAATACAACTGTGAACCAAGCTGTTCAATCAATGTTCAATTAGTCTATGTAGCTACTGCACCACCGTGAGACACCTTACCACAATCTTTTGCAACTAATCAATTCCATTCGGAGTCAATAGAATGGAAACTGCATAAAATATGTTAACAGAGAAAGATACAAGTGTTATATAAATAAAATGTGGTCATGAATGTAGAAAATGAGTATGACTCATGAAAGCAATGATTATCTGGAAACAGGCTGAATGAATAACATTACCAAAGAAAGATGTTAATGATGTTACATGTTTGTCATGTTAATGATAGATTATAGTCAGGGCTTGACATTAACACCTGCCAACCCGCCAAATGCGGGCAGCCTAGATTTCAGCTGTGGCGGGTAAGACATCCACTCCCACTAGTCACTTTGGCGGGTTGAATATAATTTCAGCCTACAGCCTAATGAAAGGTAGCCAAGCTCATTGTATCACAAAATTACAATTCAACCACAATTCTTTATCGATTAACTTGCTGTTAGTGAAGGCGGGATAGGCGGAATCGCGCTGAATGACACACAACATAAGCACTCTTTCGCGTGCGCTCTCTCTCTCTCTGTCGTGCACGCGATCAGATCTCTTTGTGCCTGAATAGTCAAATACATGCATACACAGATGTCAAAATGCCCATCGTGTGGAGTATCTCGCGTGAATACAGTCGGTTATGGCTTAAGTGGACGTAAACAGTTGGGTAAAAACTGAATATGTGTCAGTATATTACGTCCATGCATTCAGCAGCCCCCAAATAAATACCTGTCTGTCATTAATGTTAATCAAACAATAAAATATGTTAAATAAATGTATACATGTTAAATAAACCTATGTATCTGAAAAAAGATTTTTTAAAAATTTACTATTTGTAATTTGCTGCTTTGTTCTTTTTATATAGCCTAACAAAAATAACTGTACATACCAGCTGATATACAATGTAGTCTTGATTTGGGTGGTCAATCTGCATTTGTAAGTTTGAAAGGGTTTTAAATCTTGTAAATCAAGTAAAATGACTCAAAATCATGTAATTTAAGCATGCCAAAGTCAACTTTAATCATATAAAATGTAATTTCCCAATAGTAAAATTGTGGCCAGTGAAAATGCTGAGTGGCTAGTGACTTTGGAAAAGCATTTGCCACAGTGGCTGCTGAGCAAAAAAGTTAATGTCAAGCCCTGATTATAGTTGTGATAAATGATAGTTAATTAAGGTAACATGTTTGTCATGTTAATGATATACTTTAACATGTCAAAAGATGAATCACACATTTCTAGATTGGCCTGCTTTTGCACATCAGCTTTGTATGTTACTATAAAATCAATGCTCAGTAGGCTACTTTGCCACAAGGTCATTGACTGTCTCTAAGATGTAGTAGTCATGCCCAGACTGTTGTTTTGTTGTGGGAATGACTATATATTGAGAATAATATTAATGTTGGGAATAAACCCTAAAATGGCTTCTTTGTGTGCTCTTTTAATGTTATAGTTCTGACAACTATTCTAGCTGTGTATCCACTATATTGATTGCAGCATCGAAATGGTGGTGAAAAAAAAACTAATTAGATGATTGAAATGAATCATAAATTGACCAAGCAAGTATATGATATTGGGAGCAGAGGAGCATGTCAAGCAGCATAAGCCATTTCATTAATGTGAAAGCATCTATGAAAGAAGCTAGATCTTTGTAATGAGTAAATTGATATAAATTTAAGCCATTTTGTTCATTGCATGGTGTACAACTGAAACATCCATACATAATTCATCATCAGATAATTAACTATGTAAATAATTTCAAATGACAACTTTAATTTCAAATGAAAAATTTGAAATTTGTTATATTTTCTGCACCACTTGCAGCCAAAGAGTAATTTTGCAATTCTGGTTTGTGATGCTAGTGGTGCAGAAATTATGCAGTTCACATTTAAATTGTGGACATTCAAATGATCTCTCTCTCTCTCTCTCATATATATATATATATATATATATATATATATATATATTATACACACATTACAGAAGGTAATAAATCAAGATCTTGATTTCCAAGTTAAATAATTGTAGATCAAAAAGAGGACATATTTCAGTGAATGTTAGTGAACATATTTCAGTAACATCTAGTTATTTTCTTTCCTATTTATTTATTCAAATTTGTTATTCAAGCTTTGTTCCAATGCTCTTGCTGTATTATTGATGAGTCACTGACAGTAAGTTGTCATAAAATATGTCAAGCATGAGTTACACCTCTTTAACTGCAATCTCCTTTTGGATATCAGTACAGTTATTCAAGAATAATCCACCATCATTAAACAAAAAAAAAAAAAAAAAAAAAAAACCTCTTTTCAAAACAGCCATAAAATGCATTCACATCAATGAGGTTTGACAAAAAACTACTGTTATTAATTTCCACTGAATATATACCATATATACCACAATGGGTGTGCCAAGCCAACTGGTTGAGGTGTGTCTAATGATTTATGCACTTATGCAATTATGTTCTTGACTTAAAAGAAACAGTATGAGCAATTTCAAAACAATTATGCCAGAGAGTATTTGATATATTTCAGAGCAGCTATAGTTATAACAAAATATTATTTATGGACCAAGACAAAAGATCATTTACAAAAACAAATTCCGTGGCAACCATTGTTTGAGCCAAAATATTGTGACTACACTCCATCAAACTGCATGCAAAGAATCAGTCATTTTGTGTATTGATTTATTTATATTTTATGTATCTACAGAAAATAAAAATGTAGTAACAGTGGTATTATGGTGGAGTTTCTGTTATGGTACATGCCCATGGCAATACATAGGGATTCTCCTTCTCATTGAATATTTTTTGGAGTGTGCAACTCCTACACCCCACTCCCCCCAAAAGCAATAGCAACATTAGGCATTCCTATTTATTGTTGAACCAGTTCTTACGCCACCTTTTGTATTATTCTGTTGGCATGCCAGTCTAATATATCAACTGAAATTCAAATGCATTCATACACCCAATTTACAACAGTCAATAAACAATTCAAAAAGAAGAAAAATCTTCTGTGTTCACATGACCCTCCCTGTACTTCTTAATGTTCAATGCAATGATGAACCTTTCTAATAGTATTCCTATTAGTATGTTGTAGTACGTTTATGGTATATTTTCTTTCATGAAATCAATTAGTTTGAAATGTTAACAATCACTTACAGGCCACATCTGAAATATAAATGGGCCTCCAAGAGTGTGTCTATGTACATTCTTTGGGATCAATTTTTGTTGGCACAAACAAATAGGCAAGCTAAATGTCCAAATTTAGTCTAGAATATAAGCTACTTATTAACTTTTTGTTTACAGAACTGTTGTATTAAAGCAATATCACACTCTTGATCATGCTGTTCCAGTGGATATTGGCACAGCTGTGATTACTTTGGTTTGTGATAATGCTTAGTTATTTCTTTATTTTACAGTGCACATCTAATTGTGCACAGTAAAATAAACTGTGAAGACCTTTCTGTCTTTTAACACTTTTGAGAGGGCGGTTCATGGTTTTATTACTTCAAGGCTTAACTGTTGCAATTCACACTATATAGGAATCGGTCAAGCTTCCCATTCTAGGCTTCAAATGGTTCAAAATGCAGCTGCCAGGCTCTTGATGTCAGCAAACATGAACATATCACCCAATTTTAATCTCATTACACTGGTTGTCGGTCCTCTACAGAATTTAATTTGATGTTGTTTTAATAGTTTATAAATCTCTAAATGGCTTATAGCACCATCCTATCTCGCTGATCTCCTGTCTGAATATTGTTTGGGGGAGGTATCTGAGATCCTTAAACCAGAGACTATTAGTTGTTTCAAGGACTAGACGAAACTTAGAGGTGACCAAGCGTTTGCAGTAGCAGCACTAGAACGTCTCAGGTTACCCATGTAACCATGGTTCCCTGAGAAGGGGAACGAGACACTGCGTCAAAGACACCTTGGGGAATGCCTTGGCGTGGCGATGTCTGAAGTAAGAATAGAAACGCGACAATGATATTGGCCTGCGACAGCCCATGACATCACTCTAGTGCGAATGTGAGTATAAAAAGAGCACCTAGAGTACACGTCATCAGCATTTTGTCTGAAGGTGACCTGGCCAGGTAAACCTAAGCATGGCAGCGAGACGCAGTGTCTCGTTCCCCTTCTCAGGGAACCATGGTCACATACTTAACCTGAGATGTTCCCTTTCGAATGGGAACTCACACTGCATCAAAGACACTTTAGGGAATGAATACCCACTCTGCCATGCTGAGGGAATAACCGCCTAATTAGGGTTGACGAGCAAAAGAAGGCTAAACGGAAAAAATACCAGAAGCCAATTCCCTCACCAGGTCAGCATGGCTGTCAGTGACACACTTCCCTAAGGCCAAAAACCCTAGCTCATGCCCAAAAGCAGGGCAGAGCTCAGTTCTGGTAATACAAAACAGAAAGATAAGTATTACCTTTAAGAGAATACAGGCAAGGAAAACTAGTTCCATCGCCTTATCACTATATCAGGGGGATCTGGTTCAACCCCTAACGGCCCCAGGAGAGATGAGAGATAGAGAACTCCAACTGACTTAAAGTCAGTGTCCCTGCCTGAGATGGACAAAGGACAGTATCAAGGCTGCTAAGATGGCAAACACTCGATGAACCATCCAAAGGTAACTAACAGTGAAAAACAGTTTATCAAGGTGGCCTAAACAGGGCCGAACGCATGATTTCACTGTTAAACTGTAGTTCAAGCAAGCGAAGGCCTCCACAGAACGACTCTAAGGCGAGGGGAGGCCAAACATGCTAAATCAAAGACGGCTTATCAAGGCGGCCTCAAAGGAAGCCGAATGCATGATTCTAACATCTGACATAAGCCCAAAAGAGCAGAGGCCTCAGCAGAAAAACCCTCTCATAGAGAGAGGAGGCCAAACCTACTCAACAACTTATCAAGGTGGCCAAGGAAGGTCAACGCTTGAAAAGTAGTCTAAATAGGGCTCAGATGAGTGGAGGCCTCAGCAGAAAGACTCTCTATAATGAGAGGAGGCCAAATTCACTCAAATTTAAAGACAGTTTACCAAGGCAGCCTCTCAGAAGGCCGAACACTTGATGTCGCTGTTTAAATTGAATCCATGTGAGCAGCGGCCACTGCAGAAGGACCCTCTATAATGAGAGGAGGCCAAGCATGCTCAACAAATAGTCCGCTCATCAAGGCAGCTAAAGAAGGCCGAGCTTGAAAAGCAGCCCAGACAGGGCTCAAATGAGCAGCGGCCTCAGCAGAAAGATTCTCTATAGAGAGAGGAGGCAAAACTCTTTCAAGTTAAAGACCGTTTACCAAGGTGGCCTCACAGAAGGTCGAACACTTGATGTTGCTGACTAAATTGAACCGATGTGAGCAGCGGCCACTGCAGAAGAACCCTCTATAGCAGTGGTTCCCAACCTGGGGTCCGAGTTCGCAGGGGGGGCGCGAGAGTTTATATGCTTTGAGGTCAAACATGGATACGAAAAACCTTTTTGTATAGTTGCTAGGAATGCTCCAAATGATCGGCCACTTATACGAAAATGTTGTCAATTACTTCCTTTGATTCTATACGTGGTCTCTCAGCTTGCCGATCACATAAACCGATCACATTTTTATGACGCAAAAGACGCGAGCTTGTTCACACCAGCTGTGAGAGCTGCGGCAAAAATGAAAAGTTAGCAGTGGCTGGTGTGTATACAATAACGGAGTGAAAACGTGTGTATGGTTCAAACTACTTTATTAAAAAAAAAAAAAATCCAGAATTTTTCCACTCTCTTCTCTTCTTTCCCTAACATGTGAGCGTGTTCTCCTCATTAGAGCTTCAGGTGAAGAGTTGCCAGTAGTAGAGATGCACCGGTCTACCGACCATCAATCAGAACCTGCCAGTTCCGTTTTTTGTCCCGGACTTGCACACAAAATGCACTGCAATCATTTCCCAAAATGTAATTTGTTTGGACGTTAACAGAGGCCAGAGATGGGACACGCTGAAGACAGATGCAAAGAGAAGAGCAGAGAAAATACTGTACCGGGCAGAACAAGCTCACTGTTGCGATGCTCAGAATATTGAAAGACAATTCTACACATTAAATTGGGGTGGGGGCTTATATGAATGCATTTCTGAAGGAACTGACTTACTTCACAAAAGTTTCGATGACATTTTCTTTTAGGGGCCGTTCACGTCACGTCTTTTCCGCGCGCAAGTCAGTTATTTCAAATGTAGATGCGCGGCAGGCGCGCTCATAATGGAAGTGACGCGGTCGCAACGTGCACGCGGTGCGTTTTCCAGGCTCATCGAGATAAGTACTTTTCAGAATGCCGCAAGCGCAACGCAGGTCATGTGACAAGAACCAACCGATCAGCTTCGGCCTTTCCGTAACAAAACATCGAAATCTCAGCCGAACAGCTGATCACAGCTGTACAGGAGAAGGAGAAAGCGGTGCGGCCACACTTTCCATGCGCTTTTATACGCGATATGTGAACGGCCCCTTAATCTTATCTCCGTATGATGCCTATTAAAGTAGTGTTTATATAAGTGCAGTGCTGGTGCTGCTTTGTTTACAGAGGTAACCAAGAAAACTCTACACTGCAAAAATGCTTTTCTTATTTAGTATTTTGTCTTGTTTAGTCTAAATATCTAAGAATTCTTAAATCAAGATGTTTTTACTAGATAAGTAAAATGACATAAGAAATTTTTTGTCTTGTTTTCTGGAAAATAAAATCAAAATGAAGTGAGTTTTTGCTTAAAACAAGCAAAATTATCTGCCAGTGGGGTAAGAAAAATAATCTTGTTTCTGTTTGAAATCTTGTTTCTTGTTATTGTCCCAAACAGAAACAAGATTATTTTCTTACCCCATTGGCAGATAATTTAACTTGTTTTAAGCAAAAACTCACATCATTTTGATTTTTTTTCCCAGAAAACAAGAAAAAATATCTTATGTCATTTTACTTATCTAGTAAAAGCATCTGGATTTAAGATTTTTTAGATATTTAAATATTAAGTAAGAAAAGCATTTTTTGCAGTGTATTGCTGCTGTTCCATAAGCACCACCTTCTGGTAGAGAGTGAATTTGCATGTTTTGTTTTTTTGTTGTTGTTCATGGACAAAAGTTTGGGAACCACTGCTCTATAGTGAGAGGAGGCCAAGCATGCTCAACAAATAGGCCGCTCATCAAGGCGGCAAAAGAAGGCCAAACTTGAAAAGCAGCCTAATTAGGGCTCAAATGAGCGGAGGCTGCAGCAGAGAGACTGTCTATAGCGAGAGGGGGCCAGACACACTCAATTTTAAAGACAGTTTACCAAGGCGGCCTACAGAAGGCCAAACACTTGATGTCGCTGTCTAATTACACCCATGTGAGCAAAGGCATCTGCAGAAAGACCCTCCATCGTGAGAGAAGGCCAGGCATACTCAACAAAATAGACCACTCATCAAGGTGGCTTAAGAAAGGCTGAACTTGAAAAGCAGCCTAAATAGGGCTCAAAAATGAGCAGAGGCCTTAGCAGAAAAACTCCCTATAGTGAGAAGGATACCAAACACACTCAAATCAACGACAGTTTACCAAGGTGGCTTGACAAAAAAAACCCAATTGTACTGTTTAATTTAGGGTTCAGGTGACAGCACTGTAAAGACAGATACCAAGGTGGCCTAGAAAGGTCCAACACTTGATATTCTAGTCCAAAAGGTAGCTCAGACAAGTTTTGCTATTAAATAAAACTCGCTGCCAGCTAAATGAAAGAAGGCCTCAGCCAACCAAAAGGGGGATATTATTTCCCTCTTGCGTGGGGTGGATTTCTGCCACCCGAACGCTTGGCTACAATGCCCTCTATCAAATCCCTTTTATTTTTCCTCATGTCCTGCCTCTTTTGGGACTTACTCCTGGTATCAGGAGGAGGAGCCAGAGAGGCGACACTCTGTTTCTGGGCCTGTCTATGGCCCGCAGACCCAGACGGCCCAGGACCCCCCAAGGTTTGAGGCATGGACCTGGAACGGCACGGTATAAATTTCTTAAAAGCTGCGGACCGCACACTCGTCTCTCTAAACTTATCGACCACTGCCTCAACGGATGTCCTGAACAGCTGAGAGGCTGGCGCATCCAGAAGAAAGCGTTTTTCTTTCTCCCCGATGTCGGCCAGATTGATCCACAGATGTCTCTCCGTGGCCACCATAGCTGCCATAGCGCGACCAATCGCGGCAACAGTTTGCTTGGTGGTCCGGAGAGCCAGATCTGTGGTGCGGCACAGCTCTGTAACCGCCTCAGGGGAAAGACCCTGCCCATATCCAGGTCCTTAAGCAGGTCAGCCTGGTAAGCTTGCAGCACAGTGTCTAATGCTCCACCAGCCTGACCTGCAGCCGCATACGCTCCATAAGAATGTCCTCGTCCAGTGCAGCCACATCCTGCTCTTCCTGGCTCGAAGCCAGAAGAGCGCTATCTGCCTGATCAGATGATTCTAAAGAAAGAATGTCCTCATCTGGCTCAGCGCTCGCGCCAGCGGCAGAGGAATGAGAGAGAGACATACAGTACCTTGTTCAATGCTTGACCTGTGAGCCCCAGGATCTCAATCTCCGCTGTGCCTCAGCTGCAGCAGGTCCTGATCCCCTGGGGACCAATGCCTGCCCTGATTTCCTCAAGAAAAGGGCCAGGTGCAAACGGAGCTTTTAGAAAAGCACTCACAATCTGCGCATTCCGCTCCCTCGAGAACGGAACACACATGATCCTCTCCCAGACAAATAACGCACATATCGTGTATCGTCCAGTGTCAGATAGCGCTGACATAGGGGAACACACTTCCTAAAGTGCTTGTCAGAGGAGGATGCCATGGTAACAGTCGCCTAAACACACTTCAAACAAGGGGTCACAAAAAAGCAAAAAAGCTAATGACGTGTACTCCAGGTGCTCCTTTTATACTCACAGTTGCACTAGAGTGACGTCATGGGCTGTCGCAGGGCAATGTCAATGCCGCGTTTCTATTCTTACTTCAGACATCGTCACGCCAAGGCATTTCCCAAAGTGTCTTTGACGAAAGGGACCTGCGGAACAGTCTACCTGTTAGTATCAGAACTGCTACAACTGTATATAATTTTAAATCAAACTAAATCTTATTTGTTTTCTATAGGCATCTTTATAGCTGAGTTAAGGCTGCTCTGTGCCTGCTCAAAATTGTGACACAATGCAGCATAAAAGGCTAAATTATGACCCACCTCAGTCCTTAGTATAAAAATATGCAGTTAAAATTGTTGTGTAAATGCATTTATGCCACCTCTGAGCAGAATTAAACAGTCTGTGTAAAGATACCTAATTGCCACTTCAGAAGCGCTTCTGTGCCACTTTTGCAGTGTAAATTTGGCATATAGCATTAATCAGTGATGTGATGCTATTTTGCTTTTATATATATTGAGTTTTAATCATATGTACAGCGCTGACATAACACTGACATTGACAATTATTAAAATATTGTGGACTAAAACCATAATTTATCATTTATAGGATACTCTTTTGACTTCGACAAAATCATCAGAATAGCTATGGAACTTGTTGTTTTTGTATAAAGATGATAAATTTCAAACAGAAAAGCAACCACTCCAGTCAAACAAGATTATTAGTTGAGTGATGATATTAGCCCATAAAGATATGCAGTATGGCCGGTCCCTTGGCGTATGTGATCACTCACTTGTTATGGGAGAATTACTTAAATGTACATATGATATTTCATTTTCCACCAAAAGCTAGTAATATTTAGTTAGATTTTGCAATTTGAACATTTCACCCAAAAATGAAACGGTTGACGGTAGCCCTTGATTTCCATAGTACCCCCTCCCTCCCCCCCAATACTATGGAAGTCAGCTGTTTGGTTATTCTTCAAAATATCTTCTTCTGTGTTCAGCAAAAGAAAGAAGGTTCGGAACAACTTGAGGGTGAGTAAATGATGACAGAATTTTTATTTTTAGGTGAACTATCCATTTAACACTTGATAATTTAAACAATAAAACAATTTAAGAATAACTTTTCACCCACTCCTACAAGCTTGAATCACAATAAGTGAAAAGTTTCTTTTTTAGTCTATAAGCTTGTGTTGTGCAATAAACAACCTTCATACTGAATTACCCTCATGACATGCTGCTTTTTCTCCACTTATTCTCCGCTCCCAATCTTGTTCCCCTCCTTTGTTATTTTAGACCCATAGTATTCAAGTAACAAGAGAAACCTGCCGCACAACTTCACATTTAAGATTCAGAGCAACCAGTCTTACAAATATCCATATTGCTGGAATTCTACCACCCTACCGTCTGGACGAGAATCTCTATGCATCAATACATTTCTGTAAGACCTCTGAAGAATGTCCAAGATTTCTCCAGCATCCTGATCATAAAGGAAAAACTTTGAGGCACTTAAAATACAAATTGAATACAGGATAGGATATCTGAGGCACCTTTAAAAAGTGCCTTTTTTTCTGTTAAAATATAATAGTTAACTACTTAGTTAATGCAGATTCGTGTCAGCAGGCAACAACATTAATTAATAATCTAAAAATCGTACATTATTGTTCGAGTCATATCATATAAATGCATATGAAATCACAGCCTTGTAAAACAGTTATGTTTTCCCATGAAATTGGGTTGAAAATTTCAGCAAGTCACAGCGAATACTGATATGGAAGCCCGTTTCCGCCACAATAAAGTAAAAAATATGATTCTTTAAGTCATATTATTGAGAAACTTTCTCATAATTATGACTTAATATCTCATTATATTGAGAAAAATTCTCATAATAATGACTTACTATGTCATAATAATGAGAAACTTTCTCGTAATTATGACTTAGTATCTCATAATAATGAGAAACTTTCTCGTAATGATGAGAAACTTTCTCGTAATTATGACTTAGTATCTCATAATAATGAGCAACTTTCTCGTAATAATGACTCAGTTTCTCATAATAACGAGAAACTTTCTCGTAATAATGACTTACTTTCTCATAATAACGAGAAACTTTCTTGTAATAATGGCTTACGTTCTCATAATAACGAGAAACTTTCTCGTAATAATGAGAAACTTCTACGCATGCGCAGAGCAGCGGAGCAGAAGGGCGTGGCACGCTAGCGAAATCCGCTGGTCAAAGTCTCATAAATGCGAGAACACAGCAAACATGGCACGTTCTGCAAAACAGTTGTTTTCGTTGAAGTCAGTGTAATCTACAAAGTGTAGTCTATAGTATCATTAAATAACATAAATTATAAATGATCAGTATATATTTAATACTTTTCCACGCGCACGAGAAGGTGGAACGCAAAGTGGTTTCCGTGGTAACGAACGACGCCTGCTTGTGCTCACCGGTGGAAACTGTTGCATGAACGCGACGGCTTACAAAACTATCAGATTAAAGAAGGAATATGACATTTATTCGTTAAGTTTAAGTGCAACGTCTTCATAAAATGTGTGGGTTTATGTGTTAACGTTAACGTATTTCGCGGATGAGTCTAGGCTATTTGATGTGCAGGTTTGCCTAGACATACAGAAAACACCTTTTAAGATGGGTCAGAATGTATGCAAAAGACAGCTTTCCAGATTAAGCGTTTTTTAACAGACTTGGATATGTAGGTGTGTGCTGTCTTATTCCTCTATCTGTTTGAAATCCATGGATCACCACTCTGTGTTTCTGCTTGTTCATACACAAAAATACAAATGAATGTTACAAATGAATAAAAGACTATATCCCGTCTCATATACTGATAATTTATTAATATTGTTATTTATTTAATTATATTATAGATTACACTTTTGCAGAACGTGTCATGGTTGCGGAGTTCTCGCATTTGACCAGCGGATGTCGCTAACGTGTCACTGCTCCGCTGCTCTGCGCATGCGTACAAGTTTCTCATTATTACGAGAAAGTTTCTCGTTATTATGAGAAACTAAGTCATTATTACGAGAAAGTTTCTCATTATTATGAGATACTAAGTCATTATTACGAGAAAATACGTCATTATTACGAGAAAGTTTCTCATTATTATGACATACTAAGTCATTATTACAAGAAACTTTCTCGTTATTATGAGATGTTAAGTCATTATTACGAGAAAGTTTCTCATTATTATTAGAAACTAAGTCATTATTACGAGAAAGTTTCTCATTATTATGAGAAACTAAGTCATTATTACGAGAAAGTTTCTCATTATTATGAGAAAGTTTCTCATTATTATGACATACTAAGTCATTATTATGAGAAACTTTCTCAATATAATGAGATACTAAGTCATAATTATGAGAAAGTTTCTCATTATTATGACTTACAGAATTATATTTTTTTACTCAACTGTGGCAGAAACGGGCTTCCATAGATATATTAAAAACCAAATAGTTTGTTGTCTTGAATTTCTTATATTTGATTAGTATTTCTTTGATCTTATCTAACAGCTAGATTTAGATGCAACCTTATCTGATCCTTTAGCAGCAATTTATTTTTATCCCTTTGTTCTAAATGTCAGGTTTACAATACATGAAGTATTCTCAAATTCCTTACCCTTTGTTTCCATAGAACAGAAAAGGTTTTCACCTTTGTCCAGCTAATGCTTGCCTATAGCCCATTCCAAGTGAAAACTTTGTGCTTGGCTGAGAATACCCTCTTTGTCTTTAGCTTAGAACTTTGAAATCACTGGGATTGGTATAGTTGTATCAGGAAATGTTTTAGGGCACCTGTTTGAATGCACTTGCCTTGAGGTTTTTAATCCTTAAGACCTTGATTAGTTGGTTCATGTGTATTTAATTAGGTTTGGAGATAAACTCTGCAAGAAGGTGGTCCTCCAGGACTAGGGTCAAGTTCATAAAATCTGTAAATTATCCATTAAGACTTTTTTTTTTTTTTTAAACAGAGCCATACAGAATAAGAAACAAAAACATTAGAATGAAACCCTGACATGAGTAATAACCTGAGTTGACATAACAGGTTTGATGGCTCTGCCTTCTATTTAATAATCTTATTCAAACTCAGGAGCAACAAAGACAAAGAATTGTGTGTGACAACAGTCTCTCTTTATTTGCACATCTGTGCATATTAAGCAGTTATTGTAATTTTGTTTTCACACCCTAAAAGAATGTATTAAAGAAAGAAAGTTGATTTTCTAAGATTGTTTTCGGATATTGCTGTTATAAATATGATGCCACTCTTTAAGTGAAAGTGTTACGCCTGCTAATGTAAATGTTAATAAATAATAATAATATTAATAATAAATGGCGTTGTATGATTTTGTTATTCATTATAAGAAAATGGTACCTCTGGTAACTGTATATTTGATGACTGTAATTGTCACTCGCTCTGCTATTACAAACCCTGTAATCATGCGATGGTATTTCAGAGTAGGTATTCAAGCTTAAAGTTGGTAATTACTAAATCCTTTGTATCTGCATACGTCATCAAGAAGGTGGTGTGGCTTTCGGAGCAATTCTACCTGAATTTCTCAATAGACAACTGAACTGGCATCAGCTGAGAAATTACAGTTTTTTTTTTTTTTTGTTTTGTTTTTTGAGCTGCTGAATTTACATTTCTTTGAGTTATTGATCATTATTTTCCAGTTTTTCACTGTAAAGCTGCTTTGAAACAATCTGTATTGTATAAAGCGCTAAAATAAAGGTGACGACTTTAATTGACATTTCTTAATTAGCCTACACATTTCAATGAATTCGATGTTTTTTATAATTTACCGAGGCTATTTTGTTACGCCAGTATAGCTGAGAATCGTGAACAATCGTAATTCATAGTTAACTTAATTTAACCTACTTTAAAATAACTAGATCAAATGATAGCCTACTGTATGAAATTACTGTTAAAAGACAAAAAGCGAAATATAAAGTATATACCTCACTGCATGATGACAGAGGCGCGAATTTCTGCTGATGGAAAAAGAGAATATATTATAGGCTAGCCTAATCAATTTTTAGACATAAACGTAGACAAATGTTGCCTTTTAAATCTGTCTCTGGATTCAAACACAAATATGCAACATATAGCCTATATATTTTTAATGAAGCTCTAATTTATTAATTTAATTTTGTGCATAAAATCAAACACCATGTAATTAAATGTTGTAACGGAAAATCTGTGATAACCGATTCACTTTCGTTTTTGACAAAAGTTGTTGACAGAATAGTAACAGGGAACACCTAGTGTGTTTCCATATGCACGCTTCAGTGATCAGTCACAAATCACCACACCTTACAAACTTCTAATACCATCACCTACATTTTTCTTGCCAGTCTGTTAATTTTAAGATTGAAGGACAAATCGCACAGAGCTCTGCAAGAAGAATTACACTGTTTTGGTGCGCATGGTTATGAATTTGAACAGCGAGAAGGGGTAGGTTACTAAAAAGCTGATAACATTGTAAATTGTGTGATGAAATATAGACGGTACTCTTTAACTAGATTTGTTTGTTTGTTTGTTTGTTACATTTACTAATGTCTCTGAATTTGCATTTAAGACTTCTTAATCTTTTGTTGGAGTAAAACGAAATTATTTTATATTCCTCTGTCTGGTCCGGCGACTTTATCATGTATAAATGTAGCTATCATTTTAATGAGTGATTTTCGAAACATTAAAATAGTAAGCAACCGAACATTTGCTAGAAAAAAAAAGACAGTTTCACGCCTGCCACATAGACATGTTAATAACATAAAACTAATTAAAACAACAACAACAACAACAACAACAACAAACAAAACAAAAAAACAAAAAACAAATAGGGTAATCGAAAGTGTTTGCCTGTTGTTCTCTGTAACGTGTTATTCTTCCATTATGAGTGAAATGAAAAATGCAAAATAACAACTTCAATCATTTTTAATTTCATATTTCTATAGGCTAAATGTATTAAGTGTATTGAGTCCTCATTCCTTGAGCAGATTTTTTTGCCCCTTGTCTTTATATTTTCATATTAATCTGATAAAAATGAAAGTTATTTAAATCTATCTGATTCATTGCGCAGTTGTTACAAGCTAGTTTGATGAGTTGGACTGTTAACAGAAAACAAAGACATCAGATCATGCAGGTTCGGTTTATGTTTGCTGATCAGTGTTTATATGAGAGTAAAGCCTAAATTATGGAAGATATTCTGGACTATTTTCAAAATAAACTGCAAAATGTATTTGCAGTTGTGTTTTCCATATGTGGACGCATAAATTGTGACATAATCCAAACGCAATTGCAAATTACTGTTTTCGCTGTTGCGAACGCACAGTGACTGCCAAATTTCAAATGGAAAAGCAAAGTCCAGCTGCAACTGAATTTCCCATGTCTTACGAGCGACCTTGTCATTTTTTAATAGCAATCTCAATTACCACGTCTACTTTTTCATTTTCTTTGCTCGTGTATAGCTATAGCCTGCCAAAGCTCAAATGCAATCGCAATTCATTTAGCATTTGAATTTCCGATGCCTTACACGGAAACCTGTCAATCAGCGTCAGTGGTGGGACTATACTATGGGGCGTGTTTGTATGATAAGTGACGTCACTCGCAGTCGACTGTCAAGAGGGGAAATCTCATGCCGAATGCTTTGAATAATGGAGGTAATCGATGAAATTGTGGAGGAACTTATGATACTCGCGCAGCAATTTGACGACAGTTCATACTCTACAGATGTCTTCTTACTTAGAAGTCATTTTTGGACAGGTTAAATGAGTTTGTCGCCTTGACGATTAGCAGCATCAGTAATGTTTTCTTTGCCAACCTGAGTGAAGTGGCTGAGGGACTTTGTGAGGGACAGAACAACTAAAGGACCAGGACGTCCTTTGATGGACATACCACTAGAGTTGACTGAGTACTACCTTGTATGTGGTTACACAGCATGGATTAAGGTAGGCTACATACAATTTTCAGAAATGTGTATTGGCGAGAAAAAAAGCATATGGCACAACGAATATTAATACAATATTAAACATATATATGGCAGCTACTTTTGGCTCTCCAGGCCAAGACTTCCCTTACCAAAATTAACCATGGTTAATTGTAGTTAAAAACATGGCTATTGTAGTCATTCAATGGTAACCACAAATTAACCATGTTTTTCTACAAAAACCAAACTTTAGCTAAGGTATTTGTGTGGTTATACAAATGGTAATCAATACACCAAAAAACCAAAACAAAAAAACAACAACAACATGGTTTTATTATAATAAAAACATGGATAATTTTTGTAAGGGTTGTTTTTAAAGGATTGCTTTGATCGTGTTAGGTATTTATGCTTATATTATTGCCTTATACAGAAATATATATCATCTGACAATCTGCTGTATTAATATTTGTTATATGTACAGTGCCATACCTTCCAAATGCTTTTTTTCTCGCTAATACACATTTATGAAAATTGTATGTACCTTAATTCATGCTGTTCTAGTCTTCTACGAATGGTTCGCTGAGAACTCCAAGCAGGCGCACAAGCTGGACACATGAGCAACCACATTCAGCGTAGTACTCAATCAGTGGTACGTCCATCAAAGGATGTCCTGGTCCTTTAGTTGTTCTGTCCCTCACAAAAAGCCTGTCAGCCACTTCACTCAGGTTGGTGAAGACAACATTACTGATGCTGCTGTTCATCAAGGTGACAAACTCATTTAACCTGTCCAAAAATGACTTCTGAGTAAGAGGACATCTGTAGAGTATGAACTGTTGTCAACTTGCTGTGCGAGCATCATAAGTTCCTCCACAATTTCACCGATTACCTCCATTGTTCAAAGTATTCGGCATGACATTTATTATTATTATTATTATTATTTTTTTTTTTTAGGTTTATCAGCAATTATACAAAAATATACAACCCTATTAACAAAAAAAAAAAAAAAAAAAAAAAAAAAAAAAATACAGGGCCAGGGGTAATATAAATTACATTATATAAAGTACCTCAAAAGGCACTTTTTAACAACCAGACAAAAGGTCACAGAGCATACAGTCAACTGTACCTTATAGGAAAGAACAAATATTATAAGATGCACACAATGTTATCAATTTTAAGGCTTTAACATTGCTGGAGGTAGATACTGTATCCAAGTAATACTTCAAATCTTTACAAAATATAATAAATAGGGGCTTTACAGACAAAAATTTGCACTTGTGTATAAAAAATTTAGCTAGTAAAATAAATAGATTTATTAGAAAATATTTGTCTTTTAGATTCTTATCAAAATGATAAAAACCAAAGAAAACATCATTTACAACAAAGAAAAATTGTCTAAGAGAGAAGCATGTATAAATAAACAGAATTTTTTCCAAACTGCATGACATTTCTCCCCAGTCGACTGCGAGTGACGTCACTTATCATACAAACACGTCCCATAGTATAGTCCCACCTCTGACGCTGATTGACAGGTTTCCGTGTAAGGCATCGGAAATTCAAATGCTAAATGAATTGCGATTGCATTTGAGCTTTGGCAGGCTACATACGCGACGCAGAGAAAGTGAAAAAGCAGATGTGGTAGTTGAGATTGCTATTAAAAAAAATGACAGGGTCATAACTCGTAAGACATGGGAGTCGCTGTGCGTTCGGAACAGCGAAAATGCAAACGGTAATGCAAGATTTGCAATTGCGTTTGGATTTTGTCACAATTTGTCTCCACATATGGAAAACGCAATTGCAAATACAATTTGCAATTTCTTTTGAAAATAGTCCAGAATAGTCCAGATAGTCCAGAATAGTCCAGAATATCCTTCCATAGTGGTAGTCACTACCCAGGCAGCAAATTTTCTTTGGCATAGATTTAGCCCAAATAAACAGCTGAGGTGTGGCCCAGATTAGATTGTGTTTGCCGGCCCAAATCTGGCCCACTTCTTTTTAGCCAGAACTAAACCAAAACAGTACCATAACTCCACCCATAGTGAGCCAAATAAAAAAAAAATGTGGCCCATGTGTGAAACTTTATGCAATTCTTGTATGGTTGAGTTCTGTAAAAGGCTGACGGCCCTTATGTGGCCCACATGTGGCTGACAGACCAAAAGCCATTATGATTTGTGAACTCTTTTACAGAACAATTTTGATCAGTTAACCCTTCCTTGAGTCCTTAACTTCGTCCTTAAATTTGTGAAATCAGAATATTAAAGTTAAGGACTCAAAATATATTAGATTAATTTTATTTTTTAATGGCTAAATTCCACACACATGCACGCACGCACGTGCACACACACACACACTCACATATATATACGCAGATGAGCCATTACATTATGACCACCTATCTGATAATATGTAGGACCTCCTTTAGCCCGCAAAAACAGCGGCCACTAGTGATGGGCAGATCGAGGCTTCGCGAAACACTGAAGCAGTTGAAGCAAATGTGCCGTAATGTGTCGAGGCTTCGAAACAATCTGACACCTGTCTCCACGGTGACCCCTAGTGGTCAGAACAGTGTAAATGCAACAAAACTCAGGCCAAACATGCATAAAAACACATTTTACAAATGTATTGCAAAAGTTTTATTGAAACTAAAATCTATCAAATGCAATTAACTAATCATCTAATACGATTATATATAGAGTGTCAGTATAATATGTGTTCTTTTATCAATTTTATCAATCAGGGCTTGTTTTCTTTGTTCCATGGCTCAAAACAGGCAAATAAGAGATTAATAACTACAATTATTCATTTTAATTATTCTAATGTCTAATTAAAACATCTACAAATGTATACAACTGATCAGAGATCAGGTAAAACCCATAGACACTTGTTCAATAGTTCTGCATGATTCATTGGTTCACTTTATCATCGCCCTCTACCGGTGAACCATTGAAATTTCGAACTGTTTTGAAACGTTTCGAAACAGCGATGACGTAATGAAGCCTCGTTTACTGAAATCACGTGACTTTGGCAGTTTGATACACGCTCTGAATCACTGATTCGAAACAAAAGATTCATAAAGCTTCGAAGCTTCATGAAGCAGTGTTTTGAAATCGGCCAACACTAGCGGCCACACGACGAGGCATTGGTTCGACAAGGTGGTCGAACCAATGAACCCGCTTTTCCAAGTCGAACCACAAATGTTCAGTTGGGTTCATGTCAGGCCAAGGCATTAACAGAAATTCACCATCATTTTCCAACCACTCCTTGACGATTCTGGCAGTGTGGCATGGCACATTATCCTGTTGGTAATGGCCATCACCAGCAGGGAACACAGTTGCCATGGGTGCACTTGGTCTGCAACAATGTTCAGATACCTGACAGCTATCAGGGATCATGCTATTGGGATAATGGGGCCTAAAGTGTCCCAAAAAAAAAATGCTGCCGGCCCGTGTCCGCCCAACAGTGCATCCAGGTGCCATAGCCTCTGTTGGTAATTGGCGTATCCACGCTTGGCCTTCGACATGGTGCACCAGGAATCATGATTCATCAGACCAGGCAACTTTCTTCCAATCATCCACGGTTCAATCTCGATGATCTTGGGCCCATTACATGCGTTGTTGGCGATGCGTGTGGTTAGCATGGTGACCCGGCTGGGTCATCGGCTACACAGGCCCATATGCAGAAGGCTGCGATGAACTGTGTGCTGTGACACATTGCCCTGGTCACCACTGTGGTAGCTGCTGGTGATTTGTCGCACTGTGGCCCTGCGGTTGCTGTGAACAATGCGTGACAGTCTCCACTCTCCTCTGGCATTAACGAGCTGTGGACAACAAACGGCTGTTCATCGTTTGGCCATCCATGTACCACTTTTGATACGTACTCACTACAGTGGCACGTGAACAACCTACAAGGCATGCTGTTTCCAAGATCAAAGTTCCGGGGCCCCGTGCCATCATAATTCGTCCTTTATCCTACTTCGATAACTCAGCAACTTTTCCCATTCTGACACCAAACACTCTACTGACCAAAAGCTGGTCCTCGGGTGGTATATATACTGCTCCGTGAACTGCACCTGTGGCACTGTTCGGTTGCCAGGCGCGTTTATTGCTCTAGGCTGAGGGTGGTCGTAATGTAATGGCTCATCAGTGTATATATTTCTCAGGAAAGAATTACAACTAATTACAACAATTAGGAACAATTAATTGTTGTTTCTTTTTCTGTTCATACATGTTTATATTATCTATGTTCATGTTATTTAATTAAATGATCTAATCGCAAACAGAGGAGTTAAAACAGAACAGTGTTTCTTGTGCAAAAACATGATTTCTGCTTTTTAATTTTTTTTTCTTATAATGTATTGATTGAAAGATCAAAGTTTAAGGTTTTTAGCTTTTGAATACTATATAGTTTATGAAGATTAATTTAATTTAATTTAATAATTGATATAAAACATAGCAATTGCCAACCAGCAGTACACTGTGGGTTAAAGCCCTGGGTATACTTCGATTTTTTTTAATGCGTACGCTAGCGTACGCGCACAGTCAAACTCACAGCCTTGGAAAGTATACTTCATTTGACTTGTACGCATACACAGGCGTACAATGCATGTGCAGTTTTGAGCAATCTCTTGCCATGAGTTACATCTTTGTATTCTTTCATGCTAGAGTTGTACAAATGAGGGTTCTTTCTAACCTCTTCACACAATCTCTTATCTATGTAGGCCTCTGTTATCACTGTAGCTTGCATGCGATCTGGTCTGTTCTGTTTATGCAGTTTTTCTTTGACTACCTTGTGAATTGACGCCCCCAGGGCACAGTTGCCAACTTGTGGATAAACTAATTACTGCAAAAAAAAAAAAAAAAAGCACATTTATGATCAGCGTGTACAAAAATCCAGTGGTGGGCATACAGTATGTGCGTACTCTTCTGATGATGAAATTCGCGTCACACACGTACGCTGACTCACATACGCATAAAAAGTGAACTATACTTTGGGCTTTAGGGGCTATCAATCATGAACATAACTGACTTATAAATCAACTTAATCAACACAAATCAACTTCATCAACAAATCAACTTACATCCAGATGTAAGCCAGCATACTTTGTCAAGAAGGCTTGATTTTCCTGATTTAATAAAGTGCAAATGACCGGGCTGAAATGTGGGTAGTAAGGCTCAGCTAGTCATGAAACACTTGGAGGTTCCTTGCTGTCCTGGGGTGCGTTTCCTGTACAACGATGTAACTCACTGCTTAACTACCATAATATGATGCATTGTTGAAGAAATCAACTAGCTAGTTACGGCTGTTTCCCAAAACTGTATTGTCGCAAACCTGTCGTTCAGCACATTGGTAAATTATGTCATGCAGGCGGTGGAGTAATAACTTCTTTTAATTAATCCATCTGAGTTCGAATTAATGCCAGATTTTTTTTGCTATACATTGCGAAGATGGCATGTGAGGACTAATTCTAATTTTTATCAGTTATTCTGCTTTGTTTACAGATTCAATCATAGGCTCCTTCTTACGTACTAGAGCATGTACGCACATGCACACTCTTCAAAAACGGCGCTTTAAATCTCTTTAAAAACTAAAAGAGGTAAATGACATTTGTATATATTTGAAATAAAAGAAGTAGTTCCAACCATATAGCTTTTCTATGCTGTTTGCGAATGTTTATTGGAAGTATGGTTTCGGGAAACACCGACTCGTTGAACTATGCTGATAACGACGAAACTTGTGACCGTTGTTGGCTAATGATGCTTTTGGGAAACGCACCCCTGGTTGGCGTTAGGTGTTGTGTACCCCATTTGAACAGTGATGTTGTGGTCAACTGATGAGTAAACAGGATTTACAAAGAGCTTTGTCTTTGCAAGGCTGAGATAAACAAACAAATGTCCAAACAAACAAACAAACAAACAAACAAATCACACACACATTATAATCAGTGTGGCGATGGATGGTTGGTTAGTGTTTTTCTGGATGTCTGGAGATCTCTGGTTGGAACACCTTACTCCAGTTATCCTCTCCTCTCAATGCAAAAACATACTTTAAATTTGATACAAAACACAGCTCTTAGGCTCTGCTATATTATGAGTGTATAAAATTATAAAAATATAAAATTAAACATGTCTTAAAACACTGAAAAAACCTAATTATATTTTCAATTAACAGGTTCTTTACTTATAGGTATGATGGCGGAAGGAAAACTGTCCTCACGATATGTGAGTAAATCTATGTTAAATAATACAATGTTTTTAAGATGAAATTTAAAGAAAATATGACAAGCCTAATAACAATATAAAATACCAAATGAATAAAAGAATAAAAGAATAACTTTTTTTCACATAAAGAAATTTATGTGAAGCAAACCAACAATATGTAATTAAAAAAAGAAATAAGAAATAAACAACAGTGAAATATGTCTTTTGACAGTATATTTGTGGTGGATGGTTTACGGATGTACAACAGTACTTGGACAAGATACAATATCAGTTCCAACCACATCAGAAGTTTATACCACAACATCAGTTCTATCTACAGAAAATGAGGCTACTACAGCCACAGATGTGCATCAAACAACAACAAAAGGTTTAACCTCAACAATATTCTCTACAATGACAATAAACCCTCAAAAAATAGAGGAGGGGTCAACGACAGAACCAAAAACTACAATTCATCCAACAAGCACAAACATGCTTGAAACCACATCCACTATTGATACAACAACAACTTTGGCTCTCACATCTACAGAACAAACCTCGACAACCAATACAGCAAACACAGATATGTCTGAAACCACAACACTTCCAACAATAACAACTATTGCTGAGACAACTTCAACTTTGTCTACTACAAAATATTCAACTACAGGACCAACCGCTTCAACTGATGTAGAAAGCACCACTATGCCTGAAACTACAACAACTATAGGTGCAACAACAACAATTTTGGCAAACACAAGCACCAATCCAACATACACAACTACAGTACCAACTGCAACAACCAATTTAGAAACCACAAGTATGGCTGACACCACAACAACTATTGATGTAACAACAACTTTGGCAACCACTACCACCCCTCCAACATCATCAACTGTAGCACCAACGTCGACAACTGATGTAGCAACCACAACTATGTCTGACACCACAACAACTGTTGGTGCAACAACAGCTTTGGCTACTACTACCACCCCTCAAACATCCGCAATTGTAGAGGCAACATTGACAACTGATGCAGCAACCACAACTATATCTGACACCACAACAACTGTTGATGCAACAACAACAAATTTGGCTACCACAAGCACTCTTGAAACATCTTCAACTGTAGTGCCAACATCGACAACTGATGCAGCAACCACAACTATGTCTGACACCACAACGACTATTGGTGCAACAACAACAACGACTTTGATTACCACAAGCACTCCTCAAACATCCTCAACTGTAGCACCAACGTCGACAACTGATGAAGCAACCACAACAATATCTGACACCACAACAACTGTTGATGCAGCAACAACAACTTTGGCTACCACAAGGACCCCTGAAACATCCTCAACTGTAGCGCCAACATCGACAACTAATGCAGCAACCACAACTATGTCTGACACCACAGTACCAGTTGATGAAACACCAACAACTTTGGCTACCACAAGCACCCCTCAAACATCATCAACTGTACCACCAACATCAACAACTGATGCAGCAACCACAACTATGTCTGACACCACAACAACTATTGGTGCAACAACAACAACTTTGGCTGCCACAAGCACCCCTCAAACATCCTCAACTGTAGCGCCAACATCGACAACTGATGCAGCAAACACAACTATATCTGACACCACAACAACTGTTGATGCAACATCAACTTCGACTACCACAAGCGCCCCTGAAACATCCTCAACTGTACCACCAATGTCGGCAACTGATGCAGCAACCACAACTATATCTGACACCACAACAACTATTAGTGCAACAACAACAACTTTGGATACCACAAGCACTCCTCAAACATCCTCAAATGTAGCGCCAACATTGACAACTGATGCAGCAACCACAACAATATCTGACACCACAACAACTGTTGATGCAACATCAACTTTGACTACTATAAGCGCCCCTCAAACATCCTCAACTGTACCACCAATGTCGACAACTGATGCAGCAACCACAACTATATCTGACACCACAACAACTGTTGATGCAACAACAACAACTTTAGCTACAACAAGGATCAGTGAAACATCCTCAACTGTAGCGCCAACATCGACAACTGATGCAGCAACCACAACTATATATGACACCACAACAAATGTTGATGCAACAACAATAACTTTAGCTATGACAAAGATCACTGAAACATCCTCAACTGTAGCGCAAACATCGACAACTGATGCAGCAACCACGACTATATCTGACACCACAACAACAGTTGATGCAACAACAACAACTTTGGCTACCACAAGGACCCCTGAAACATCCTCAACTGTAGCGCCAACATTGACAACTGATTCAGCAACCACAACTATATCTGACACCACAACAACAATTGATGCAACAACAACAACTTTGGCTACCACAAGCACTCCTCAAACATCCTCAACTGTAGCGCCAACATCGACAAATGATGCAGCAACCACAACTATATCTGACACCACAACAACTGTTGATGCAACAACAACTTTTTCTACCACAAGCACCCATCAAACATCATCAACTGTACCACCAACGTCAACAACTGATGCAGCAACCACAACTATATCTGACACCACAACAACTATTGGTGCAACAACAACAACTTTGGCTACCACAAGCACTCCTCAAACATCCTCAACTGTAGCGCCAACATCGACAACTGATGCAGCAACCACAACTATATCTGACACCACAACAACTGTTGATGCAACATCAACTTTGACTACCACAAGCGCCCCTCAAACATCCTCAACTGTACCACCAATGTCGACAACTGATGCAGCAACCACAACTATATCTGACACCACAACAACTGTTGATGCAATAACAACAACTTTAGCTACGACAAGGATCACTGAAACATCCTCAACTGTAGAGCCAACATCGACAACTGATGCAGCAACCACAACTATATCTGACACCACAACAACTGTTGATGCAACAACAACAACTTTAGCTACGACAAGGATCACTGAAACATCCTCAACTGTAGCGCCAACATCGACAACTGATGCAGCAACCACAACTATATCTGACACCACAACAACTGTTGATGCAACAACAACAACTTTGGCTACCACAAGGACCCCTGAAACATCCTCAACTGTAGCGCCAACATTGACAACTGATGCAGCAACCACAACTATATCTGACACCACAACAACAGTTGATGCAACAACAACAACTTTGGCTACCACAAGCACTCCTCAAACATCCTCAACTGTAGCGCCAACATCGACAACTGATGCAGCAACCACAACTATATCTGACACCACAATAACTGTTGATGCAACAACAACAACTTTGGCTACCACAAGCATCCCTGAAACATCATCAACTATACTACCAACGTCAACAACTGATGCAGCAACCACAACTATATCTGACACCACAACAACTATTAGTGCAACAACAACAACTTTGGTTACCACAAGCACTCCTCAAACATCCTCAACTGTAGCGCCAACATCGACAACTGATGCAGCAACCACAACAATATCTGACACCACAACAACTTTTGATGCAACAACAACAACTTTGGCTACCACAAGCAACCCTCAACCATCCTCAACTGTAGCGCCAACATTGACAACTGATGCAGCAACCACAACTATATCTGACACCACAACAACTGTTGATGCAACATCAACTTTGACTACCACAAGCGCCCCTCAAACATCCTCAACTGTACCACCAATGTCGGCAACTGATGCAGCAACCACAACTATATCTGACACCACAACAACTGTTGATGCAACAACAACAACTTTGGCTACCACAAGCACCCCTCAAACATCCTCAACTGTACCACCAATGTCGACAACTGATGCAGCAACCACAACTATATCTGACACCACAACAACTATTGGTGCAACAACAACAACTTTGGCTACCACAAGCACTCCTCAAACATCCTCAACTGTAGCGCCAACATCGACAACTGATGCAGCAACCACAACTATATCTGACACCACAACAACTGTTGATGCAACAACAACAAGTTTGGCTACCACAAGGACCCCTGAAACATCCTCAACTGTAGCGCCAACATCGACAACTGATGCAGCAACCACAACTATGTCTGACACCACAATAACTGTTGATGCAACAACAACAACAACTTTGGCTACCACAAGCACCCCTGAAACATCATCAACTATACCACCAACGTCAACAACTGATGCAGCAACCACAACTATATCTGACACCACAACAACAGTTGATGCAACAACAACAACTTTGGCTACCATAAGGACCCCTCAAACATCCTCAACTGTAGCGCCAACATCGACAACTGATGCAGCAACCACAACTATATCTGACACCACAACAACTGTTGATGCAACAACAACAACTTTGGCTACCACAAGGACCCCTGAAACATCCTCAACTGTAGCGCCAACATCGACAACTGATGCAGCAACCACAACTATATCTGACACCACAACAACTATTGGTGCAACAACATCAACTTTGGCTACCACAAGCACCCCTCAAACATCCTCAACTGTACCACCAATGTCGACAACTGATGCAGCCACCACAACTATATCTGACACCACAACAACTGTTGATGCAACAACAACAACTTTAGTTACCACAAGCACTCCTCAAACATCCTCAACTGTACCACCAATGTCGGCAGCTGATGCAGCAACCACAACTATATCTGACACCGCAACAACTGTTGATGCAACAACAACAACTTTAGCTATGACAAGGATCACTGAAACATCCTCAACTGTACCACCAATGTCGGCAGCTGATGCAGCAACCACAACTATATCTGACAACACAACAACTGTTGATGCAACAACAACAACTTTAATTGCCACAAGCACTCCTCAAACATCCTCAAAAGTAGCACCAACATTGACAACTGATGCAGCAACCACAACAATACCTGACACCACAACAACTGTTGATGCAACAACAACAACAACTTTAGCTACGACAAGGATCATTGAAACATCCTCAACTGTAGCGCCAACATCGACAACTGATGCAGCAACCACAACTATATCTGACACCACAACAACTGTTGATGCAACAACAACAACTTTAGTTACCACAAGCACTCCTCAAACATCCTCAAATGTAGCGCCAACATCGACAACTGATGCAGCAACCACAACAATATCTGACACCACAACAACTGTTGATGCAACAACAACAACTTTGGCTACCACAAGCACTCCTCAAACTTCCACAACTGTAGCGCCAACATTGACAACTGATGCAGCAACCACAACAGTTGATGCAACAACAACAACTTTGGGTACCACAAGCACTCCTCAAACATCCTCAACTGTAGCGACAACATCGACAACTGATGCAGCAACCACAACTATATCTGACACCACAACAACTATTGGTGCAACAACAACAACTTTGGCTACCACAAGCACTCCTCAAACATCCTCAACTGTACCACCAATGTCGACAACTGATGCAGCAACCACAACTATATCTGACACCACAACAACTATTAGTGCAACAACAACAACTTTGGTTACCACAAGCACTCCTCAAACATCCTCAAATGTAGCGCCAACATCGACAACTGATGCAGCAACCACAACAATATCTGACACCACAACAACTGTTGATGCAACAACAACAACTTTGGCTACCACAGGGGCCCCTGAAACATCCTCAACTGTAGTGGCAACATCGACAACTGCTGCAGCAACCACAAATATGTCTGACACCACAACAACTGTTGTTGCAACATCAACTTTGACTACCACAAGCGCCCCTCAAACATCCTCAACTGTACCACCAATGTCGACAACTGATGCAGCAACCACAACTATATCTGACACCACAACAACTGTTGATGCAACAACAACAACTTTAGCTACGACAAGGATCACTGAAACATCCTCAACTGTAGAGCCAACATTGACAACTGATGCAGCAACCACAACTATATCTGACACCACAACAACAGTTGATGCAACAACAACAACTTTGGCTACCACAAGCACTCCTCAAACATCCTCAACTGTAGCGCCAACATCGACAACTGATGCAGCAACCACAACTATATCTGACACCACAACAACTGTTGATGCAACATCAACTTTGACTACGACAAGCGCCCCTCAAACATCCTCAACTGTACCACCAATGTCAACAACTGATGCAGCAACCACAACTACATCTGACACTACAACAACTGTTGATGCAATAACAACAACTTTAGCTACGACAAGGATCACTGAAACATCCTCAACTGTAGAGCCAACATTGACAACTGATGCAGCAACCACAACTATATCTGACACCACAACTACTGTTGATGAAACAACAACAACTTTGGCTACCACAAGGATCACTGAAACATCCTCAACTGTAGCGCCAACATTGACAACTGATGCAGCAACCACAACTATATCTGACACCACAACAACAGTTGATGCAACAACAACAAACCTGGCTACCACAAGCACTCCTCAAACATTCTCAACTGTAGCGACAACATCGACAACTGATGCAGCAACCACAACTATATCTGACACCACAAAAACAGTTGATGCAACAACAACAACTTTGGCTACCACAAGCACTCCTCAACCATTCTCAACTGTAGCGCCAACGTCGACAACTGATGCAGCAACCACAACAATATCTGACACCACAACAACAGTTGATGCAACAACAACAACAACAACTTTGGCTACCACAAGCACCCCTGAAACATCATCAACTATAACATCAATGTCAACAACTGATCCAGGAACCACAACCATAGCTGACACCACAACAACAGTTGATGCAACAACAACAACTTTGGCTACCACAAGCACTCCTCAAACATCCTCAACTGTAGCGCCAACATCGACAACTGATGCAGCAACCACAACTATATCTGACACCACAACAACGATTGGTGCAACAACAACAACTTTGGCTACCACAAGCACCCCTCAAACATCCTCAACTGTAGCGCCAACATTGACAACTGATTCAGCAACCACAGCTATATCTGACACCACAAGAACAGTTAATGCAACAATTTTGGCTACCACATCCACTCCTCAAACATCCTCAACTATAGCACCAATGTCGACAACTGATGCAGCAACCACAACAATATCTGACACCACAACAACAGTTGATGCAACAACAACAACTTTGGCTACCACAAGCACCCCTGAAACATCCTCAACTGCAGCGCCAACATCGACAACTGATGCAGCAACCACAACTATGTCTGACACCACAACAACTATTGGTGCAACAACAACAACTTTGGCTACCACAAGCACTCCTCAAACATCCTCAACTGTAGCGCCAACATCGACAACTGATGCAGCAACCACAACAATATCTGACACCACAACAACTGTTGATGCAACAACAACAACTTTGGCTACCACAAGGACCCCTGAAACATCCTCAACTGTAGCGCCAACATCGACAACTGATGCAGCAACCACAACTATATCTGACACCACAACAACTGTTGATGCAACAACAACAACTTTGGCTACCACAAGCACCCCTCAAACATCATCAACTGCAGCGCCAACATCGACAACTGATGCAGCAACCACAACTATGTCTGACATCACAACAACTATTGGTGCAACAACAACAATGACTTTGACTACCACACAGACCCCTCAATCATCCTCAACTGTAGCGCCAACATCGACAACTGATGCAGCAACCACAACTATATCTGACACCACAACAACTGTTGATGCAAGAACAACAACTTTGGCTACCACAAGGACCCCTGAAACATCCTCAACTGTAGCTCCAACATCGACAACTGATGCAGCAACCACAATTATGTCTGACACCACAACAACTGTTGATGCAACATCAACAAATTTGGCAACCACAAGCACTCCTCAAACATCCTCAACTGTACCACCAATGTCGACAACTGATGCAGCAACCACAACTATATCTGACACCACAACAACTGTTGATGCAACAACAACAACTTTGGCTACCACAAGCACCCCTCAAACATCCTCAACTGTAGCGCCAACATCGACAACTGATGCAGCAACCACAACTATATCTGACACCACAACAACTGTTGATGCAACATCAACTTTGACTACCACAAGCGCCCCTCAAACATCCTCAACTGTACCACCAATGTCGACAACTGATGCAGCAACCACAACTATATCTGACACCACAACAACTGTTGATGCAACAACAACAACTTTGGCTACCACAAGCACTCCTCAAACATCCTCAACTGTAGCGCCAACATCGACAACTGATGCAGCAACCACAACTATATCTGACACCACAACAACTGTTGATGCAACAACAACAACTTTAGCTACGACAAGGATCACTGAAACATCCTCAACTGTAGCGCCAACATCGACAACTGATGCAGCAACCACAACTATATCTGACACCACAACAACTATTAGTGCAACAACAACAACTTTGGCTACCACAAGCACTCCTCAAACATCCTCAACTGTAGCGCCAACATCGACAACTGATGCAGCAACCACAACTATGTCTGACACCACAACAACTGTTGATGCAACAACAACAACTTTGGCTACCACAAGCACCCCTCAAACATCCTCAACTGTAGCGCCAACATCGACAACTGATGCAGCAACCACAACTATATCTGACACCACAACAACTGTTGATGCAACATCAACTTTGACTACCACAAGCGCCCCTCAAACATCCTCAACTCTACCACCAATGTCGACAACTGATGCAGCAACCACAAGTATATCTGACACCACAACCACAGTTGATGCAACAACAACAACTTTGGCTACAACAAGGACTCCTGAAACATCCTCAACTGTATCGCCAACCTCGACAACTGATGCAGCAACCACAACTATATCTGACACCACAACAACTGTTGATGCAACAACAACAACTTTGGCTACCACAAGCACTCCTCAAACATCCTCAACTGTAGCGCCAACATCGACAACTGATGCAGCAACCACAACTATATCTGACACCACAACAACTGTTGATGCAACAACAACTTTGACTACCACAAGTGCCCCTCAAACATCCTCAACTGTACCACCAATGTCGACAACTGATGCAGCAACCACAACTATATCTGACACCACAACAACTGTTGATGCAATAACAACAACTTTGGCTACCAAAAGAACCCCTCAACCATCCTCAACTGTAGCGCCAACATCGACAACTGATGCAGCAACCACAACTATATCTGACACCACAACAACTGTTGATGCAACATCAACTTTGACTACCACAAGCGCCCCTCAAACATCCTCAACTGTACCACCAATGTCGACAACTGATGCAGCAACCACAACTATATCTGACACCACAACAACTGTTGATGCAACAACAATAACTTTAGCTACGACAAGGATCACTGAAACATCCTCAACTGTAGCGCCAACATTGACAACTGATGCAGCAACCACAACTATATCTGACACCACAACAACAGTTGATGCAACAACAACAACTTTGGCTACCACAAGCACTCCTCAAACATCCTCAACTGTAGCGCCAACATCGACAACTGATGCAGCAACCACAACTATATCTGACACCACAACAACAGTTGATGCAACAACAACAACTTTGGCTACCACAAGCACTCCTCAAACATCCTCAACTGTAGCGCCAACATCGACAACTGATGCAGCAACCACAACTATATCTGACACCACAACAACTGTTGATGCAACAACAACGAATTTGCCTACCACAAGCACCCCTCCAACATCCTCAACTGTAGCACCAATGTCGACAACTGATGCAGCAACCACAACTATATCTGACACCACAACAAGTGTTGATGCAACAACAACAATTTTGGCTATAAAAAGGACCACTGAAACATCCTCTACTGTAGCGCCAATATCGACAACTGATGCAGCAACCACAACTATATCTGACACCACAACAACAGTTGATGCAACAACAACAACTTTGGCTACCACAAGGACCCCTGAAACATCCTCAACTGTAGCGCCAACATTGACAACTGATGCAGCAACCACAACTATATCTGACACCACAACAACAGTTGATGCAACAACAACAACTTTGGCTACCACAAGCACTCCTCCAACATCCTCAACTGTAGCGACAACATCGACAACTGATGCAGCAACCACAACTATATCTGACACCACAACAACAGTTGATGCAACAACAACAACTTTGGCTACCACAAGCACTCCTCAAACATCCTCAACTGTAGCGCCAACATTGACAACTGATGCAGCAACCACAACTATGTCTCACACCACAATAACTGTTGATGCAACAACAACAACTTTGGCTACCACAAGCACCCCTGAAACATCCTCAACTGTAGCGCCAACATCGACAACTGATGCAGCAACCACAACTATATCTGACACCACAACAACTGTTGATGCAACAACAACTTTGACTACCACAAGTGCCCCTCAAACATCCTCAACTGTACCACCAATGTCGACAACTGATGCAGCAACCACAACTATATCTGACACCACAACAACTATTGGTGCAACAACAACAACTTTGGCTACCACAAGCACCCCTCAAACATCCTCAACTGTAGCGCCAACCTCGACAACTGATGCAGCAACCACAACTATATCTGACACCACAACAACTGTTGATGCAACATCAACTTTGACTACCACAAGCGCCCCTCAAACATCCTCAACTGTACCACCAATGTCGACAACTGATGCAGCAACCACAACTATATCTGACACCACAACAACTGTTGATGCAACAACAACTTTGACTACCACAAGTGCCCCTCAAACATCCTCAACTGTACCACCAATGTCGACAATTGATGCAGCCACCACAACAATATCTGACACCACAACTCATTTTGATGCAACAACAACAACTTTGGCTACCACAAGCAACCCTCAACCATCCTCAACTGTAGCGCCAACATTGACAACTGATGCAGCAACCACAACTATATCTGACACCACAACAACTGTTGATGCAACATCAACTTTGACTACCACAAGCGCCCCTCAAACATCCTCAACTGTACCACCAATGTCGACAACTGATGCAGCAACCACAACTATATCTGACACCACAACAACTGTTGATGCAACAACAACAACTTTGGCTACCACAAGCACTCCTCAAACATCCTCAACTGTAGCGCCAACATTGACAACTGATGCAGCAACCACAACTATGTCTGAAACATCCTCAACTGTAGCGCCAACATCGACAACTGATGCAGCAACCACAACTATATCTGACACCACAACAACAGTTGATGCAACAACAACAACTTTGGCTACCACAAGCACTCCTCAAACATCCTCAACTGTAGCACCAACATCGACAACTGATGCAGCAACCACAACTATATCTGACACCACAACAACTGTTGATGCAACAACAACTTTGACTACCACAAGCACTCCTCAAACATCCTCAACTGTAGCGACAACATCGACAACTGATGCAGCAACCACAACTATATCTGACACCACAACAACTGTTGATGCAACAACAACAACTTCTTCTACCACAAGCAGCCCTCAAACATCCTCAACTGTACCACCAATGTCGACAACTGATGCAGCAACCACAACTATATCTGACACCACAACAACTGTTGATGCAACAACAACAACTTTAGCTACGACAAGGATCACTGAAACATCCTCAACTGTAGCGCCAACATTGACAACTGATGCAGCAACCACAACTATATCTGACACCACAACAACAGTTGATGCAACAACAACAACTTTGGCTACCACAAGCACTCCTCAAACATCCTCAACTGTAGCGCCAACATCGACAACTGATTCAGCAACCACAACTATATCTGACACCACAACAACAATTGATGCAACAACAACAAATCTGGCTACCACAAGCACACCTCAAACATCCTCAACTGTAGCGCCAACATCGACAACTGATGCAGCAACCACAAATATGTCTGAAACATCCTCAACTGTAGCGCCAACATCGACAACTGATACAGCAACCACAACTATATCTGACACCACAACAACAGCTGATGCAACAACAACTTTGACTACCACAAGTGCCCCTCAAACATCCTCAACTGTACCACCAATGTCGACAACTGATGCAGCAACCACAACTATATCTGACACCACAACAACTATTAGTGCAACAACAACAACTTTGGCTACCACAAGCACTCCTCAAACATCCTCAACTGTAGCGCCAACATTGACAACTGATGCAGCAACCACAACTATGTCTGAAACATCCTCAACTGTAGCGCCAACATCGACAACTGATGCAGCAACCACAACTATATCTGACACCACAACAACTATTAGTGCAACAACAACAAGTTTGGTTACCACAAGCACTCCTCAAACATCCTCGAAAGTAGCGCCAACATCGGCAACTGGTGCAGCAACCACAACAATATCTGACACCACATCAACTTATGATGCAACAACAACAACTTTGGCTACCACAAGCACCCCTCAACCATCCTCAACTGTAGCGCCAACATCGACAACTGTTGCAGCAACAACAACTATATCTGATACCACAACAACTGTTGATGCAACATCAACTTTGACTACCACAAGTGCCCCTCAAACATCCTCAACTGTACCACCGATGTCGACAACTGATGCAGCAAACACAACTATATCTGACACCACAACAACTATTAGTACAACAACAACAATTTTGGCTACCACAAGCACTCCTCAAACATCCTCAACTGTAGCGCCAACATTGACAACTGATGCAGCAATCACAACTATATCTGACACCACCACAACTATTAGTGCAACAACAACAACTTTGGTTACCACAAGCCCTCATCAAACATCCTCAACTGTAGCACCAACATCGACAACTGTTGCAGCAACAACAACTATATCTGATACCACAACAACTGTTGATGCAACATCAACTTTGACTACCACAAGCGCCCCTCAAACATCCTCAACTGTAGCACCAATGTCGACAACTGATGCAGCAATCACAACTATATCTGACACCACAACACCTGTTGATGCAACATCAACTTTGACTACCACAAGTGCCCCTCAAACATCCTCAACTGTAGCGACAACATCGACAACTGATGCAGCAACCACAACTATCTCTGACACCACAACAACTGTTGATGCAACAACAACAACTTCTTCTACCACAAGCAGCCCTCAAACATCATCAACTGTACCACCAATGTCGACAACTGATGCAGCCACGACAACTATATCTGACACCACAACAACAATTGATGCAACAACAACAACTTTAGTTACCACAAGCACTCCTCAAACATCCTCAATTGTAGCGCCAACATCGACAACTGATACAGCAACCAGAACTATATCTGACACCACAACAACAGCTGATGCAACAACAACTTTGACTACCACAAGTGCCCCTCAAACATCCTCAACTGTACCACCAATGTCGACAACTGATGCAGCAACCACAACTATATCTGACACCACAACAACTATTAGTGCAACAACAACAACTTTGGCTACCACAAGCACTCCTCAAACATCCTCAACTGTAGCGCCAACATTGACAACTGATGCAGCAACCACAACTATGTCTGAAACATCCTCAACTGTAGCGCCACCATCGACAACTGATGCAGCAACCACAACTATATCTGACACCACAACAACTATTAGTGCAACAACAACAACTTTGGTTACCACAAGCACTCCTCAAACATCCTCAACTGTAGTGCCAACATCGACAACTGGTGCAGCAACCACAACAATATCTGACACCACAACAACTTTTGATGCAACAACAACAACTTTGGCTACCACAAGCACCCCTCAACCATCCTCAACTGTAGCGCCAACATCGACAACTGATGCAGCAACCACAACTATATCTGACACCACAACAACTGTTGATGCAACATCAACTTTGACTACCACAAGCGCCCCTCAAACATCCTCAACTGTAGCGCCAACATCGACAACTGATGCAGCAACCACAACTATGTCTGACACCACAATACTAGTTGATGCAACAACAACAACTTTTTCTACCACAAGCAGCCCTCAAACATTATCAACTCTACCACCAAGGTCAACAACTGATGCAGCCACCACAACTATATCTGACACCACAACAACTATTGGTGCAACAACATCAACTTTGGCTACCACAAGCACCCCTCAAACATCCTCAACTGTACCAACAATGTCGGCAACTGATGCAGCAACCACAACTATATCTGACACCACAACAACTATTAGTGCAACAACAACAACTTTGGTTACCACAAGCACTCCTCAAACATCCTCAAATGTAGCGCCAACATCGACAACTGATGCAGCAACCACAACTCTATCTGACACCACAACAACAGTTGATGCAGCAACCACAACTATATCTGACACCACAACAACAGTTGATGCAACAACAACGAATTTGCCTACCATAAGCACTCCTCCAACATCCTCAACTGTAGCGCCAACATCGACAACTGATGCAGCAACCACAACTATATCTGACACCACAACAACTGTTGATGCAACACCAATAACTTTAGCTACGACAAAGATCACTGAAACATCCTCAGCTGTAGCGCAAACATCGACAACTAATGCAGCAACCACGACAATATCTGACACCACAACAACTGTTGATGCAACATCAACTTCGACTACCACAAGCGCCCCTGAAACATCCTCAACTGTAGCGTCAATATTGACAACTGATGCAGCAACCGCAAAAACAGTTAATGCAACAACAACAACTTTGGCTACCACAAGCACTCATCAAACATCCTCAACTGTAGCGATAACATCGACAACTGATGCAGAAACTACAACTATATCTGTCACCACAAAAACTGTTGATGAAACAACAACAATTTTGGCTACCACAAGCACCACTGAAACATCCTCAACCGCAATGCCAACATCAACAAATGTTGATGCAACAACAACAACTTTGGCAAGCACAAGGACCCCAAAAACATCCTCAACTGTAGCGCCAACATCGACAACTGATGCAGCAACCAGAACAATATCTGACACCACAACAACTTTTGATGCAACAACAACAACTTTGGCTACCACAAGCACCCCTCAACCATCCTCAACTGTAGCGCCAACATCGATAACTGTTGCAGCAACAACAACTATATCTGATACCACAACAACTGTTAATGCAACAACAACAACTTTAGCTGCGACAAGGATCACTGAAACATCCTCAACTGTAGCGCCATCATTGATAACTGATGCAGCAACCACAACAGTTGATGCAACAACAACAACTTTGGCTACCACAAGCACTCCTCAAACATCCTCAACTGTAGCAGCAACATCAACAACTGATGCAGCAACCACAACTATATCTGACACCACAACAACAGATGATGCAACAACAACAACTTTGGCTACCACAAGCACTTCTCAAACATCCTTAACCGTAGCGCCAACATTGAGAACTGATGCAGCAACCACAACTATATTTGACACCACAAGCACTCCTCCAACATCCTCAACTGTAGCACCAATGTCGACAGCAGCAACCACAACTATGTCTGACACCACAACAACTGTTGATGCAACAGCAACAACAACAACTTTAGCTACCACAAGCACTCCTCAAACATCTTCATCTGTAGCGACAACATCGACAACTGATGCAGCAACGACAACTATGTCTGACACCATAATAACTGTTGATGCAACAACAACAAATTTGGCAACCACAAGCACCACTCCAACATCCTCAACTGTAGCACCAATGTCGACAACTGATGCAGGAACCACATCTATATCTGACACCACAACAACAGTTGAAGCAGCAACAAAAATCTTGGCTACCACTACCACCCCTCAAACATCCTCAACTGTAGCACCAACATCGATAACCGATGCAGCAACCACAACTATATCTGACACCACAACAACTATTGGTGCAATAACAATGACTTTGACTACCACAAGCACTCCTCAAACATCCTCAACTGTAGCACCAATGTCGACAACTAATGCAGGAACCAGAACTATATCTGACACCACAACAACAGTTGAAGCAGCAACAACAACGACGACTTTGACTACCACAAGTACTCCTCAAACATCCTCAACTGTAGCACCAACGTCGACAACTGATGCAGCAACCACAACAATATCTGACACCACAACAACAGTTGATGCAACAACAACAACTTTGGCTACCACAAGGACCCCTGAAACATCCTCAACTGCAGCGCCAACATCGACAACTGATGCAGCAACCACAACTATGTCTGACACCAAAACAACTGTTGATGCAACATCAACTTTGACTATCACAAGCACCCCTCAAACATCCTCAACTGTACCACCAATGTCGGCAGCTAATGCAGCAACCACAACTATATCTGACACCACATCAACTGTTGATGCAACAACAACAACTTTGGCAACCACAAGCACCCCTCGAACATCCTCAACTGTAGCAGCAATGTCGACAATTAATGCAGCAATCACAACTATATATGACACTACAACATCCATTGATGCAACAACAACAACTTTTGCAACCACTTCCACCCCTGAAACATCCTTAACTGTATCGCCAATGTCCACAACTGATGCAGCAACCACAACTATGTCTGACACCACAACAACTAGTGATGCAACAACAACAACTTTGGCTATCACAAGCACCCCTCAAACATCCTCATCTGTAGCGCCAACGTCGCCAACTGATGACGCCACAACAACTGTTGGTGCAACAACAACTTTGGCTTCTGCAAGCACCCCTCAAACATCCTCAACTGTAATGTCAACGTCAATAACTGATGCAGCAAGCACAACTATATCTGACACCGCAACAACTATTGGTGCAACAGCAACAACTTTGGTTGCCACTAACACCCTTCAAACATCTTCTACTGCAGCACTAATGTCGACAACTGATGCAGCAACCACAACTATGTCTGAAACCACAACTGTTGATGCAACAACAACAACTGTGGCTACTACAAGCACCCCTCAAACAACCTCAATTGTAGTGCCAACGTTGACAACTGATGCAGCAAACACAACTATGTCTGACACCACAACAACTATTGTATCAACAACAAAAACTTTGGCAAGCACAAATATCCCTTCAGCAACCTCAACTGTATCACCAGTTTCAACAACTTATTTAGCAACCACAACTATGTCTGACACCATACAAACTATTGGTGCAACAACAACAAACATGGCTACCACTACCACCCCTCCAACATTCTCAACAGTAGCACCAACGTTGACAACTGATGCTGCAACCACAACTGTTTCTGATACCACAACATCTATTGGTGCAACAACAACAACTTTAGTTATCACAAACACCCCTCCAACGTCCTCAACTGAAGCACCAATGTCGAAAACTGATGCACCAACCACAGCTATGCCTGAAAGCACAACAACTTCGGCTACCACTACAACCCCTCCACCATCCTCAACTACAGCATCAACTTCGACAACTGATGTAGCAATTACAACTATACCTGAAACCACAACAACTATTGGTGAAACTATAGCACCAACATCGACAACTGATACAGCAACCACAACTATACCTGAAACAACAACAGCTCTTGTTTTGGCTTCTGAAACCACACTTGCTACAAATCATCCCACAACTAATACTATGGCAGAAACAACAACAACATTTACAACAATGAAAACTATTGGTGAGATAACTGCTACGGCTTCTACAATCACAACCCCTTCATTGGTAGTTGAGGGATCAATGACAGCATCAACCACTACAATTCAACCAACAACTATAACTGAAACCACAGCCACTATTCCTGCAACAACAACTTTAGCTTCAGCATCCACAGTTTTGGCTCCCACAGTAAACCTTACCTCAACTATGTCTGAAACCACAACAACTAATATGAAAGAGATAACAATAATCTCAGCTTCCAGAAGCACAATGGCTTCCATAACCACAACAAACCCTAAAACGTTTTCAACTAAAGAAACAACCTCTACACCTCATTCAAAAACAACAACTATGTATGAAGGTAAAACTACAACTATAGCTCCCACAGCAACCCCTACAAAACTGGTGAAGAACTCAACAACAGAACCAAACACTACAATTCATCCAATGATGTCAACTATGGCTGAAACAAAAACAACAACTATTAGTGAGACAACAACACTGGCTCCCAAAAACACAATGACCCCTCCAACATTCTCAGCTAAAGCACCAACCAACTCAACTGTGCCTGAAACAAAACCAAAACCAACTACAGCCATGCCTATATCATCAGCAACTGCTACTGTTACATCAGTAAAGCCAATCACTCAAACCGCCATATCAGGAACTATACCCTCAAATGTCACTCAGGCTGCAATAACCCGATTCACCACAACTCCAGCTCTAAAAGTGACAGACAGGACATCTCAGAAACCTGGAGAATCACCAAATGTGTAAGTGTGATGAATACATTTTATTGTGTAAAAGGTAACTATTTTATTCATTCTCTTACCCTTCCGAAAAGAAAATATTTTTCCCTATATATGAATAATCAATATATTAAATGATTTAATGGTATATTTGAAAATATACAGAATAATATATTGTGTTAATATATTACAATATATTGAATAATACATAAGGAATTGCCACTTTTCATATATTGAAAAATATCTGATGATATATTTACTAATATATCATAATGTGTGTAATTTTATATTCAGTAAAACACTTCATAATATACAGATGTATATGTAATCAGATATGGTACTGCATGTGTATAAATATATTGCAGATATATTTATTCATGCAGTATAAACACACATATATAGAAATATATAATGTAATATATTTCTTATATTTTATATTTATATTATACGTTTCATATTTTCAAGTTAGTTAACAAAAGCACAAGCACACCTGCATGTACTAAAGTATTTAACAAAGAAACTATCACTGCGCTGATGAGTGCACAGCCATTACTTTTAAATAAAGTAATATATAATCTTATTGGTGCTCAGCTGAGCAAGGCATGCTGGGAACTAGAAATCTGCTGTAACTCATTCCGTGAATGTGTATATATATATATATATATATATATATATATATATGTGTGTGTGTGTGTGTGTGTGTGTGCATACATTCACATTGTATGTGCATGTATGTGCATTATGTACACAATAAAGGATAAAACTTTATGAATATTATATGTAATTCTATTTTTGTGTTCATTTCTAAATATTTTATATGTATCAAGTAGCCATACATCCATACATGGTCAATGCATATACTGCAGTATATTGAAAAATAAAAGCACTAGTTTCCCATATATGGAAATGTATTATGTAATATATTGCATTATATCTTGCAGTATATTCCCATATATTTTTGTTCTGTAGGGTACTCACCATCCATCATTCTTATTTACCTTCTTTTTCAGGATTGGGAGGGTGATTATTTACATTCGGCTCATATTTATCACACTGGGCCCCATACCAAGTGAGGATAAAATAGTACAGTTAGCTAACTCTCTGTTGGACTCACGTTTTAGAATCAAACGAGATCTAAGAGCACAAAGCCTAAATACCCCTGTGAGCTTTGTGAATGTTACTTATAAAAGTAAGTTTTCTCTCCTCTGTTCAGTTGCTAGTAAACAAATTTTCATATTACAGTAAAAAGATGTGTGCATACAGTATCAGCTAATTTGTATTATGTTTTCTTTTCTTTTTAAGAAATTTCTGATACATCATATTCCCTGAATTTTGGATTTGAAATCAACAATGTTTCCATGTCTGAGAAACTTGAACTCAGGGACAGCACATACAAGTTAATCCAGGACTCTATAAATAAACTGGTGAGTTTGATTTTTAAAATAGGCTTTTTTTTAATTATTCAGCTTTGATTTGATTAAGCTCAACTTTAACTATTACTACACCAATTAATTTGTTTTCCTTGCTGACCTGTTTAGCTGAACCAGATCCTAACTGACCCCAAAGCCACTCCATTTGTGTTCAATGAGGCCAATTTCACGTAAGATTTAAACTAAAATATATGCTTTGAACTTGGTTTGATATAAAAGGATTTAAAAGAAGAAGCACACTGTGATCTTTTTACATATTTAATTAATGTACATTTTAATTTCTCCCCAGGGGTAATTCCACCACTATTGAGGCTGATGTACATTATGTTTTCTCAGAAAATGACATCAAGACACCCAGTGCCTTTCTCTATGCACTTCTTGTGGTTAATAATGGTATGTTCTTCTGCATAGAAATGTTATTATTAATAGTTTTATAATTCTTTTGAGCTGGAAGGTTTTTTTGTCTTATCTTAATTATTTTACACCTTCTCATCTACAGAGACTATTACCACAACTACACCTGCTGCAACAAGAACCACCTTTTACCCCACAGTGCTGAGCACTGCAATCACAAACAACAGCACTAGTGCAGCATGGGTTGTGGCCATTATTGTCCCTTGTGCTATTGCCATCATACTTGTACCTTGCTGGATTCTCCTCTGTGTAAGTATCATAAAGGTTTAATGAAAGATATGCATATTATAATTGAAGTGATTAGTGATAACAGGAATATGTTATGCAGTTGATTCAATAAATTTCCTGAAACCTATAAAAGTTTCTATATGTTTAATTCTAGTCTAACAAGGCTCTCTCTTACTCCTTAGTGTTTGCTCTGTGGATGCTGTACAGCATTAAGAAGACGTTGGCACAGAAGACGGTCATACAATGTACAATACACCACTCGAAACAGCCTTTTCTAGAGAATTAGAGACTCATTTCAAGAAGGGAAATACATCAGCAAAAATTACTAACGCTAATTACTTATATTACTAATCCAAATTGTGACAGTGGTATTTTAAGATCAGATTTATCTTTCCCAATGAATATGATATCTTAGAGATTTTATAATACACAATTTACTATTTATTGTTTTCTTGTGCCTGTATTGCTGGACAGACAGGATCTCAAATTGTGATGAGTGTAATTTATTTTCAGAATTTCTCAGAAAAAAAAATGTATTTAATAATTTACAATGTTTACATTTTACAATAATAATGTTTGTTTTCCAAATAATTTATTTGATATTACACATTTAATTTTAAGGGGCAATCTGGATAATATTAAACCTATTCATACTTTATGCACTTTATCTCCATTTGTGATCATTCAAATCACTTTTGTTCTGACAAGATTGCCCCACAGCTGCTGACAGGAAATTTGTATTTTAGTAAGGCAGCACACTAACCCTAAAGCCACAAACAGCTGATTTCATCTTTTAAATCACAACCACATTGACTACTGTTGATCTAACAGGACGCAGTGTAAACACTATACATACTATGTCTAAATAAAAACCTTATAATGTTAAATAAACAAATCATATTTATTTGAATGCTTCGAGTAACTTTTTCAACAATACCAAATAAAAATTAAAACTTGTTTTACACATAGTTTAAAAATACTGGTTTTGTTATAAGCCATCACTTTATAAATTTCTTTAAGATTAAGAAATATTACTTACCAGATCATTAGAATCATGTTGAGCATATGCATCACTAGCTGAAGAACCTGAAGTAAGCTTGCCTGCTGTGTAACATCACAGGAATTTCATCTAAGGCAGAAAATATTTTTTCTTCTGTATAATGTACAAATGCTACCTACACTTTCTTAGCATTTCCCTAATATACTTTTTCCTTTACATGCACAAAACCAGTTGAAGAAGACAAATGATGTTTTGTTAAAATAAGTTTATTGGCTACATATTTTATCTATCAAAACATTATTAGCTGTACACTGTTCAGATATGTGCAGAGAATGAGTGCAGAAGTGCATTTCTCAAGGAGGTCTACCTGGAGAAAACTGTCAGCATTCCCATTCATCTCGAAGGCAGTTGCTCAGGTGTTCTTATCCTTGATAACTCTTTTTGAGCCTGAGCTGAACATGGCATTTGAGTGATCACTCCAGGGGTGCAGGAGAATAATGGTGACTGGCAGATGGCACCACAATGTTTCAGGATGAGAAGGCAATTTACTTGCACAGTTCCACAGCGACTATCCTAAGCTGGAGACAGGAACAAGTACACATATAAATAGATCAGAAAAAGTCCATATATTATAATATAAATAAAATGAAATATTTGGTTATCATGTTCCCAGAACCAACACTAAACACTGAACATTCAGAGAATGTTCTTATAGCAAAATTCTGTTAGCTGGGGATATACTGTAATCGAACATCTGACGACGAACACACTGCTGAGAGCAACGGTTAGATGAATATGTAAAAATGTAATACTACAAAATTAAGAAACTAGCAAGGATTTTTTAATAAAGCATAAGAAAAGCATCTGATCATGGCAATGTGGATATGTTTGTTTGCACGAGCTCCAGTAAAGTCACATCGCGTTTATATTATAACACTTTAGATTGCTTAAAACCAAGCGATTAAACACGAAAAACAGTGTCAGTCTATCATTTCATCAAAAGTTCAACTTCGTTTTCTACTATAAAAAAGCTCTCCAGTGTTTTCACTCGCGGACGTCTGGAGAGAAGAAATGAACTGGAAAAGATTTTCCGAGTGAAAGAAGGCGGAGCCTCAGCGCACACATACCTTTCGTAATGGCCATGGACCAATGGTAGTACGAAGGTGTTTACCAGCCGAAGCGAACTTTTCCAAAAAGTTCGCTTTAGCAAACTGTTTCGACCTCCAAACGAACTTCGTTTCGGCCTGATTTTGTTCGAAATGACGTCACATCAGTTCGTTCTTCGATTTCGTTTGAAGTATATCGGGGCCTTTAAGGCACTATAGATAACATGACCTTTCTGGTAAATCCATCTACATAGAGTACCCACTTGTAAGGAAAACTAGATTTGTCTCTGCTCTTCGATTCCTCTGGGTATGTTTCAGTTACAATTTCTATATTGCTTAATTATGATATCTACATATGAAAAAAAAAAATACTTTTTTAGGCTATTGCTGTAATACAGGGAAATTTATAACTGAAAATTTGTTTGACACATAGTAACAGTACTAACACATAATCAACACAACACAACCAAAAACTAAATTTTACTAATTACAGTACACTAGTACTACTGTACTTTTTAGTAGGCTACATTTTACTAAAAAAACTTTGGATTTCGTTAGGCCTATTAAGCCCGCACCCTTCTTCAAAAATATTGATGGGGGGAAAAAAAAGAACTTTGCATTTTGATACACCACTTTGTATCAAACCTTTTAATGAACTCATGGCTGAAAAAGGCAACAACGTCTGTATTATATTACAGACTACACTCATTGTGCTTTATATTTTTGATTTAATAAAAATAACCAGTTTAGAAATGGCAAATCGAACCTTTGGTTGAGTTGTATGTTTGTTATTGCTATAGGCAATGTCATATCATCTAGTTTTTTGCATGAGTAAATACCTCGCTCACAAACACATGTGGACTCTTAACCTAGCCTTGCATTTATTCCACTGGCTCAACAACGCCCCCTCATGGGCAGAAACAGTATTAAGGGTTCAAAACCATGTAAAACATTATGATGTCGTTTCACTGCATAGATTATCCCACATCTCCCTTTTTAACAGAGAAAACAATGAAAAACATAGCGCTAACATCTTACTCTTACTAGACATTGCCCCAAACATTACAGCAACATTTCCCCATTATTTCCCACATTATCTTTTTTTTTTTTTTTTTTTTTTTTAAGCCAGGGGTAAACTGCCTGACTACTGTGAAAACTCTAAGGCTACAGTAGAGTGACTATAAATCCAGTCTTTTAGGTTTCACGACTGGACTCCCAAATCTGGTTCTAGTTACTGATCCTTTGGGACTGACAGAAGATGTTTGAGGTGCCAGTGCAGTTTGTGTCTCTGTAATGTTCTCAGGTGACTGGGAACCAGCCTGGGGTGCTTTTCCCAAAAGCATTGTTAGCCAATTCACAAGTTCACATTTACATATAATTAAATAGAGTAAGTTATGCATATTTGGCGTGCTGTCCGGGGGGATTCTGGATGTTTTTAAAAACTTTGACTTGTGCTTTCCCCCAAAACCAACAATTTATTTTGGACAGAAGATCTCTGAGGGGTTTATCTTTTTCGGCCAGACGTGGGATGAATTTTCCCAGGTGGTTCACCATACCAAGAAAACACCTGAGCTCTCTAACGTTTGTTGGCTCGGGCATCTCCTGGACTGCTGCTGTCTTAGCTGAGTCTGGTTGCACCCCTGAGTCTGAGATAATGTGGCCGAGAAACATGACTACATGCTGTGACAAGGCACAGTTGAGGGTAACGCCAGCATTTTCCATCTTTTGGAGCACATCATGCTCTTCTTGAGAACACCCCCACACAAGCACATCATCCATGTGACAGACCACTCATCCAGGTCTCCATATGATTTTGGAAGTGCTCAGGCAAAGGGCAATGATTGAAGAAGTACCACCCAAACGGTGTGATATAGGTTGTCAGCTTGGCGGACTGCTCAGTTAGAGGGATCTGCCAAAATCCCATGTTTACATCTAGCTTGCTAAAAACACTATCTCCTGCTAACAATCCAAGGGTCAGTTCAATAGACGGAAGAATGAATTTCTCCCTTCGCACACGGTCGATGCAAATGTGTGGGTCGCCGGACTTTTTAGGCACCACGACGATGCTTGCACACCACTCCGTGGGTTCTTCCACCCTGCTTATGACCCCCATCCGCTCCATGCTTTGTAGTTCATTTTTAAATTTTGGCATAATTGGAAAAGGAATGTGCCATGGAGTTTTGAGGGAAAATGGGACTGCTCCTGGGCTCAGTTTAATGGTGTATGGCCTCTGTAACATTCCTAGCCCACTGCACAGCTTTGGATAGCATTCCTGTAGAGTGTAAATGCTTATGTCATCAACACATGTGACAAGACCCAGTTTGGTGATGGCAGAAGTGCCGAATATAGACTCTTATCAACATACACTTCCTCCAATGTATGCTTGTCTCCTTTCTGAAGCAGCATGTTTGAAACTCCAATCATACTAAGTGGTGAGCATCCAGGTCCAAGTAAGGGCTTAGTAACTCTCTGGAGTGCTAGTTTGTTGCCATCTTTAAATATAACATGGAACACATGGTTTGGAATAATAGTGACATTGGCACCTGTGCAGTGTTAATTTTGATTTAGTTTTAGTCATAGTCTTTTGACAAAAATGGCATTTAGTTTTAGTCATATTTTAGTCATCGGAAATTGTTTTAGTTTTAGTCTAGTTTTAGTCGACTAAATCTACAGTAGATTTAGTCGACTAAAATCTAATTTAGTTAAATTGTAATGCATTAAGTAAGCATTTCTCTAACAATACACAGATGCAATACACTGATATACATCTGATATTCTCCAAACTTATGTTCACTTAAGACAACCAACTGTACTTTACTTGCCAAAGCGGACAGTTTTGGACCGTTCAAGTGCAAAGAGACACGAAAGAGAGCTCAATTCAGTACTTGTCATTTCACTTCAGTTTTTGCTTTTAAATGTCTATATAGTTTTTTATTTCTGTTTTAGTTATTTTAGTACAGATTAAGCTAAAACTTCGAAACTAGATGAAATAAGTTTACATTTTTTATATATTTATTTTTTATTTCAGTTAATGTTTATTTCAATAATGAAGATTTTTTTTATGGTTTTAGGTTTAGTTAACTATAATAACCCTTATACTTGTGAAATATGTTGAATAATGTGTCAAATAATGTTCTTAGTCTTTCCTTCCTGTGACAGAAGATACAGTAGTTTACTATGAATTAAATAGAAATTAAATTAAGTTAAATACAGTTTATTGTGTAAACAAAATAAATAATAATAATAATAATAATAATAATAATAATAAACCATCCCGAAATACACAGTGACTCTTGTTCTGAAATGTCTGCGGTCTGTACTGTAGTTGCAGGCTGCTCATTTAAGTTCAGGTGAGGGATAATAACATATGTGTTCTTACAACCGTCTAAAACATATTACCGTATAAATATTGTATAGTAAACATTGTCATAATTCATCAACATTAGCTCATCAGCAATCGCTTGGCATAAATGTGCGCTATTCATTAATTGCGAAGCAGTCTGAAGTGCTGCTGGACGAGCCTGTAGAGCACGCAACAGCGCCGCTTTTCCCGCGGTTAGATCAGCACGTTACACTTCAAAGGTGCGCATTTTCCACACAGGACAGCAGTCCTGACTGGATATCTTCCCAAATCGTCCCTCTCTATCATTTTCCTCTCGTTTTTATTTGTTGACTTTTTAGTCATAGTTCTAGTCATTCAAAACGCATTTTTATTTAGTCATCGTCTCGTTTTCGTCCGTGAAAAAATGTCGTTGACGAAAATAATGACGAAAATTATTCGTCAACGAAATTAACACTGCACCTGTGTCAATTTTGAACAGTACTTAACAGTCTTTTATTTTATTATCAATTAGCCAGGGATTACTGTACCTTCAGCAACCACAGTGCTTAAAATATGCCAGGGTTTTGTTCTTGAATTTCATTCACCTTTCTGGATTAAGCACACACTTTTTTTGTAGTGACCCCGTGTCCCACATGCATGACACAGTACAGTATTTGCAGGGCAGTGCGCTTTCAAATGAGATTTTTCCGCATCTTGACTGGGACTGTTTAGATTTTTCTTTTGCTCCATGGCAACTTTTGACTCTCTGCCTGCTTTGAGATGGCTTGCTTTTGCTTATGACTTTATTTACCGATCCAAATGTTTTAGCATTAACACATTCACCACCACACAGGTTACTCTGCTGCTGCTTCACTGCTTCAGTCTGTCTTGCCATATCAATGGCTTTTTCCAGTGTTATATCTTTAACTGCATTCGCTCCAACAGACGTATATCATTCAAACCAACGACTTACCTGTCTCTGATGAGTTTGTCGTGCAATCCTTTCCTGTGTCGTATCGCTACATGTTTTCATCCATCAAATTTAGCCCCTTCAAAATGTTGTCCGCTTCATCACCCATACAGTACATGAGTGTGTTTATTTGATTGGCTTTCATGGAAGTATGGAGATTACTGGCCTGACGGAAACATTCAAACTGTCGGATCCATCTTTCCCTTTCGTGAGGTTTATAGAAGTTAAATGGTTCAGGTGGTTGAATGCTGTACGTAGCACAAGGGCCTGGAGCAGGCGGCTCTCTCCCCCCGGCAGCTGTATCACCTTGAGTGTGTTGTTCTCTTGCCATTTGTTCCATGCCTTTGTGACTTCACAACTAATAATTCTTCACCTGCCCCAAAACAAGACATCTTCCGCAAGCTTATCAGAGTATCCTACTCCATGTCATATTATCTAGTTTATTGCGTGAGTAAATAGCACACAAACACCTGTGGACTCTTAGGGCCCTATCATACACCCGCCACAATGTGGCGCCAGGCGCAATATTTATTTATTTTTTGTTATTTAAAGAGCGCTTTAGTAATATGCGCCTATAGGCGGGTGCACAACATGAGTACGCTCTCCAAAACACACCCATGACTCACTGAGAGAATAGGGACAACCCTTTTAGACCATGCGCCGGGCGCACCGACCATTTTTCCCGTTGTTAAACTAGCAAAAGTGGATTCGGACATGCCCTAAGTGCACTTGCGCCGTGCACTTTAGACCATGCGCTTAGATCGTTAAAATAGGGCCCTATATCTATCCTTGCATTTATTCCACTGGCTCAACAATGCTCCCTCATGGGCGGAAACAATATTCAGGGTTCAAACCATGTGAAACATTATGTAGTTTCACTACATAGATTATCCCACAGGCTCTCTTTTAATCTTATCATAAATGAAGACTGCAGTCTCACAACAGAATTCCTTTACTGTGGTACTGTCGTGTCGAATCGGCAGCGGTGGTGCTGGAAACAGTAAAAATGCGACTGTGTGATAAGTTTATTGCGTACTAAAACGGTCACATAACATTGGTCAGCCATGGTCCAGTTTAATTATTTTGCTCCCTCCTCCACGCACTCTGACCCTTATCTAGCCTCAATTGACAAGTGTACAATCATAGCAAATTTGGAATAGTTTTTACTCTTTTTTACCCTATGGAAATACTGCTAGTAATGTTTGGCCAAATGTAGATAGTCCTTTAATCACATTAATGGAAATAGCTTATTCAATTAAAAAATAAATGCATACACTAAAACTAAGACAAAACTTAGAGGTAAACTCTGTAACTGCTGGACAGTGTGGAGAAAATGATGGCTCGGCTATTAGTTAAAACAAGACCAAAAAAAAATCTGTTTTTAAATTATATTGCAAGATATATCATGTGAACATTATTTTCTCAAAATATGTGGAATGTTGATATTTCAATTGAACTCAATTCAATTCAAACACTTTTTGTCCCCAAGGGGCAATTTACGAGGTCACGTAGAGTAACATAAGCAAAATATACATCAGAGGCATCATACATTAAATAAATAACAGAATGAGCACAATGTATGGTACATATTGAATATAATCTGCTACAGGCAGATACCTAAAAACAGGTCCAAACCAGATATATAAAATAAATATGTGTGTGTGTGTGTGTGTGTGTATATATATATATATATATATATATATATATAACTGAGTGCAGTTAAAAATATAAAATTACTAATTGAAACATTACTGCATTTTTTTTCTTTCTTTCAGTGTGAAATAACTCAGAAATTCTGGTTTGGTTTCTCATTTAAGCCTTCTGAAACTACCCAGCTTTAAACTTATTTACATTTTCTTATTAATATTTTTGCTAGTAGGCCTACATCGATAAATTGTTGGAATTTGTTGTCAGTTTCCTCATTTTTTATTGTAACTTTTTATACGTAAACAGTTCCCACCGGCAAACTCCACCTCATTCGTTAAATGGAATCTCTAAATTTCTATTTTACCAACATAAAAAAGTTTTAGCTTACAAAAAGTGGTTTTAGCTTACAAAAAGTTGTATAATTTGTGGTTTGTTTTTGTTGTTAGTTTGTAACAAATTCTTTGTGATGTTTCTCATTTGTAATTTGCTTTGTAGAAGCTTCTGCAAAATAAATAGAAGTAAACATTTGTTTCTTGTCCTACTATAGGCTATGCTATGTTGTTTATATAGGTATAGGTATGTAGGAACCTACATTCATTATTGTTTTCCTGATAATGTGTGTAAATGTAGCCTACTATACAATAAAAAGTTCAGTCCACAAATCGGTTTCACAACAGGTTTATCAAATAAGTAGTTGCGAAAGTTGAAAAGCGAATATTTGCGACTTGTGGTGGTTGTACTGTGAAACTAAACTAAATTCCAATGCGGTAGAGAGGGAGACATTCAAACTAGTGTATATACAGTTTTTACTGTTATTTCTATTTTATGTCAATGTATAATCTGATTTATACATTAGCCACAGCCATATCACCCTGTAGCCCAAGATTGTTTACCCACTTAAGCTAAGCAAGGCTGAGCCTGGTTAGTACCTGGATGGGAGACCTCCTGGAAAAACCAGGTTGCTGCTGGAAGAGGTGTTAGTGAGGCCAGCAGGGGGTGCTCACTCTGTGGTCTGTTTGAGTCCTAAATAAAAAAAAGTACCTAATTGACACAACATGCTGTTGACATTTTTTTTTTAATGTAAAACCCTAATAGAGGCTACAAGATATAAGATCAGGCAGATAGAGGGGTAAAAAAACAATATTAATAAATAATATATCAAAATAATAATAATATAAATATACTAATAATAAACTATTATTTAAAAGGTTATTTATAACACTATTAATGTCATAGCACTTTCAAAGCATGGTTCTTTATGGAACCTTATAAAAAGCTATTAATAAAAGCTGAAGAACTAGTACTGTTTAGAACCATTTTTTCTTTTTATGTAGGTAAGTTTCATTTTCAGCTGTTCTGTATCAAAATGTGGCATACAAGCTTATGTTGATCTACGGCAATTTACTGTTGATTCTTATAGCCTATCCCTCACCAGTTCTACCAGAAAGACTCGGGAGGAAAGATAACGTAACAATGATATTTATTAACAATAAGCAAGCATAATATTGTAAAATAAATTCTTTTGGCGTAGGCCCCATCTGTAGCTCACATCCTGAGGGTTTTGGACTCTGCATTTCCTGCCTGAAGATGAAAGCAGGGGCGTAGCCGACCCCCTGGGAGGTATGGACAGGGACCATCCTGGTGGTGGTGGGGAGGATGGAGGTGAAGGTTGGCATCAGCATCTGCGAACTCAGACATGTGTAAGTACCGATCTTTTATACTCCAAGTGTTAGATAATGATTGATTAGGTTGAAACTAATAAGTGACATAACATTTGAGTCTTCCCGCTAGAGCTTTCATTTCATGGCATCTTTAACCGCGGTCTCACAGTATTCGTAGACATTGAAGTGCAAACCACAAAAGCTGGTTAAACTGGTTTCATTTATTCTGCATTTAAAAAAATGTTTTTCTAAAAACAGATCTTCCTTGGAAGGGTGCTGACATCTTGTTTTTTGTTTTTGTTTTTTGAGCCAGTCACTTGATTTATTATAGTTTAATCTTTGATGTAAGTAATATAAAGTAATATAGAACATAATATTGTATTACTTATATCATAAATAAACAATATTCTTAATTAATTAGACAATTCCATATTGACAGCTGTGTAATCTAAAATTAGTAGTGAACCTGCAACTATTGCTAAATCTTTGCACTTGGCCCATCCCAAGTGAGATATGTGTACTCAGGGCAGTCTACACCCTCTTTAGAGCTATGCAACGTTTTGACTTAAGTTTGATATCATAGGAAAAGAATAGTATTTTATGTCATTATTTATTTATTTATTTATTTTTTTCAGTTGTTATTTTAGGCCATATGTTATAATAGTAAAGTGGCATAGTGTGAATATTAAATAGCAAAGCATGTGAACTGAATAGTCTGCATGTCCACAAACAGAGAATAAGCAGTGAAATACAGTGAATAAACCTTAAATGCTCAACAATTTGACACTAAATGGTTTACAATGAAGTTGATTGTGTTTTCATATTATAGCTAGTCTGGACCTATGTGTGAGTCTGAGCAACTTTGAAAATCTGAAAGTAGCACATATAGCTATATAAAACCTTTTCTCTTCAGAAGTGATTCATTTTCAGGTCTTAACGGTGATTATTATTGTGGACGCCAGTTATGTATGATATATCAGGTCAATTCCCACTGGATAAGCAATGTCTGCAATAAATCACAGAGATGGGCGTGGTTACTGCCTTTACTCATTGCCATCACAATATCTTATAGGCTAACTACCAAATACCAATATGTATGACCAATGTAATACCAAACGTATTTAGGTGCTAATTAATTAAGCAGGATGTATTAAACTTTAGCATATATTTATAGTACAACAGTGAGTCTCTAATTCTATACTGAACAATTTCAGAACAAAATAAGTTCTGAAATGAGACTGATTCTCTGGCTTTTACTGGCATATGAAATCACAGAGGACATTGATAAATGAGAGTATATCATTGCAAAATGGCTTGTAAAATATGCTCAGTTAATAGTCTATCAGCTTTACTTTACAAGTCGTTTTGTACAATAGAATGTAGGTTACAAGATGCTGTAACCTTTACTGGCACATGAACAAGCGGTACGAACAGTTTGCCTGAGATGGTCGATTCAGAAGAGATTACAGAGAAGCAATTATTAATAATTAAATTAATTATTAATAATTAAATATTTAAATCTAAATAGCGCTCGCTTTAGGTTACAAGTCAGTTGATACGCTGTTGTATTGTTGAACCTCTATAGTCTAAATAAAGTTTAAGCCTAAATAGTGATTGTTCATTCCGAATAGCCTCTAATGTTTTGTCTACGCAAGTTGCTGTGTATGTGTGTGTCTATGTGTGTATGTGCGCACTTTATTGAACATTCCAAGACACACCTTATACCAGTATAACACCAAAATATGAGAGCAATCCCATTTTTATCTGATAGACGTCTTTTTGTATGTATGCATGAAAGAAACATTGAGACTCACACCCTAAATCTATACTTATATGAAAGAATTAAAGTTTTTTTTTTTTTTTTTTAGATTAGTTTGTGGCTTTGCAGGCTTTTTACAGCACCAGTATATACTGTGCACACAATTATTAAATTAAAATATTAAATATGATATCACTCCTTAGCCTAAAAGTGAGTTTGGCTGAAACAATATAATGATTTAATTGTACATTTGATGATTGTCATTTCACCACATTTCACCTCTTCTCTACTATCAAATCTCAACATCTTAAAATCATAAGTTAGGTAGAAGGCTGTCCCTTGGCAGGGAGGTGGGGGTAGGGTCTCCTCTTTGGGCCCACGAGGGGAGAGGGTACCCTCAATTTTAGAAATGGCCTGTGACAGGTCCTTTATCAAATTTAAGAGTAAAGCGGTTTAGCTAAATCATTCATAGTATCACCATGAATTTACTATTCAAATAAAAATATTAGTAATAAAAATCTCTATGTTAAAACATAATTTAATAACTTTGAAACAAACTTCAACTTTTTATAATGAAACATTTATAGGCTTCTACAACAGTTAGCATTGATTATATAATGTGTGTAGCAAATAATTTATTCTGGCTTATTGTTCATCTATTTCATAAAGCCTTTTATAGGTTTTATTTTACTTTTTATTTCTTTATGCCTTTTATTTTATCTTACATCAAAATAGACACTTGTTGTTGCCAAAACACCTTTCATCATTCTGACAGAAATAAATTCTTGACATTCACGTTAGCAGTAATCAGCATTGTATTTACACCCTTCATTGTAGGCAGGGAATAATAGCATCAGCTTCAGTATTACGTACTACAGGGTTTGGTTGCCAAACTACACTTTTTACCACACCCTACAAACGTCAATCTGCCTTTGATATAGTATCACCCAAAATTGCGCTTTCCAGTCTGTTACATTTGTACTAAGAAGACAAATCACATAGAGCATATACCATTTGGTGTACATGGTTATGACTTTGAACAGCATAAGGAGGTAGGCAAATGATTACATATGAAATGATTGATATCATATAGCTTATAATACTGTATAATACTTTATTTAATTTATGCTATGTAAATATGTTATATGTTTACATTAGCCCCTGTATCTGCTTGTATTATTTGTTGTCAACTTGTATCAACTTTATATCAAAGGGGTTGTACACCATTCAAAACTGAACTGGGAATGCCTTTTAAATTACAATTGCAATTTTGAATTTGAATTGAAATTAAGTACCAAGGAAGAAATTAAAATTCGAAAACATTCAAATACATTTTCAACTAGAAAAGCAAAGTTTGTAAAAAAAAATTTTTTGAATGCTGTCTTGACAAATCCTTATTTGAAAGTTTTGAAAAAATTATAGAAAATATTATATAAAAATAGTCTTAAAATAAACATTTATAGGCCTTATGAACAGAGAAAGATAGAATGATAGGCAGACAGATACACACACACACACACACACAGAGAGAGAGACAGATAGATAAATAAATAAATAAATGTCTTTTTAAATATTTATTTTACTAAAATACCCAAAATACAACATGAAAACACATCACATCACCATTCAACACTTGAAGCTAACAGCTTGAAGCACAGCTACAACTCTTCATTGAGATAATTAAAGTTTGTAAAATACAAGATGTAACTGAAGGAAACATAGACCACAGGCAGCAACAAGCAACAGCATGTGTGTAATGTTAAGCAGGGCCGTAACCACCATAGACATTGAGGGGGACAAGTCCCACCCAATAATTAGAAAATGGTTCCTGGCTATGTGGCGCTCTGTATTTTGTTAGGATGACAAAAAGGTACAATTTTTAGTCTGGTCTGCCTCAGCAGTTAACGAGCCGATGACGTATGATGTCTGCACGAACGGTGCACGAGGGTATGTAAAAACATACGTTAACAGGCAGGTTGGACATTGTATTATTTCATTCGGATTGAATGTAATGATTGGATGAATGTTTTATGGTCCTACGCCTTCGACAGACGATATATATTTATAAAAAATACATTAAGACCATTTAACATTGATTGCAATCAGGATATGTGGAGACTTTCAACATGTATAACAAAAATTATTTCTGTAGAGAATCACCTATTGCACCTTTAATCTGTTTCAATGTTTGTTTGAAAACTATGTGCATTCCTGTAGTGAAAACAGTAGAATTTGACACCAGGGTTATGGGTTAGATTCCCAGGGAATGCAAGAACCAGTAGAACTGTATATATTTTGAATGCAAAATGAGCTGCTTCGGATAATGAGTAGGCTACATGTAAATGTATGTCATGAGAAATATTTCCACAGAGAAAGGAAATTTTGAGACAAAAGCATACAAAATCGATCAAAAAGGGCTTTGAAAACTAGTCTATGCAGTTGGAACCGGCTTTGGAGAATGATATGAAAAGCATGTTTGTTAAACCTACTGTGTTTGTGACAGAATTAATAAATAAAATGTTTTAATTTATCTGAAAGCCTGACAATTTTTCACAATTTTAGTCCTTTAAATCTTCTCTAAAGGAAAGTTTTACTTTAGAGTTTTTTAGATTTATTTCTACAAAGATTTATCATTTGTAGACTGGTAATTCTGCAAGAGAAACAATATCAGTACTTTATAGCACATAACTCATAAAGCTCTTTGAATGTAAATGTTCTGAAATTTCATAAAGACATAAAATAAACGATTTATCTTCTATTATAGGTGGTGTTTCATTTCAAAAAATGATGTCAGATGGACAGTTTTTCTCACCATATGTAAGTATACTTTACATTAAATCTGGACATTATGTGCTGAGAAAATAATAAATAAAGAAAATGGCAGACGTAATCAAAAACTATAAAAATAGTCTAAATTGAATTTTAAAAGATCAAAAGGTAATGATGAAATATGTTTGTTTATTTTTTTCTCAACAGTATGTGTATGGTGTACCGTTTGTGGAGGTGTATCCTCCCCAACTACAACTGCACCAACAACACCAGTTTCACAAACAGCCAGTGAAGTTTGTATTATAAAAACTAAAGCATCTATTACCACAGCTATGACCCCCAAACAAAATCAAAAATGTACAGCTGTGACTTTCACAACTACACCTCCTACAACTACTGATTCAACATCAGTGGCATCTTCTAGAACAAATGAAGCTTCAACAGAATATCCAACAACAGCTACAGTTTCAAACACAATGTCATCTTCAATGGCAACAGGAACTGAATCTTCAATAACCACAGATTTAACAGCAAATGCTGCTCCAACAACAACACCACCACCATCTTCAACAACAACAAATGAAGAAACTACAAACACAGCTGTGACACCCACAACCACACTCACATCCTCGCCAACTACAACAGCAACAAATGCTGCTCCCACAACAACAGCACAATCTTCAACAACTGAAGCTTCAACAACCACAGCTGTAAACCCCACAACCATGCCTATATTCCCAGAACCTACAATTGCACCTCCAGCAACAGAAAATATTGCTTCAACAGAGAAACCATCCTCAACAATAACAAGTAAAGCTTATACAACCACAGATGTGACCCCCACAACCACACTCATATCCTCACCAATTACAACTGCACCTTCAACGACAACAAATGCTGCTCCAAAAACAACAGCACCATCTTCGACAACTACAGCTTCATCAACCCAAGCTGTGATCCCCACAACCATGCCTGTATCCCCAGCACCTACAAATGCACCTCCAGCAACAGAAAATGCTGTTCCAACAACAATAGCACAAACTTCAACAACTGAATCTTCCACATCTACAGCTGTTGACCCCACATCCACGCCTTTATCCTCAGAAAATACAACTGCACCTCCAACAACAACAAACGCTGTTCCAACACCATCCTCAGAAACTAGAACAACAGTAAATGCTGGTCCAACAACAACACCACTGTCAACAAAAACTGAAGCTGAGAACCCCACAACCAGCTCAGAACCTACAACTGTTCCTCCAGCAACAGAAAATGCAGTTCCAACCACTGCACTATCTTCAAGAACAACAACTATATCTCAATCCATAACACCACTTTTCACGACAACAACCAGACCTCCTACAGCAACAACATTTGTCACTCCCACAACCATGCCAATGTTCTCAGAAATTACAACATTTCTGACAACCACATCTTTACAAAATGCAACTCAAATTTTAGTGACACACAATCCAGATCCAACTGCTTTTGAAGCTCAAAGCACTATTTCATTAGCAACCACTGCAACCAGTGCACCGACACTCATAATTGTTACTCAAGAAACCACTATGTCATTGTCAATGTCAGCAACTGATGTGACTCCACTGACTGAATCTGGAGCTGCAACAACTCAAACAACAGCAGTTGTCAACAGTACACTGGTGTTCAACTCTTCATCTCCAGTCCCCAGTGAAGCTCTGGTCCTCAGTGCTATCAACACTCTCCGGCAAAGCAGAGAGCCACAGCTCAATGATTCAGTGAAGGTGGTGAATGTCAACTATCAGAGTAAGTTTCAACCTATAAGGTTGAAAAGTTTGCAATGGGATTTAGTCAGACATTCATGAATGGAAATCTTTTAACCAAAACGTTTTAAAATTTCTCTCCAAACAGAAATCTCAGAAACCTCCTATGCTGTCGTCTTTACATTTAACCTGAATAACATCAGCATGCCAGTGAATTCTGATCTCAGAGGCGACACCTACCAGAAAGTGCAGAATACAATCAATAACGCGGTAAATATGAAAAAATTAACCTTCTAAAATGGTTTAGTTCCAATGCCAATCGTCCCCAGAGTTTGATGAATGGTTTGATTTTCTCCTGCAGCTGAACACTCTTCTGAATGAACCTGGGAAACAAGTTTTTGTACCCAAGACCTCCAACTTCACGTGAGATGCAATCTTCCTTGTATTATGTTCAATTTCTGATTTCAGGACATTAAAAAAGCAAATAAAATGAATCCATTTGCTTGAAAATGTCAATAAATCTGTATTGCAAACTCTTTCCAAATATTTGTTTTTATTATTTTTCCTGTAGAAGCACATCAAACCAGATTGATGGCCGTATGGGATACACCTTCCAGGCTGAAGATGTCATACAACCATTCAGCTTCCTAAAGGAGCTTGGTTCACAGATGGGTATGTCAATAATGATGATATATACCTCGAGAAATTAGAAGAAAAATCGTTTTGCTCTAAATCTGAGTTTTATTGTGTGTTTCTGCCTTTCATTGCAGAACTGACCACTACAACAGTGTCTCCAAGCACAATATCCAGCTTCCCCTCGACTTCTCCAAGCCCAATGCAAGTGTTGATTTTCCATTTACAAAAATTGCAACCTTTTATGGAGTCCTAAATTTATCACAAAAAAGTGAACTGTATTAATCAAAAGTGGTGCTCTCTACAGATCTGGTTCAGCAGTGGTCACAAGCACGCTGCTGTTCAACTCCTCATCTCCAGTCCCCAGTGAAGCTCTGGTCCTCAGTGCTATCAAAACTCTCCGGCAAAGCAGAGAGCCACAGCTCAATGATTCAGTGAAGGTGGTGAATGTCACATATCAGAGTAAGTTTCATCATTTAAGGTTAAAATATTTTGAAATGGGAATGAATAAAACAATTATGAATGGCAAGTTTTAGACAAATAAAAAAAACAAACAAACAAAAAACATTTCCCTCCAAAACAGAAATCTCAGAAACCTCCTATGCTGTCGTCTTTACATTTAACCTGAATAACATCAGCATGCCAGTGAATTCTGATCTCAGAGGCGACACCTACCAGAAAGTGCAGAACACAATCAATAATGCGGTAAATATAAAAAATTAACCTTCTAAAATGGTTTAGTTCCAATGCCAATCGTCCCCAGAGTTTGATGAATGGTTTGATTTTCTCCTGCAGCTGAACACTCTTCTGAATGAACCTGGGAAACAAGTTTTTGTACCCAAGACCTCCAACTTCACGTGAGATGCAATCTTACTTCTATTATGTTCAATTACTGATTTCAAGACATTAAAAAAGCAAACAAAATGAATCCATTTGCTTGAAAATTTCAATATATCTTAATGCAAACTCTTTCCAAATATTTGTTTTTGATTTTTCTTGCAGAAGCACATCAAACCAGATTGATGGCAGTATGGGATACACCTTCCAGGCTGAAGATGTCATACAACCAGTCAGCTTCCTAAAGGAGCTTGGTTCACAGATGGGTATGTCAATAATGATGATATATACCTAGAGAAGTTAGAAGAAAAATCGTTTTGCTCTAAATCTGAGTTATATTGTGTGTTTCTGCCTTTCGTTGCAGAACTGACCACTACAACAGTGTCTCCAAGCACAATATCCAGCTTCCCCTCGACTTCTCCAAGCCCAATGCAAGTGTTGATTTTCCATTTACAAAAATTTTAACCTTTTATGGAGTCCTAAATTTATCACAAAACAGTGAACTGTATTAATCAAAAGTGGTGCTCTTTACAGATCTGGTTCAGCAGTGGTCACAAGCACGCTGCTGTTCAACTCCTCATCTCCAGTCCCCAGTGAAGCTCTGGTCCTCAGTGCTATCAAAACTCTCCGGCAAAGCAGAGAGCCACAGCTCAATGATTCAGTGAAGGTGGTGAATGTCACCTATCAGAGTAAGTTTCATCATCAAATACTTTTGAAATGGGAATGAATAAAACAATTATGAATGGCAAGTTTTAGCCAAATAAAACAAACAAACAAACAAAAAACATTTGTCTCCAAACAGAAATCTCAGAAACCTCCTATGCTGTCGTCTTTACATTTAACCTGAATAACATCAGCATGCCAGTGAATTCTGATCTCAGAGGCGACACCTACCAGAAAGTGCAGAATACAATCAATAATGTGGTAAATATAAAAAATTAACCTTCTAAAATGGTTTAGTTCCAATGCCAATCTTCCCCAGAGTTTGATGAATGGTTTGACTTTCTCCTGCAGCTGAACACTCTTCTGAATGAACCTGGGAAACAAGTTTTTGTACCCAAGACCTCCAACTTCACGTGAGATGCAATCTTCCTTGTATTATGTTCAATTTCTGATTTCAGGACATTAAAAAAGCAAACAAAATGAATCCATTTGCTTGAAAATGTCAATAAATCTGTATTGCAAACTCTTTCCAAAAAATTTTTTTTTGATTTTTCCTGCAGAAGCACATCAAACCAGATTGATGGCCGTATGGGATACACCTTCCAGGCTGAAGATGTCATACAACCATTCAGCTTCCTAAAGGAGCTTGGTTCACAGATGGGTATGTCAATAATGATGATATATACCTAGAGAAATTAGAAGAAAAATCGTTTTGCTCTAAATCTGAGTTTTATTGTGTGTTTCTGCCTTTCACTGCAGAACTGACCACTACAACAGTGTCTCCAAGCACAATATCCAGCTTCCCCTCGACTTCTCCAAGCCCAATGCAAGTGTTGATTTTCCATTTACAAAAATTGCAACCTTTTATGGAGTCCTAAATTTATCACAAAAAAGTGAACTGTATTAATCAAAAGTGGTGCTCTCTACAGATCTGGTTCAGCAGTGGTCACAAGCACGCTGCTGTTCAACTCCTCATCTCCAGTCCCCAGTGAAGCTCTGGTCCTCAGTGCTATCAAAACTCTCCGGCAAAGCAGAGAGCCACAGCTCAATGATTCAGTGAAGGTGGTGAATGTCACCTATCAGAGTAAGTTTCATCAACAAATACTTTTGAAATGGGAATGAATAAAACAATTATGAATGGCAAGTTTTAGCCAAATAAAAAAACAAACAAACAAACAAAAAACATTTGTCTCCAAACAGAAATCTCAGAAACCTCCTATGCTGTCGTCTTTACATTTAACCTGAATAACATCAGCATGCCAGTGAATTCTGATCTCAGAGGCGACACCTACCAGAAAGTGCAGAATACAATCAATAATGTGGTAAATATAAAAAATTAACCTTCTAAAATGGTTTAGTTCCAATGCCAATCTTCCCCAGAGTTTGATGAATGGTTTGACTTTTTCCTGCAGCTGAACACTCTTCTGAATGAACCTGGGAAACAAGTTTTTGTACCCACGACCTCCAACTTCACGTGAGATACAATCTTACTTCTATTATGTTCAATTTCTGATTTCAGGATATTAAAAAAGCAAATAAAATGAATCCATTTGCTTGAAAATGTCAATAAATCTGTATTGCAAACTCTTTCCAAATATTGTTTCGATTTTTCCTGCAGAAACACATCAAACCAGATTGATGGCAGTATGGGATACACCTTCCAGGCTGAAGATGTCATACAACCATTCAGCTTCCTAAAGGAGCTTGGTTCACAGATGGGTATGTCAATAATGATGATATATACCTAGACAAATTAGAAGAAAAATCGTTTTGCTCTAAATCTGAGTTTTATTGTGTGTTTCTGCCTTTCGTTGCAGAACTGACCACTACAACAGTGTCTCCAAGCACAATATCCAGCTTCCCCTCGACTTCTCCAAGCCCAATGCAAGTGTTGATTTTCCATTTACAAAAATTGCAACCTTTTATGGAGTCCTAAATTTATCACAAAAAAGTGAACTGTATTAATCAAAAGTGGTGCTCTCTACAGATCTGGTTCAGCAGTGGTCACAAGCACGCTGCTGTTCAACTCCTCATCTCCAGTCCCCAGTGAAGCTCTGGTCCTCAGTGCTATCAAAACTCTCCGGCAAAGCAGAGAGCCACAGCTCAATGATTCAGTGAAGGTGGTGAATGTCACATATCAGAGTAAGTTTCATCATTTAAGGTTAAAATATTTTGAAATGGGAATGAATAAAACAATTATGAATGGCAAGTTTTAGACAAATAAAAAAAACAAACAAACAAAAAACATTTCCCTCCAAAACAGAAATCTCAGAAACCTCCTATGCTGTCGTCTTTACATTTAACCTGAATAACATCAGCATGCCAGTGAATTCTGATCTCAGAGGCGACACCTACCAGAAAGTGCAGAATACAATCAATAATGTGGTAAATATAAAAAATTAACCTTCTAAAATGGTTTAGTTCCAATGCCAATCTTCCCCAGAGTTTGATGAATGGTTTGACTTTCTCCTGCAGCTGAACACTCTTCTGAATGAACCTGGGAAACAAGTTTTTGTACCCAAGACCTCCAACTTCACGTGAGATGCAATCTTCCTTGTATTATGTTCAATTTCTGATTTCAGGACATTAAAAAAGCAAACAAAATGAATCCATTTGCTTGAAAATGTCAATAAATCTGTATTGCAAACTCTTTCCAAATATTTGTTTTTGATTTTTCTTGCAGAAGCACATCAAACCAGATTGATGGCAGTATGGGATACACCTTCCAGGCTGAAGATGTCATACAACCAGTCAGCTTCCTAAAGGAGCTTGGTTCACAGATGGGTATGTCAATAATGATGATATATACCTAGAGAAATTAGAAGAAAAATCGTTTTGCTCTAAATCTGAGTTATATTGTGTGTTTCTGCCTTTCGTTGCAGAACTGACCACTACAACAGTGTCTCCAAGCACAATATCCAGCTTCCCCTCGACTTCTCCAAGCCCAATGCAAGTGTTGATTTTCCATTTACAAAAATTTTAACCTTTTATGGAGTCCTAAATTTATCACAAAACAGTGAACTGTATTAATCAAAAGTGGTGCTCTTTACAGATCTGGTTCAGCAGTGGTCACAAGCACGCTGCTGTTCAACTCCTCATCTCCAGTCCCCAGTGAAGCTCTGGTCCTCAGTGCTATCAAAACTCTCCGGCAACGCAGAGAGTCACAGCTCAATGATTCAGTGAAGGTGGTGAATGTCACCTATCAGAGTAAGTTTCATCAACAAATACTTTTGAAATGGGAATGAATAAAACAATTATGAATGGCAAGTTTTAGCCAAATAAAAAAACAAACAAACAAACAAAAAACATTTGTCTCCAAACAGAAATCTCAGAAACCTCCTATGCTGTCGTCTTAACATTTAACCTGAATAACATCAGCATGCCAGTGAATTCTGATCTCAGAGGCGACACCTACCAGAAAGTGCAGAATACAATCAATAATGTGGTAAATATAAAAAATTAACCTTCTAAAATGGTTTAGTTCCAATGCCAATCTTCCCCAGAGTTTGATGAATGGTTTGATTTTCTCCTGCAGCTGAACACTCTTCTGAATGAACCTGGGAAACAAGTTTTTGTACCCAAGACCTCCAACTTCACGTGAGATGCAATCTTCCTTGTATTATGTTCAATTTCTGATTTCAGGACATTAAAAAAGCAAACAAAATGAATCCATTTGCTTGAAAATGTCAATAAATCTGTATTGCAAACTCTTTCCAAAAAATTTTTTTTTGATTTTTCCTGCAGAAGCACATCAAACCAGATTGATGGCCGTATGGGATACACCTTCCAGGCTGAAGATGTCATACAACCATTCAGCTTCCTAAAGGAGCTTGGTTCACAGATGGGTATGTCAATAATGATGATATATACCTAGAGAAATTAGAAGAAAAATCGTTTTGCTCTAAATCTGAGTTTTATTGTGTGTTTCTGCCTTTCATTGCAGAACTGACCACTACAACAGTGTCTCCAAGCACAATATCCAGCTTCCCCTCGACTTCTCCAAGCCCAATGCAAGTGTTGATTTTCCATTTACAAAAATTTTAACCTTTTATGGAGTCCTAAATTTATCACAAAACAGTGAACTGTATTAATCAAAAGTGGTGCTCTTTACAGATCTGGTTCAGCAGTGGTCACAAGCACGCTGCTGTTCAACTCTTCATCTCCAGTCCCCAGTGAAGCTCTGGTCCTCAGTGCTATCAAAACTCTCCGGCAAAGCAGAGAGCCACAGCTCAATGATTCAGTGAAGGTGGTGAATGTCACCTATCAGAGTAAGTTTCATCATCAAATACTTTTGAAATGGGAATGAATAAAACAATTATGAATGGCAAGTTTTAGACAAATAAAAAAAACAAACAAACAAAAAACATTTCCCTCCAAAACAGAAATCTCAGAAACCTCCTATGCTGTCGTCTTTACATTTAACCTGAATAACATCAGCATGCCAGTGAATTCTGATCTCAGAGGCGACACCTACCAGAAAGTGCAGAATACTATCAATAATGCGGTAAATATAAAAAATTAACCTTCTAAAATGGTTTAGTTCCAATGCCAATCGTCCCCAGAGTTTGATGAATGGTTTGATTTTCTCCTGCAGCTGAACACTCTTCTGAATGAACCTGGGAAACAAGTTTTTGTACCCAAGACCTCCAACTTCACGTGAGATGCAATCTTACTTCTATTATGTTCAATTTCTGATTTCAAGACATTAAAAAAGCAAACAAAATGAATCCATTTGCTTGAAAATTTCAATATATCTTAATGCAAACTCTTTCCAAATATTTGTTTTTGATTTTTCTTGCAGAAGCACATCAAACCAGATTGATGGCAGTATGGGATACACCTTCCAGGCTGAAGATGTCATACAACCAGTCAGCTTCCTAAAGGAGCTTGGTTCACAGATGGGTATGTCAATAATGATGATATATACCTAGAGAAATTAGAAGAAAAATCGTTTTGCTCTAAATCTGAGTTATATTGTGTGTTTCTGCCTTTCGTTGTAGAACTGACCACTACAACAGTGTCTCCAAGCACAATATCCAGCTTCCCCTCGACTTCTCCAAGCCCAATGCAAGTGTTGATTTTCCATTTACAAAAATTTTAACCTTTTATGGAGTCCTAAATTTATCACAAAACAGTGAACTGTATTAATCAAAAGTGGTGCTCTTTACAGATCTGGTTCAGCAGTGGTCACAAGCACGCTGCTGTTCAACTCTTCATCTCCAGTCCCCAGTGAAGCTCTGGTCCTCAGTGCTATCAAAACTCTCCGGCAAAGCAGAGAGCCACAGCTCAATGATTCAGTGAAGGTGGTGAATGTCACCTATCAGAGTAAGTTTCATCATCAAATACTTTTGAAATGGGAATGAATAAAACAATTATGAATGGCAAGTTTTAGCCAAATAAAACAAACAAACAAACAAAAAACATTTGTCTCCAAACAGAAATCTCAGAAACCTCCTATGCTGTCGTCTTTACATTTAACCTGAATAACATCAGCATGCCAGTGAATTCTGATCTCAGAGGCGACACCTACCAGAAAGTGCAGAATACAATCAATAATGCGGTAAATATAAAAAATTAACCTTCTAAAATGGTTTAGTTCCAATGCCAATCTTCCCCAGAGTTTGATGAATGGTTTGATTTTCTCCTGCAGCTGAACACTCTTCTGAATGAACCTGGGAAACAAGTTTTTGTACCCAAGACCTCCAACTTCACGTGAGATGCAATCTTACTTCTATTATGTTCAATTTCTGATTTCAGGACTTTAAAAAAGCAAATAAAATGAATCCATTTGCTTGAAAATTTCAATAAATCTGTATTGCAAACTCTTTCCAAATATTGTTTTGATTTTTCCTGCAGAAGCACATCAAACCAGATTGATGGCAGTATGGGATACACCTTCCAGGCTGAAGATGTCATACAACCATTCAGCTTCCTAAAGGAGCTTGGTTCACAGATGGGTATGTCAATAATGATGATATATACCTAGAGAAATTAGAAGAAAAATCGTTTTGCTCTAAATCTGAGTTTTATTGTGTGTTTCTGCTTTTCATTGCAGAACTGACCACTACAACAGTGTCTCCAAGCACAATATCCAGCTTCCCCTTAACTTCTCTAAGCCCAATGCAAGTGTTGATTTTCCATTTACAAAAATTGCAACCTTTTATGGAATCCTAAATTTATCACAAAAAAGTGAACTGTATTAATCAAAAGTGGTGCTCTTTACAGATCTGGTTCAGCAGTGGTCACAAGCACGCTGCTGTTCAACTCTTCATCTCCAGTCCCCAGTGAAGCTCTGGTCCTCAGTGCTATCAAAACTCTCCGGCAACGCAGAGAGTCACAGCTCAATGATTCAGTGAAGGTGGTGAATGTCTCATATCAGAGTAAGTTTTGTCCTATGAGGTTGAAAAGCTTTTGAAATGGAAACGAGTAAAACAGTTATGAATGGCAAGTTTAACCAAATAAAAACGTAACATTTGTCTCCAAACAGAGATTTCCAAAACCTCCTATGCTGTGGTCATTACGTTTAGTCTGAGTAATATCAGCATGCCTGAAGTCCCTGAGCTCAGAAACAAAACCTACACGCAAGTGCAGGATGTTGTCAATAATGCGGTGAACATTCATCATTAAGAAATACAGCTGTCTGAATACTATATAAACCTTCTTCAGAGTTTAATGACAGATTTGATTTTCACCTGCAGCTGAACACTCTTCTGAATGAACCTGGCAATACAACATTACAACCCAAATCATCCAACTTCATGTAAGATGCAAACTGACTTACTGTATATCACATGTTCTCACATATTATCTTTTTAAAGCAATATATATAAAATATTTGCATTTTCTTCAAAATGTTCCCCAAAAAATGCACATATGAATCGATGTCCCTAACAGATATCTTCTGTTTTCCCACAGGAGCTCTTCAAACCAGATTGATGGCAGTATGGGATACACCTTCCAGGATAGAGATGTCATACAACCAGTCAGCTTCATATATGAGCTTCGTTCACAGACAGGTCTGTCAATACTGACAATGAATAGCTCCACATACACCAAATACTGTAACTGTAAGCCTCCTCCACTAATCATTACTTCATTTTACAGTCTTAACAACAGCCAGCCCTCTGACAACAATCAAAACTTCTCCACCGACTTTGTAAGAGCAACGATTCCAGTCTGATCTTTAAAATTTTCTTTTTCATTTCCTGTTTTAATGTGTATTATTTATCATCTTTGTAGGCTTGGCAGAGTGATTATATTTATTCGCATTGTGTTTGTCACACTTGGTCCCCTACCAAATGAAAATGAGATTGTTCAGGTGGCCAACACTCTGCTGTACTCACGTCTCATAACTAAACTAGCCACCAGAACACAACCCCTGAGTGATCCTGTGAACTTTGTGAATATCACATATACAAGTGAGTTTTTCTTTCCTCGTTTGGCTTCTTTTTGATGTGAATATGTCATTTGAATGCTAATGGTGTAGATCATTTAGATCTGTAGTAAGCTTATATTGCTGATTTTGAAGGAAAATAGTCAATTCGGTAATTTAATAATCTTAAAGAATGCATGAGTGATTTTTTTTAATTTTTTTTTTACCATCCACATATGCTACCACACAACTAATTATTTTCGTTATGTATTTTTAAGAAATTAATGAGACCGCCTATGCTCTCAACTTTGGATTTGAAATCAGCAATGTATCCATGTCTGAGAAACTTGAATTCAGGAATGAAACCTACCTGACAATACAAGACTCTATAAATACACTGGTGAGTTGGAGACACTTCAATACAGTCTTCTTTTACAAAAAGTCATTATTTTAACCACATAAATCTCAAACAAATTAATCTAAAAAAAAAATGTTTTGCGGCACTTTTCAGCTGAACAAGATCCTGAATAATGAATCAGCTCCTACAATTAAGTTCCAACCAGGCGATTTCACAGAATTCTCGTAAGTTCTGAATTTTGAGCAAATATGTTCTAATGATTTTTAAAAAATCTGCTTTGGTGTTAGTTGGATAGCTTTTGTAAGTGGGTAGGTGTCTAAAAAAAAAAAAAAACAACAAAAAAAAAATCAGTTATTGACTTTCATTTCTAATTGTACATTTTTAATCTCCCAACAGGGGCAATTCCACCACGGTTCAGGCCAATGTTACATATGTTTTCTCAAACAGTAACATCACACAACCCAGCATCTTTATCAAGGAACTTCTCCAGGTTATCAGAGGTATTACCATATCCAACCTACAGTCCGAAACAATCATTTAAATGGTCAAACTGACAGTCAGATGTTACATTTACATTTTTTAAAAAAGATGTCATGTTTTATGTCTTGCACCAAAAAGACCAAATACTGCAACTGAAAGTCTGATTCTCCTCCTTTATTTGTTATTTTCTTTTACAGAGAGCACTTTGACAACAACAAGACCCTTGACAACAGCGAGCACAAGCACAACTACTCCACAACCGTAAGTCCAACGAGTCCAATGAGTAATTTTGTGAAAGCCAGTTGTTTTCATTTTCTGTGTTAACATTTCCAATGATTTATCATCTTTTTTCTTTCTTTTTTTAGTATTAGTAAGGTGGTTATTAAGATTCGCCTTGTGTTTGTCACACTGGGCCCAATACCAAGTGAGAGTGACGTTCTAAGGGTAGTTAAATCTGTGCTGGCCTCAAATCTCACAACTAAACTAACCACCAGAGCAACAGTAATCCCAAGTAACCCAGCGATCAAGGCGGATGTCTCCTATTCGAGTGAGTTTTTCTCTCTTCTTTGTGTGTATTTTTTTTTTTAATATAACATTTGAATGCAAATAGTGTACATTGTGCAGACGTGTAGTAAGCTTTTATGGCTTCTTTAGGAGGAAAATAATCAATAATTATGGATAATGATTCATGAGAATGGATAATGAAATTTCTCCACCCACACATACGACTAATTATTTTTGTTATATATTTTTAAGGAATTAACGACACTGCCTATGCTCTCGACTTTGTATTTGAAATCAACAATTTATCCGTGAATGATGCACAAAAGAATCAAGCCTATGGAGAAATACAAAACAAGATAAATAATTTGGTGAGTTGGAGAGGCTTGGATATTGTGGTCTTCCACAAAATCCCTACATTTGAAATTGCCTTATTTTAATCACATTAACTGCTATTCTCTAATATTTATTGCTCACTCTTCAGGTGATCGAGATCCTATCGAACCCCTCAGCTACTCTGCCAATGACTCCAGCCAGTTTCATGTGAGTTCTGATCCACTACTATTTTTAATTTGTTGAGCAGAAATGTCTAAATGATTTTAAGAAATCTACTTTTTCCAGTGGGATGTTTTTCATACATGGGTGAATGGCAAGATAATGTTTAGTTATTTTCTTTTTTGTTTCTCATTGTATGTTTTTATCTCCCCACAGTGATTCAGGTTCCTCCATAATTATCGCCAGTGTTACCTATGTTTTCTCACAAAATGACAGCAACAGTTACACACTTTTTGGTCGTTTGGTCGGACAACTTTTCATCACTTTTACCACACCTGCTCCAACCACCATTAACACTACAGTCTCAAACAACAGTACAAATGCAGCATGGGTTGTGGCTATCATTGTCCCTGTGGCTATTGTCCTCGGGCTTATACCTTGCTGGATTCTCCTTTGTGTAAGTTTTATGATGATTGAATTTCAAATATGTGCTTTGGTAGTGAAGTGATTCATGACAGGGATGTGTTATACTTATCCTTAGACCTGCCTTTTAAATAATTGTATAGCTGATTAAAAAATGTTTTAAAGTGTAAAGTGTTCCCTTCCAGGACCTTAACTCTCAATGTGTCTGTTTGTGTCTTTAGTGTTTACTCTGTGGGTGCTGTGCAGCAATCAGAAGACGTTGGCACAGAAGACAGTCGTACAACGTGCAGTACACCACTCGAAACAGCCTCTTCTAGAGATATTCAAGAACAAAACATTGATGTTTAAAAAATACATTATTTTTTTCCTGTATTGCTGGGCATACAGGACCTTTGCAACTGTGATTTTAAAGCTGATATTTAAGAAATGATTTTATTTATTTGAAAATTCTGTCATATAAAGTGATGATGATCTTGTTTTCCAAATAAACAATTTGGTAGTATACATTTAATGTTAAGGAATGGATTTAGAATGTGTTGATCACGTTTTTATTTACAATTCATGTAATTTATCTTCATCTAATATAATATATTGCTCCCTACTAAAAAAGTTTCCACAAATCCACTGTGAATGTTTTAAACTGTCTAGTTAAAATAATAAAAACAATTGTTCAATTTAAGAATGTTATTGTATCCAGAATTGGAATACAATGCAGAGTTTCACAGGAAATGTTTAAAATTCACCTAACCTTACCGTAACGTTTCATTAACCTCGATCCTTTCATCTTATTTATTAACACATTCTTGCACCATTAATAGTAAATCAGTCTTAAATCAATCAGCCTGTATAAATATATAATGAGTACACAAATTGTCGATCCATGTTTGTTAACAAAATTAACAGTATTAGCAAAATTTAGTAGCAGTAATTATCTTTTAATAGTAAAAACATTATAAAACATTATATCATAAAAAAAAACTACAGAGAATGTTCCTAGAATGTTCTTGTTTGGTTCCCTAATTAATAACAAAACAGGAACCAAATGAGAGGAGAATCTGTGTTTGATAAAATAATAATCTCGCATTTCCTTTTGTTCATAAATTTACACACACACACACACACACACACACACAGGTTTTGCTATCTTAGTGAGGACATTCCATAGGCGTAATGGTTTTTATACTGTACAAACTGTACATTCCCCTACCCTACCCATCACAGAAAACATTATGCATTTTTACATTTTTAATAAAACATTGTTTAGTGTGTTTTTAAAGCTATTTTAAAAATGAGGACTCATGAAATGTCCTCATAAAACATGTTTACGTCGTAATGCCCCTGTAATACCCATGTCATTATACAAATTTGTGTCCTCATAAATCATGAAAACAAGCACACACACACACACACACACACAAAGCTGGAGAGAGAGAGAGAGAGAGAGAGAGAGAGAGAGAGAGAGAGAGAGAGAGAGAGAGATCCAAGCGCTTCAAAACAGACTACAAGATTGCTTTGCTTGACAGGTAAATTATTTTACGTCAACACGGTGGGTTTTAAGCAGAGTGTGTAATTCGTTGACTCTGGTAGACTAACAAGGCTTACATGTTTAAATGTAAAGGCGGAAAAATAATTCAAATGAAAGTTCGCTAAGGTCACAATAACAGTTCAACAACCATGTTTGTATCATGTAACCTATCATTTGAACAATAGGCCTAAATGGGGAAATAGGGGAGCGCGGGGCACAAACTAACGCGGGGTTAGTTGTAACACACATGGTTTAAGTACTTCCACACACGCTAGCATGAAGAAACTTAGCATATTTACTAGTTGCCATATCGACAATATATACAGCAAAAAATGTGCCAAAATTCAGAAATATTTGGAAGATATCACTGAACATTTATTTAACAACAGCAAAAATAAAATTCTTACGTAAGCTAATTTTTCATCTATATTTTTTGTTTTTATTTAAAATGAGACATATCTGATATTATTTTAATCTCCAATCTCTTGTTTAGCAGTTTGGGTAGTTCTTTAATGCTTCACTAACTATCAGAAGACACTAACCAGGTTTAAATTCCAGTTGCGCAGAGAGGGTTCGTTGTAACACTGCGTTACAATGTGCCCCGCTATTAGAACTATGCTATTCTATACAGTTACGATACAACTGGCATAATCAACTTTTATGAATGTCTGCTGAGAAACCATGGAAAAAAGGTGAATAAATACTGAGAGGAAGAACCTGAACATTCAGAAAATATTATTTCAAGAAATTTACAGCATTTGTACTGGCTCGTCTATTTATCTCGTGTTCTGTGAGAGTGCTCACTGTCAAACCACAAAATTATTTAAATTTGAATTTCTAAAAAAATGCCATTATTTTACATGAAAAAAATAATAATTTTCATTTATTGACAAAATATTTTAGTTTGTCATGTATACTTTTTTAATTAAATCAGATAACATTTTTAGTTGTCATATGGTCATGTTACAACGTGCCCCATCTCATGTTACAACGTGCCCCACCTATGGGGCATGTTGTCACATTTCTCTTCCCTTCTTTCGGGGTAAATAAAGAAAAAAGTATACACTGTATTAATGAAACAAAGCCACATATTTGTACCAGACATGTGTGAAATTAATGTGGAACAAAAGAAATTCTCTGAACCCTAAGTACATTTACACAAACTGAGAAAGTCAAAAAGTGTTAGGTTGTGCCCCGCTCTCCCCTACATCTCTTTGAATTCAATTCATTTACTGCTTTAGGAGAGGAAGAATTGTCTAAACTTGTTAAATCATCAAAATCAACAACATGTATGTTAGACCCTATACCGACTAAGCTATTGAAAGAAATGCTTCCAGAGGTTATAGATCCTCTTCTTAATATCGTCAATTCATCTTTATCACTAGGACACGTACCAAAAACTTTTAAGCTGGCTATTATTAAACCTCTTATTAAAAAACCACAACTTGATCCTAGAGAATTAGTCAATTACAGGCCGATCTCAAATCTCACTTTTCTGTCAAAAATACTAGAAAAGGCAGTATCATCAGAACTATGTTCCTTTTTAGAAAGAAATAGTATCTGTGAGGATTTCCAGTCAGGATTTAGACCGTACCATAGTACTGAGACTGCTCTCATTAGAGTTACTAATGATTTGCTCTTATCATCAGATCGTGGTTGTATCTCTCTATTAGTGTTACTGGATCTTAGTGCTGCATTTGACACTATTGATCACAATATTCTTTTAAATAGACTCGAAAATTATGTTGGCATTAGTGGAATTGCATTGTCATGGTTCAAATCATACTTATCTGACCGTTATCAGTTTGTAGTAGTAAACGAAGAGATGTCATATCGATCACAAGTTCAATATGGAGTACCGCAAGGCTCAGTACTAGGACCGTTGCTTTTCACTCTGTACATGCTACCCTTGGGAGATATCATTAGGAAGCATGGCGTTAGTTTTCACTGTTACGCTGATGATACTCAGCTCTATATTTCTTCGCGCCCTGACGAAACTTACCAACTCACAAAATTAACGGAATGCATAGCTGATATAAAAAATTGGATGACCAGTAATTTCCTACTACTAAATTCAGAAAAAACAGAGATTCTAATTTTTGGACCAAAAACTTCTTCACGTAATAACCTAGAATACTGTCTAACACTTGATGGCTGCTCTGTTAAGTCTTCGTCGTCAGTTAGGAACCTGGGTGTGCTCTTTGATACCAATCTTTCATTTGAAGGCCAAGTTACTAGCATCTGTAAAACCGCATTCTTCCATCTTAAAAATGTATCTAAACTACGACATATGCTCTCAATGAAAAATGCAGAACAGTTAGTTCATGCGTTCATGACCTCAAGGCTAGATTACTGTAACGCTTTACTGGGTGGTTGTTCTGCTCGCCTGATAAATAAACTACAGCTCGTACAAAATGCAGCAGCTAGAGTTCTTACTAGAACTAGGAAGTATGATCATATTAGCCCGGTTCTGTCAACACTGCATTGGCTTCCTGTTAAACATCGTATAGATTTTAAAATCTTGCTAATTACTTACAAAGCACTAAATGGTTTAGCTCCCCAGTACCTGAGCGAGCTCTTAATTCATTATAGTCCTTCACGTCTATTGCGATCTCAGAATTCAGGCCAGCTGATAATACCTAGAATATCAAAATCAACCGCAGGCGGTAGATCCTTCTCCTATTTGGCACCTAAACTCTGGAACAATCTTCCTAGCATTGTTCGGGAAGCAGACACACTCTGTCAGTTTAAATCTAGACTAAAAACGCATTTCTTTAACCTGGCATACACATAACACATTACCAATTTATATTTTCAAATCCGTTAAAGGATTATTAGGCTGCATAAATTAGGTCAGCCGGAACCGGGAACACTTCCTATAACACATGATGTACTCGTTACATCAGAAGAAGAATGGCATCTACGCTAACATTAGTCTTTCTGGTTATCCCGAGGTTCACCGTAGTCAACCGGATCCGGGCCGTATCCAGGTGAGACCAAGGACCTGCGCCTTGACACGACCACAACGCAGCCCTGAAGTATCAGCAGAGATTGAGTCAACTAGATCATCCACTGTGAGGGCCTCATCGACACGACAGCCACGACACAGTTCCTCAACAACCGTCCATACCGGCGTGATGAATACGATCCTCAATTGGATGGAACTGGAATAAATACTTTGAATGCTGCGATCCTATTGGACTTACGATGGCAACCTGAATCGTAACAAAGCACTGTTGGCCAGAGGAGAACTGGCCCCCCGACTAAGCCTGGTTTCTCCCAAGGTTTTTTTCTCCATTTAAACACCTATTTGCCACTTATCTGCCACCTGATGTCACCTGATGGAGTTTGGGTTCCTTGCCGCTGTCGCCTTTGGCTTGCTTAGTTGGGGACACTTGACATTTGACTTGACATTTGATATTCAACAGTGCTTTGATCTGCCTGCATTGACACTATTCTTTAAGAGCTGCTGTGCAGCCAAATAATGTACCAGTTATCAGTGTAAAGCTGCTTTGACACAATCTACATTGTAAAAAGCGCTATATAAATAAAGGTGACTTGACTTTAGTGTCATTTTTTTTATGTGTTTAAATACACAACACATCCTCATTATTCTCGGCATCAATTAATAGATTACACCACTTTACAAAATCCGCATATCATGTGACAGTTATTTTAAATTTCAAAATATTGCTGTTCTTTACAGAATTTGATCAAATAGCCTAAATGCAGCCTTTGTGAGCAGAAAACAATTTTCAACATTAAAATCTTACTTATTCCTAACTTTTGACCTGTAGTGTATTTAAAATAAGATATCAAATAAATAAATTATTGAGTTGTGCACGTCAAAGTATAACTGTTAATTTACATATTGTACAGTTTTATATTACACTCAGCAAACATTTTTTGTATACATTAACTAAACACGTTTTGCAAAAGTTTAAAATTGTTTTTTATTAAGGATATTGTACATTGGCTTAGCTCATTTGCTTGAATCTTTCCATTGAATTTATGCAGCTTTAATCAGCAGATGTCCTCAGCATGCAGACTTCAAAACTGTGGTCATAAAAAAAACAAAAACAAATGCTATCACTAGTAAAAGCAGCTCTTACATTCATGCAGAAAAGACCATCTCAGAATGTTTTATAATGCTGTGACTAAATCAGAATAGAAAACATACTTTAAAAAAAAAAAAAAAAAAATCTCTTTTTGGTTTCTCTGATGGAACAAAGGGTAAGATAACTTAACTGTGCAAACAGCTGAAATTATTGGATTAAAAACAAACAGTCAAACTGCAATTTTATTTATAGTGGACCTTTTTCACAAACTGATGACGTGTTTCCACAGTTTTATGTCTTGCAAAGATTTTTATATTACATTACATATATATATATACATTATATATATATATTTCTCAGTCTCTTTATTAGAATATAGCCAGAAAATACAGTAAATTTGTATGCAGTATTAAAAAAGAGAAAAAAACAAAAAACAAAAACAAACAAAAAAAAAAAAAAACAGAAAAAAAGACTTCTATAGGCTGTGTATAATAAGTGGCAAGTATTTAATGACCTCCCTGTACTCTTGAGCAATAGCAGGAATCAGCTCTCTTAAACCTAAATGGAATGGAAAAGGACTGGAAGGCCAAGAAAACTTTCAAAATATGATGAGAGGTTTCTCAGATTTTTCTCAGAAGTCCAGGAGGTCACACTAAATACTGATTTTTGCTTAAAGAAGCCATTTATTTATATATTTTTTTTAACATTTTGTACATATTTTCTGTATTTTCTGTTTGTATCATAATAAAAACCAAAAAAGAAATATTAATGGTCAATAAAGCATTGCTAAATCGTCTCAGGTTACGCATGTAACCATGGTTCCCTGAGAACAGGGAATGAGACGCTGCGTCAAAGCGCTAGGGGAATGCGGGAACCGGTGTGCGGGAACCACGGGAACCGGTGTCTGAAACACATATCCAATCTCGGCAATATCATATTGACCGGCGACAGCCCATGACATCATAACAATGCGACCCGCATGTATAAAAGGGGTGCCCAAACAACATGACATCCGCTTATCGTCTGAAGGGACTGTAAGCAGGCGGGCCCCCGAGGCATGGCTAAGAGACGCAGCGTCTCGTTCCCTGTTCTCAGGGAACCATGGTTACCTGCGTAACCTGAGACGTTCCCTTTCGAAAGGGAACTCGCGCTGCGTCAAAGCGCTAGGGGAACGATATACCAACGCCGCCATGCTGAGGGGAGTGCATGCCACGCATGGCAGTGACAACTGTCAGAATCCGGCAAATTCAAATGAAATGCCAGACCGACTCACCCTACGGGTCACAAATGAGCTGTCAGTGACAGCGCTCCCAGCGGTCAAAGCCTCAGCTACAGCCTCAAAGCGGTCTCCATATCTCACACATGAAGGCCTGCCAAGGCCGCACAAAGGCCTGGAACCAACCACTTCAAAGGAAAGGGGTCCCTTTAAGGGAGCATGGCTAGGGGGCCAGAAGGAACCCCAACCAGTCACTTCTCAGGGGAACGCAGTCAACCCCGAATGCCACCAGGGAGGCTGACCTGGCTTCTAGCTGAACTAGTAACCTAGTCTGCCAACAACCTGTCTGTTTCCTCAGAAACAGAGTCTCTAGACACAGAAGTCTCACGAAGAGACATCCAGAAAGAGGGACTGCAGAAAGGGCAGTAGACCAACTCAGACCGGATCTTAGAGATGGGCATCCTGGAGAGCAGGACTCAGCGAAGTGCTATCGACCCTTGCAAGCGAGGGGAGTTACTCTGCTCGATCCTAGGATCTACAAAGCACCTATGTTTCAAGGCGCTAAGGAGGCAGTGCACTCTAAAGGAACCCTCGCGAGGGGAATGCTCACAGCCTAAAAGCTGATCTAACTGGGAGGCTTCGAGGGGAGCCTTCAACCACTGACCAGATTTAGGAAGCCAAGTACTCAAGCCCACTCTCAGAGTGAAGAGAGCACCAGCTCGACCAGGCTAAAAACTAAAAACAAGAGTGAGAATGGTTAGCCAAGCCAGCAACACGCAGAAGCGTGTGGTCTCAGGGAGGTCGGAAGGCCAACCACCTGATAACAAGACCCTGCTGACTGATACCCAGCTGCTGGGAACTCGCATCAGGGAGGCCTACCGTGGCCAACTACCTGGTATCGAGTCTAGACTGGCAGAAGTAACCATACTGTGGGAAATTCACCTTGAAAAAGGGGCCTGCTTACAGCCACGCATCTCAAAGGCAAACATTCACTGGCTGACTGTGGCCATCGCTAGCTGCCATACACCTACTTATTAGTGGCTGGCTCTCAGCAAGGCCTGTTAAGGCCTGCTGCTCGAAAACTAGCTGCTGAAGGCCAGCTGTCTGATAGCACACAAGCTAGCTAGCTGTCCAAAGCCTACCACCTTGGGCTCGCCCACAGGGAGGCCTGCTGTCTTCCAGAGCGGCCTGCTAAGGCCAACAAACTGAAAACAAGCGACAGCTGAATGCCAGATACCCACACTGCTGGGGACTCATCCTCAGAGAGGCCTGCAATCTGAAGCAAGTCCACTACTGCCGGGGACTAGCCTACAGGGCGGCCCATCAAGGCCAGCTGCCTGGTAGCCAGTTTTAAGTGGCTAAACCATTCTAAAGAATACCCGCACAAAGGGAGCTCACTCACAGAGAGGCCTCTTAAGGCCTACTCATTCAAAAGCAAAGCATTGCTAGCTGAGCTTTCACATACCAAAGTGCTGGGGACTCGCTCACAGGGAGGCCTGTTAAGGCCGGCTACCCGGAGCGTGTCTTGTTGCTACAACATCCACACTAATGGGGCTGACTACAGAGAAGCCTGCTAAGGCTTACTATCTGACGGCATAAGAAATAGCTACCAGAAAACCCATTTACTGGGGCTGCTAACAGGGAGGCCTGTTAAGGCCAGCTACCTGACAGCGCAAGTGCTGGCTGCTAGGGGCCCAACATGGTGGGAACTCACTGTGAGAGGAGGCCTGTTAGGGCCTACTACCCTATAGCGAGTCTAGTAGCAGAGATAGTTTACTATTCAACAACGCCTGGGACCTACCACATCACCAATGAGTGGTGTACTCAGTCAAAGTACTTTTTACCCTTTAAGCAAGGGGAGTACAAACATACGCCAACATGCCCTGGAGGTGGCCCACCTGGGCCTACTACTCCAGATGAGCACGGGCGTCAGCTCGTGGCAATGCTGAGCTACAAGGGAGCGTACTAAATGACCAGCCCGCAGTGAAGGTCAAATACCGCTCGACCTGAGCCACAATGGTGCAGGGCAGATAAGAGAACTATAAGCGAAGCACTCAGAAAACGCCTTGTTTACAAGGGAGTACTATCCGCCTAACCCTGAGAAACTACAGGGTGGAGGCCAACCACAAAGACTCCATCATGACAGAAATAATATCTGTACTCAGCCCCAGGGGAATAGGGGCTTTTCATAGAAAAACCACCCACGCTCGACCCAACGCTTGAATGCTAGTTCAGCGGGCTTAAGAGGAGCCTAGTGAGGGCCTACCTGAGCTCAACTTCCAAAATGCAGGCCGCAGCAAGCATTACTAATCACAGTAGAAAAGGGAACCATCTATTCTGCCTCTACACCATGCAGAAGGGGGGCAGGCCTTGGCCAAACGACTCTTAAATTAGAGGCGGCCAGCACTAGGGATACAAAAGGGAACCTACACTCACTAATGAGGGGTCAGAGGCGGGAATGTAAAACAGACCACCTTCACTATCCCTAGTACTATCCTAGGCGAGCTATCAGGGCGGCCCGGGTGAGGGCCAGCCCATAGCACATAGATCTACCTGGCGCTCCTCAGAGCAGCGGCCTCTAAAGAGCAACTCTCAGCTGAGAGGAGGCAAAAATCACTCAAAATGACACCGCTAAGGTGGCTAAAGAATACCAAAAAGCCTTAGCTATCCTAAATTAATCTTAGGATAAGTGACACTAACCAGGTAACAATGTCAGGTGACCCGTGGGCCAACACTAGACATTTAATCTATCTGAAGTCAAAGTGCTCGTCTCTTTGCAAAAGCAGCCCTCCAAACCTGAGGAGAGGAGACAAACTACTCTACCCTGAGGTGGCTATCAAGGCGGCCTGAAGAGGGCCAGCCTGCAACAGAGCAGCGGCCTCAAAACCACTCTCAAGTGGGAGGAGGCCAGCTTACTCGCTAATAAAGAGAAAAACAAAGAAGTGTGGTCTCACCAGAGAACATACAATAAGTGAAAACCAACACTCTCACCTAAGAAGACCCAAATAGTACTTTCTCTCTAAAAATCGTACTAGCCAACCTACAGGGAACTTCAGGGCCCTAATTATTATATTTTTTACAATAGATACAATAAAATAAAACTTCCTTCCTAATTTAGATGAATGCCCAAGCACATCCTACACAGGGAACAGTGGTCTAAAGAAATAGATTAGTATTTCAAATAGATACAAGACCTGGTAACCGTTCCACCTGTGGCCACAGGGTGGTGACCTCCACCATAGAAACATGGTGTCCTCCACCCTTACAAGCCTGAAAGGATCTTCTCACTGTCAAAGCCAAAGGTAGACCAACAGCCACAGGCCTGATGTAAGAAGTTCTTCTGGTCCCGTCCACGGCCCTCGGGTCGAGACAGGCGAGGCCCAACCTGTCTGGTTGAGAACTCACACCTAAGTGGCATGCACGTCTTGAATGCCGCTGGTCTGCGTCACTCAGCAGTTCAGCCTGGTGCGTCTGCCACACAGCCCTCGTGTGCAGAGCAGCACCAGCCTGACCCGCTGCCGCGTATGCCCTGTCATCTAAGCGAGATAAGAGTCTTAGATGGCAGAGTCTGAGCTTTCAGTGTCAGTATCCGCTCCCTTAATTATTATTTGCAAGAAAAGCGCTGAACAACATTTATTATTATTATTATTATTATTATTATCATCATCATCATCATCAGCCGGAAGCATTGACACATACCCATATTCCTTCCACAAAACCTACACAGGGAAGAGTGGTCTAAAAGAAATACTTTAGTATTTAAATAGTAACCAGACCTAAAACAGTTCAACCTGTGGCCACAGGGTGGCGACCTAACACCATGGAAAACGTGAAGGTCTTTCACCCTTATTAAGCCTAAAAAAGGGTTGGTTTTTTTTTTTTTTTAGGAATTGGGTTCTCCCATACCGCCTCAACCTCAATATGTAGGTCAGGAAGGAATGGAAAGCTCACTTGAGCTGTAGGATTATGGCCAGAGAGAAACCGATCGTCATTCTTTGTGAATGCGCGCGGTCTCTCTCCTAACGCGCTGCCATGGCAACTGTAGTCTGCCGGCAGCGCGTTCCATAATCTCTAACAGCTCAGCGTACGCGGGACAGAGTGGCTGAGAGGTCATGCCTCCCTCAAACTGTCCAGCGAGCTCCATCTGCAAACCCGTGATCCGAATCTCTGCCATGCCTCAGCACGAGCGGGACCGAACCACCAAGCCCAGATGCTGAACTCTCTTCCCTCGAGAAGAGACCCAGACGAGAATGGAGCGTTCTTAAAGGAATGCGCTCACAGTTTGCATAGGCAGCTCCCTCGAGAACTTACCATGCGTGCTCTTCCCCAGACAGAGAACGCACAGCTCGTGTGTGTGATCTAGTGTCAGATAGCGAGGACACGGATCCACACACTTAATAATCCTCTCTGTGCATTTCATTTTGCCAGATAGTGCTTCACACAAGACAGTCCCTGAAGACGATTAGAGAATGTTTGGGAATGTTTTGTTGTTTGGGCACCCCTTTTATACTTGCAGGTTGCATTGTTATGATGTCATGTGCTGTCGCCGGTCAATATGATATTGCCGAGATTGGATATGTGTTTCAGACACCGGTTTCCGCGGAGGCGTTCCCCTAGCGCTTTGACACAGCGCGAGTTCCCTTCTCGAAAGGGAACAACAAAACTGGTGGTGGCCTAAGTTTTTGCACAGTACTGTGTATATATATATATATATATATATATATATATATATATGAAAATATAAAAATCTTTGCTAGACATATATATATATATATATATTACCTTGGCATGAAATTTGCTGTGTGGGTGTTTCTATTACACCGGCTAAGACTACCAAAAATCAATCTAGTCTTATAAACGCCATCTTGGATTTTACTTTTGCTATTGGTACGAATGGTAATGCAAAAAAAAAAAAAAAAGTTGTAAAGTTGTTGTAGTTTCCATTCCATTCCATTCCATTCCAAGTTTACCCAACCATGATGACTTCTGCTTCTGAGAACTCTGGAAATGTGAAAAGTGTCCTTTTTTTTGTTTGTTTTGTTTTGTTTTGTTTTTTGTTTTTTATAAGGGCGGACATACATGTAATATAATACAATATATAAAATGTAATATTTTTTGTCCAATTTCTAAGGGACTGATCATCAAAAACAAGTATTGTCAATTGAAAATGGGAGTGGGCGTTCACCTTATTTGCAACATTTTGTTTTGTGCTGTGTTTCAGTGTAGTAACGCAAGGTAGTAGAGCCTGTGGCACCTCTAGAAGATAATTCTCTTTCGATTAACTCATTTGACATCTCACTATGTGAAACCACCCCTTCCCTACTTAACCTGTTGCACAGGATCAGGCCCACATTTCGAGATGTCTCAATTTGTTAGAATTTGTGTGGAGGTGTAAAGCCTTTGGAGCAGGATGGCAACAGAGAGATTTTCCAGAGGAGCAGGAACGCTAATTAAAAACAGCCAGAAGGTGAATTAAAGGGTTAGTTAACCCAAAAATGAAAATTCTGTCATCATTTACTCACCATCATGTCATTCCAAACCTGTATCTTCGGAACAGATATTTTTAATGAAACTATGAATGAAAATCTAAAAACTTTTTTAAGTTTGACTAGCAAGTTGCTGCTATAAATGTTAACGCTTGTGCATATAAATTGTTCTTGTTCAGCATATCTTTAGTCCTATATCTTTATCCTCTAGGTCACCATTTTGCTATGGTTTTTCATTCTTTCTGAGTTAAGTGTAGCGGGTACAGGATCTCCGTATCAGCTGACAGTTCCCATAAGGGTTCCCATAAATCTGTGGAATGGTGGAATAAAAACAGGAAAAAATGGTGCGTGTGATCAGCTCCGGTCTTGCTGGCGTGATTTTTTTTCCCCAAACCATTTCAGCGGAAAACCTGGAGCCGATTCTAAACATTTCATTGGCCATGTCAATCACAATAACGATTGCCTACACCCAACCCTGATCCCTAAACCTACCCGTCACTGTAACCTCATCCAATGAAATTCACATACAGAGACAGCATTAATTTCATCAGTTGTGATTAACCAACAACTGAGGCATCACACAAGCACTGGTTGACATAAACCATATTAATTCCTATATTAATACAGAAATTCTTATATACAGAAAATAACAATGTTTCCATATGACCATGCTTCAACACAATGGAAAAATTGCTGTGTTGCCATAAATTAACTCAGAACTGGAACTGCCCTAGACAGTTTAGTTTATTATACATAGTGGATTTCTTTGTTTATTTTTAAGTGTTTGCCTTGATATAATTGCATTTATGCATAAATAATAGAACTATGATGCAAGTTTCTTCTTTATATGGCTTTTTTTTTTTTTTTTTTTTAATCCAAAAATCTTTCAGAAGTGGTGTATCATGGCATAGGCCACATAGTACAGCATTTTCCCAACAGTTATTTTATACTAGTTAACAGTTTTATATATACACCATTCAAAAGTTTGGGGTTGGTAAAAATTATAAAAGAAGTTTCTTATGCTCAGCACGGCTGCATTTATTGGATCAAAAACAGTAAAAACAGCAATATTCTGAAATATTATTACAATTTAAAATAACTGTTTTCTACACCAAACTTTTGTTCTATAGGCCTGGATATAGTGTTTATATATAGTAGTGGTAGTGTATAATATATATATACAAACCCGATCCCAAAAAAGTTGGGACACTGTACAAATTGTGAATAAAAAAGGAATGCAATAATTTACAAATCTCATAAACTTATATTTTATTCACAAAAGAATATAGATAACATATCAAATGTTGAAAGTGAGACATTTTGAAATGTCATGCCAAATATTGGCTCATTTTGGATTTCATGAGAGCTACACATTCCAAAAAAGTTGGGACAGGTAGTAATAAGAGGCCGGAAAAGTTAAATGTACATATAAGGACCAGCTGGAGGACCAATTTGCAACTTATTAGGTCAATTGGCAACATGATTGGGTATAAAAAGAGCCTCTCAGAGTGGCAGTGTCTCTCAGAAGTCAAGATGGGCAGAGGATCACCAATTCCCCCAATGCTGCGGCGAAAAATAGTGGAGCAATATCAGAAGAGTTTCTCAGAGAAAAATTGCAAAGAGTTTGAAGTTATCATCATCTACAGTGCATAATATCATCCAAAGATTCAGAGAATCTGGAACAATCTCTGTGCGTAAGGGTCAAGGCCGGAAAACCATACTGGATGCCCGTGATCTTCGGGCCCTTAGACGGCACTGCATCACATACAGGAATGCTACTGTAATGGAAATCACAACATGGGCTCAGGAATACTTCCAGAAAACATTGTCGGTGAACACAATCCACCGTGCCATTCGCCGTTGCCGGCTAAAACTCTATAGGTCAAAAAAGAAGCCATATCTAAACATGATCCAGAAGCGCAGGCGTTTTCTCTGGGCCAAGGCACATTTAAAATGGACTGTGGCAAAGTGGAAAACTGTTCTGTGGTCAGACGAATCAAAATTTGAAGTTCTTTTTGGAAAACTGGGACGCCATGTCATCCGGACTAAAGAGGACAAGGACAACCCAAGTTGTTATCAGCGCTCAGTTCAGAAGCCTGCATCTCTGATGGTATGGGGTTGCATGAGTGCGTGTGGCATGGGCAGCTTACACATCTGGAAAGGCACCATCAATGCTGAAAGGTATATCCAAGTTCTAGAACAACATATGCTCCCATCCAGACGTCGTCTCTTTCAGGGAAGACCTTGCATTTTCCAACATGACAATGCCAGACCACATACTGCATCAATTACAACATCATGGCTGCGTAGAAGAAGGATCCGGGTACTGAAATGGCCAGCCTGCAGTCCAGATCTTTCACCCATAGAAAACATTTGGTGCATCATAAAGAGGAAGATGCGACAAAGAAGACCTAAGACAGTTGAGCAACTAGAAGCCTGTATTAGACAAGAATGGGACAACATTCCTATTCCTAAACTTGAGCAACTTGTCTCCTCAGTCCCCAGACGTTTGCAGACTGTTATAAAAAGAAGAGGGGATGCCACACAGTGGTAAACATGGCCTTGTCCCAACTTTTTTGAGATGTGTTGATGCCATGAAATTTAAAATCAACTTATTTTTCCCTTAAAATGATACATTTTCTCAGTTTAAACTTTTGATATGTCATCTGTTGTATTCTGAATAAAATATTGAAATTTGAAACTTCCACATCATTGCATTCCTTTTTTATTCACAATTTGTACAGTGTCCCAACTTTTTTGGAATCGGGTTTGTATATATATATTGTCTGGCTTCAGTGACGTGTTCAGAGGGGGGCAGCAGAGGCTCCTTTTCAGGGCTCAACGCTAAGGATTTTTTCTACTGGCCCGGTCGGGCCAGTGGTTCAAATTTTTACTTGCCCTGCCAAAATTTTCACTTGCCCCACAACAAAAAATTCATAAAAGAAAAGAAAATGGGCCTATAAAAAAAGCCTAATTATTGTTTTTGTTGTTTTTGATACATGTAACCTTAATAAATGGGATTATGACACCAAAAGCTACTAGATTAACTCACTTAAATTTTAAATATTGTTAGACAAATAAACAGTAAGTAATAAAATAGTAACAAATAATCAAATTATGAGTAATAGCATAAATAAATACAACAGAACAAACTAAATGAAATAAACGGTGCTTTTCAAGTTTTTCCATGTAGGTTTAAACAGGAGATTTTCAGGTACAGAAATTGTAATCTAATGTGTAACTAACTATATAACTATATATTAAACTTTATTAAAGTTAATCAGTCAAGAGCAGTTACAGATGCATAAATAATGTTTTGAAATGTTGAAAATATAAAACGTTAAATACTGTTATTTGAAATCATTTTAAAAATGAAAAGACACTTTAAACGTGAAATTAAACCCGCCAGTAGGTGGCAGCAAGTCCCTGTTAATGAGCGAGTCATTGAGATTCAACTGATTCACTGCTGATTCATTCAGGAAGTGTTGCTCAGAGACGCAAAACAATGCTGTGTGGACTTTGGAACGATTTTCGTAGAGCGAAACAGGCGATTTGGTGTCTAAAATGTAAGTCACTTGATATTAAGTTCTTGTTCATTAAACTGTACGCTGTATAAAATCAATATCACATTTGTAATCGTGCTGATATTTGGAGAAAAACGGCGCTTTTTGTTTAATATTGGTTAACTATATTAAATTATATAAATATGAAAGATATACAGGGTCATTTTTGCCCCTTATCTTGAATTCTGATGCATTCTTAATGTATTTAATAGACTAAATCACGCAGTGAAATCATACACTCTAAATGTGCACGCGCACTAGTCTAACCTACTAGTCTACGTCACGTAGTGCATGCGTGCACTCAATGGGTGTGTTTTTGAAAAGTGAGGGACATACTCGATAATTTCAGATCGTTAAATCAATAATTACGATATCATAGACGATATATATCGCACACCCTACAGCACTGGCCCGATCGGGCAAGTGACAGTTCTGCCTACTGTCCCGAGCGTCGTTCACACTGGCCCCGGGCCATCGGGCAGTCCTTATTGTCGAGCCCTGCTTTTGCTGCTGAACTAAAGCCCTTTTGAAACCAAGTCTTTATCGTGAACAAAAGTAGTCATGACTACAGTAAACAACAGCTGAGAGTTTCAATATATGAGGCAAAGCACTGAATATGTTACAAAATCACTTTGTTCCTCTGAAACAGAGCAGAACGCTGCCCTCTGACTATTCCAAGTTTCAAAAGGTATCATGTTTATTATCTTCTAGTGGTATGTTATCAGCAAGATAGATTATATTTTAACTGTTGAATCAGGACAGTAGGGGAAATCAATCTGACTGAATTATTTTGCAAACTACAATTACAGTTGACTTAAAAGTTGTGGATTTTTCTATTTAAAACAACACAAAATCTTGGCTTGTTTTTATTTGTTAAAAAAACAACAACAACAACAACAACAAAAAGAAAAACCAAATCTCTTGGCAAGGCGTAAAGTAAATAAATCTAATTAAATACTACTGATAGTTGTTTTTTTGTTTTTTTTTCACAGTGACTCACATTTGAGGCATTTGAAGTAGGTTGGGCCAACTGGCCATACTGGTTCTGTAGTCTGTAAAGGTACAGCAACAGATCTGTGCAGCTTCAAAACAAACAACGGATACATCAAAAATTTGACCGTTTATTGATAAATTGATTTTCATCATGTTTACATAGCACAAAACTCAATACCACATTTCTACATTTCTGATTACATTTACGATTCTGTTCACTGACAGTCAAAATTTCACCCTGTGAATGTATGTTCAGCTGCAAGACCCCCTACAAATAATTTATATCACATTTATAACTAATAATAGTGATATTGGCCATATCTATTACTGTGTTTTGGATACATGCACTATAGATAGTGAAAGGGTCTGCCAGTAAATAAGCTATTTCTTTCTCCTTTTATCTCTTTGTCTCTACGATCCCTGAAATGTTCTCACAGACCATATGGACCATTACGTGTATATTTATTTTATGATAATCTCCTTTGTTCTAATTGGTCTGTTACATGCATACCTGTCACTGCAGCTGGGTATTGTTTGGATCATGGTGAAAGAGATAAAAGGAAAGAAATAGGATAGTGACAGTGTGGTTGCCACTGAAAGAGGTAGAGGAGATGGTGTAAGAGGAGTGTGTAGAAAAACCAGGCAGCAGGGTGGAAGAGAACAATGAGATGAGATCCACTTTAACCGATCGTGTGTGTGTGTGTGTATAAATATATATATATATATATATACACACACACACACACACACACACACAGGTGCTGGTCATATAATTAGAATATCATCAAAAAGTTGATTTCACTAATTCCATTCAAAAAGTGAAACTTGTATATTATATTCATTCATTACACACAGACTGATATATTTCAAATGTTTATTTCTTTTAATTTTGATGATTATAACTGACAACTAAGGAAAATCCCAAATTCAGTATCTCAGAAAATTAGAATATTACTTAAGACCAATACAAAGAAAGGATTTTTAGAAATCTTGGCCAACTGAAAAGTATGAACATGAAAAGTATGAGCATGTACAGCACTCAATACTTAGTTGGGGCTCCTTTTGCCTGAATTACTGCAGCAATGCGGCGTGGCATGGAGTCGATCAGTCTGTGGCACTGTTCAGGTGTTATAAGAGCCCAAGTTGCTCTGATAGTGGCCTTCAGCTCTTCTGCATTGTTGGGTCTGGCATATCGCATCTTCCTCTTCACAATACCCCATAGATTTTCTATGGGGTTAAGGTCAGGCGAGTTTGCTGGCCAATTAAGAACAGGGATACCATGGTCCTTAAACCAGGTACTGGTAGCTTTGGCACTGTGTGTAGGTGCCAAGTCCTGTTGGAAAATGAAATCTGCATCTCCATAAAGTTGGTCAGCAGCAGGAAGCATGAAGTGCTCTAAAACTTCCTGGTATACGGCTGCGTTGACCTTGGACCTCAGAAAACACAGTGGACCAACACCAGCAGATGACATGGCACCCCAAACCATCACTGACTGTGGAAACTTTACACTGGACCTCAAGCAACGTGGATTGTGTGCCTCTCCTCTCTTCCTCCAGACTCTGGGACCCTGATTTCCAAAGGAAATGCAAAATTTACTTTCATCAGAGAACATAACTTTGGACCACTCAGCAGCAGTCCAGTCCTTTTTGTCTTTAGCCCAGGCGAGACGCTTCTGACGCTGTCTGTTGTTCAAGAGTGGCTTGACACAAGGAATGCGACAGCTGAAACCCATGTCTTGCATACGTCTGTGCGTAGTGGTTCTTGAAGCACTGACTCCAGCTGCAGTCCACTCTTTGTGAATCTCCCCCACATTTTTGAATGGGTTTTGTTTCACAATCCTCTCCAGGGTGCGGTTATTCCTATTGCTTGAACACTTTTTTTCTACCACATCTTTTCCTTCCCTTTGCCTCTCTATTAATGTGCTTGGACAACAGAGCTCTGTGAACAGCCAGCCTCTTTTGCGATGACCTTTTGTGTCTTGCCCTCCTTGTGCAAGGTGTCAATGGTCGTCTTTTGGACAACTGTCAAGTCAGCAGTCTTCCCCATGATTGTGTAGCCTACAGAACTAGACTGAGAGACCATTTAAAGGCCTTTGCAGGTGTTTTGAGTTAATTAGCTGATTAGAGTGTGGCACCAGGTGTCTTCAATATTGAACCTTTTCACAATATTCTAATTTTCTGAGATACTGAATTTGGGATTTTCATTAGTTGTCAGTTATAATCATCAAAATTAAAAGAAATAAACATTTGAAATATATCAGTCTGTGTGTAATGAATGAATATAATATACAAGTTTCACTTTTTGAATGGAATTAGTGAAATAAATCAACTTTTTGATGATAATCTAATTATATGACCAGCACCTGTATATATATATATATATATATATATATATATATATGTATGTATTAAATCTTAAATTGACTGCATTATAACATTATATCTGCTGCTGTGTGTTTGACTCAAATCAATCAAAACTCACTGTTTTTTTTTTTTGTTTTGTTTTTTTTGTTTTTTTTTTAACACTGTACACTGATTTTAATTAAAACTACAAAAGCCAACAGTCAAGTGATTTGAGTGATTCTCTTTCATTTACAACAGCAGGTGTTCACTCTAAAAAAAATGCTGAGTTGCTCACAAAATGGGAGCAACTACCACAAAAACATCATAAAGAGAACGGAAAACTAATCCATATGAATTGAGCGGTTTAGTCCAAATTTTCTGAAGAGACTCGATCGCTTTTTATGATGAAAAGATTCAATTTAGGCTTTTACTTAAATGCAAATACTGATCAGCGAACATAAGCAGAAGTTCAACCGAACATGAATAACTCACAAGAACAAACCTCTGCCAGAAGCTCAAATGAACCTCATTGGTTACGCAGCACGTTTGAACTTCCGGAAGAGGTTTGTTCCTGTGCGTTATTCATGTACAGTTGAGCTTCTGCTTATGTTTGCTGATCAACATGTGAGTAAAAGTATGAATTAAATCTTTTCATCATAAAAAGTGATTGAGTCTCTGTCACGGTTTGAGTTTGTTCTGTTCATGTCTGTTTCTATTTTGGGTTTTCCTGATTAATTAATTCAGTTCAGTTCTCCTTCATTGTCTCCCTGTTAGTTTCCATAGCCACTGATTGTGTTAGTTTAGTTCAGGTGTGTCTAGTTAATTTACCTTGTTAATCATGCCATTAGCTCCTGTTTGGCCTTGTATTTAAACTCTGTATTTCTTTCAGTTCGCTGTCAGTCCTAATGTTATTTTATGTTGGTTGCCCTGTTCCTAGCCTTGTTCCTGTCTCCTGAGATTCTGTATTTGAAGTTTTTTGAGTTTGTTTAATTAATGACTGCTGCACCTTGATCCTGCTTTATCTCTGCTGCAACCAGCGTGACAGTCTCTCTCTTTTTTTCACTCTCATTTCTTTTTTGAGTATTTTATGATTGTAAAGACTGACTTGCCATCAAATAAAAATATTTTATATGAACTATCCTATAATTATTCAAAATGAAAAACCATCAGTTTGAATGGTTGACCCAATGACCCAGCACTGTCAAAAAACAGCCCAACAAATGGTCTAATATGAAACCCAACAAGCTGGATCAAAATATCCCAGCATGTGTTCTGTCCAATATTTACCAAGCACTGGGTTGCCAAATATTCCAGGGTTGAATTTGGGTTGCCTAATAATAAATGGTTTTTTGTTTTTTTGTTTTTTTTTAATAGCACTTTTTAGAGTGTATTTTAGGCTGCTGTCACTTTAAATTCGAATGCACAAATACAATATATTAACATATCCAATTAGACATAGCCAACTATGTTTATGTGAATACTCGCCAAGCCTGGCATTTTGACATTATTTTGTGTTTATTTGATATTTTAAGCGCAATAAACCACAAAAAGTGGTTAAAAGCACTTGAAAGGATCGACTTTAATGACGACGCAACACCACAACGTCACGTGAGCGTAACCACTTTATAGACCAGGGATAGGCAACATCGGTCCTGGAGTGCCACTGTCCTACAGAGTTTAGCTCCAACCCTAATCTTTTTTTTTTTTTTCAAGGTTGAAGCAAAACTCTGCAGGACAGTGGCACTCCAGCACCAACGTTGACTATCCCTGTTATAGACGATAAAGCAAAATAAAAGAAAATGAGCTCTGACAAAATTCAAGCACATATTAATGCTAATGCAGGAGCAGTGTGAAAGTCTCCCATGTTTTTATTGTTCTTTCCACCACGATCACATATTTTGAATACAGTTGTGTAGTTGTTTTTCTCCTCTTTGATGCAAACTGTAAAAAAATCTGAGAAGATTAAGATTCTTAAAATTCCTTAGACATGAATTAAATTTCTCTGGCTAGACAGAAATAGCTTTGATTAACTAAACTTTAATGAATAAATTCAGTGCTTACAATACACATTTTATGGTCTTTTTGAAATTTTCCTGTAGTGCACAATCCCATAGCAACTGCTTGGTAATAATTTAGCAACAACCAAGACAACCTCTATAGATAAAATATTTATCTCTATTTGGGATAATCCTTTTGTTTCTTATTCACGGACAGAAATGTCTTTCTATTTCTAGTGTAACATTGTGACCCATAATTTGTCATATAGGATTCAAGTAAAATGGGTCGATGAGCCAGCTAAATATAACTCAGTTGTAAATATATCAAACAGCTTTATTTGTGTTTAAGAGTATAATTAGACTTTTTAGGAGATCAACATTTAAGACTGATAAAAGCAGCCCCACCTGGAATTATATTAGTACGTTATGTTGCATCACTTTCAAATTGTTCTCTGCTCTGTCCAAAAAGAATCTTGGTCCACCTCATTCTTTACACATTAAGTCATTAATTATATCTTTGTGAAGCCAACTGTAATGATGGGTCGACAGAATGTGGATCCATTTGCAGCTATTTTATTAAAAGAACTTACAGACCAGACAGGGCAAAGGCAGAGGAATAAACTGGGGCAGGCAATGGTTGAGGCAGGCAGCAGACAAACAGAGTCAGAGTACAGGCAAGGATCAGGGCAGGCAGCAAAGGGTCACAGAGAATAAACAGTCCAAACGATAACAGGTAACAGTCCACAGGAAAACGCTCAGAAATGATCACCAAGGCAAATCAAGACTTTGCGATGTTTGTGTGTCTTAAATAGTGTGAGTGTGATGCGGTGCAGGTGTGTGTGCAATTAGTCCCAGGAATGGGGGCCCATGGGAAACGTAGTCCGAATGAGAACTGATCAATATTCCGGTGATGGCTCCCTCCGGCGGTCCGGAGGAAGGGCCGGGGAAGCCACATTCGTGACACCAACAACCTCTTGGCCTTTCTTGGCCTAAAGTACAAAACAAATGGTTCTGATTTGGATCTTGTTTCTTTATATTAGATTAATCTTCCATCTAACACATTTAAGTGGAAAGAAAACTCTTCATTTTCCTAATTATTTATTATCTGGAATTTGTGTTTTTCTCCCTCATCCATTAATTTGCTATTTAGTGCATATCTGAATGTGGCATGTAGGTGTGTAATAACTGGTGTCAGCCCCAATGACTTACTTCCTTATAGTAAAAAAGATGTACAAAAAGATGCATGAAGGAGACCAACCCATTGTCCTTTAAAAAAAAAAAAAGGTAATAATCTAAGAAGACATTTTAGTGTTATGTTGATATTAGGTTGATACTGAATGACTGATTCATCTGAGGTTCCAATGAAAAATATATGGCAGAGAGATTTGTTATGGGATGATCAATATGGAGGAAATAAAATAGACACTAGATCTTATTAAAGGGACTTATGTTATATGTAAGCAATAGGGTATGAGAGGCTGTGCTGTATCGCGAATAAATCACGATACGGCACCAGCCTCGAGTACCTTATTACTTTTATAAAACGGTTACCACACAATACAAATATTAAATCCAAAAAATATATGTATCAGTGCAACTTTCATGAAGTAAAATCACTAAAAGACTTCCTTCCGCTGGAAAAATAGTCCCTGACCATGAACAGCAACAGAAGTTACATTATTACGCCATTACATGGCGGCAAAGACTGTCTTTATGAGCGAGTCACTCTGTAGCGAAGATTTTTATATTGAAAAGACTGAATTGTTGTGAACACGGAACAAGACGCAACTGACAAATGCTTTGACTAGCGTTGTCAGTCATGGGAAAACCACTTAACTGTTAAAAGGACAAGATATTGCAGCGGACATTTAAACAGATTTTTTATTATGAACATAGGACTGACTTGAAGGAAAATGCTAAATCTGAATGCAGGTAATAAACTCGCTCACTCGATCTCTTTCTCACAATACTCTTCTACATAATACAGTTAAAGCTTCAAAGCTTCATTGAGAACAAACAGTTTACGTTGCTAAGAGTGGTTGCTAAGGGTGTTGTGTATTGATACACAGAACCGTTGGGTGAAGCGGTCATAGCCGTGGTTTATCGTGAATAAAACACAGCTATTGACCAATCAGAATCAAGGACAGGAACTAACCGTTTTATAAATCAAAATAATGTATTGAGCTAAACTAGTAGAAAATGAACAATATTTAATTAGTAACAAATTAAAGGATATACTACATGTTAAAAACAAAACCGTATGGTAATGATGTAGAATGTTGGAAACCAAAATGTTTTGATAATTTAGTTTCTTTTGTGTTCCACAGAAGATAGAAAAGCATGCAGGTTTAGAACAACATTATCAGGGAGAGTAAATGATGACAAAATTTTCATTTTTGGGTGAACTATCGATTTAATGTAATCTGCATAAACCCTATTTCTAAACTTGTAACAAAAACAATAATAACAGAAAAATGTACTTATGTGACATTCTTGCCATTTTGCCTGGAACCATATTCTTCAAGAACTTGCATGTACGAGAATAATGAATGACATGTGTTGGAAACTATGCTATTCAAAAAGGATCCCCACCTTGACCCTAAACTTATTCTTTCTTTAATAATTATAGCCTTTAAGTGTATTGTTTGCAGTGTCCTTTTTTATTTTCAAAAACTGTCTCTATACAATAACTTTAAACACTAGTGATTGTTAATAGTCTGCTAAGGTCAAGAATATAGCCTGACAGTAAGAGAAAAAGTGAATCAAACATGTTTTACCAACGAACACAGCTGTATTTTGTCACTTCACATCGGTTAATCTATTTCACGCTGTACAATTCCATGAAAAGGCAAAATAGGCCACAGAAATTAGTCAGTAAGGAAAGAAGTAGGCCCTATTGTAAGAATGCAGAGCTCTGATGAGATTCTAAAAAACAAATGCGACATCAAGTTTGATGTCTAAACATTAGACAAACTGTAAAAAAAAAAAAAAAAGAAAAGGGTGGAGCTTTAGTAGTTCCAACTAAAAAAAGTAGTCCCAACTAAAAAGCTTACAGATCAGGTAACATAAAAACAGTCAGTTGAATAGATGTGGTTTGACAGTCTAATTATTGGCTGTTGTAATGGTTCATTTAGTTGTTCATTATTCTACGAGTATATGTGTATATGAAGTCACTTTGGACCTGCTGGCTTTCTGTTACACCAGAAGTTTCATGTATAAATCATATCAAGTTTTTATTAATGGCTGACAGATTAAATCTTAAGTCAATGTTTGCCACATATCCTCTTGCACTGATAAATTACAAAATTTTGGACATCTTAATTTCACTAAGGCACATGTAGTTGCTGATATATATATATATATATATATATATATATATATGTGTGTGTGTGTGTGTGTGTGTGTGCGTGTAATTTATTTTAATATAATTTTATCTTGCTTTGCTGATATCCAAAATGCATGTCAGATATATGCTATCAATTTCACTTATGTTTTAGTTTAGCTACAATGGGTGGCGAGCGCGGTGTGAGCCCATCGAGGTGGGATGCAGAGGGTTTGCTGGCCAGTCTCTCTGCAGGGCCTATAACATCCTGGGCATCATAGGAGCTAGTAAGCGAAGGGCCATCAAGGAGGTCACGGAGTCAGCAGAAGTTGCCTCAAGGTGGCTGTGGATAAGGAGAGGAGAACCATGGGTGGGGTAGGGCTACCTGGACACAAGCTGGGGCCTGATCAACCCCAGCTGGGTCGCCTGGGTGAGAGTGTATGATGCTTGAAAGACCCGAAACACTCCGTGACCCCAGGTAACATCACTGATGATGTGTCCAGGTTGCATCGAGTCGATGGATGTTACAAGCTTGTATTTGCAAAACAGATCATATCTGTTTTGACATGGTGAAGTATCAGGGTTTATGTATTTTAAGGTTCATGAGAAAATGATCCAAATAAAACACATCTGTCGGGATGTACCTGTGTATTGTTTGACAGATTATGATGAAGGCGTGTCTTTGTGTACGTCTATGTCTATCAATGCGACAAAGATGTTGATGTGATAAGAGTTTGTGCGTGTTTGTGCGTGTTTGTAACAATCCACACCCAAGAGGAAATCAACAGAATACAATATGATTGTGAAAGAGGAACAGTTTGTGTTTGATATACTGCTTATTTGTGTGCGTGAGCACAAGTTCTAAATGTGCTCACACCCCAAACAAACTGAAAGAATGAGAGAGAAAAAAGAAAGACTTTTTAAACCAAAATAACTGTAGAGAGAGAAGAAATTTAGTTTTAGTTTTAGTTGTAATAAATAAGAATTATACATTGTGTGTGTGTATATATATTATATATATATATATATACAGTGCTCAGCGTAAATGAGTACACCCCCTTTGAAAAGCAACATTTTAAACAATATTTCAATGAACACAAAAACAATTTCCAAAATGTTGACAAGACTAAGTTTAATATAACATCTGTTTAACTTATAACATGAAAGTAAGGTTAATAATATAACTTAGATTACACATTTTTCAGCTTTACTCAAATTAGGGTGATGCAAAAATGAGTACACCCCACAACAAAAACTACTACATCCAGTACTTTGTATGGCCTCCATGATTTTTAATTGACAGCATCAAGCCTTCTGGGCATGGAATGAACAAGTTGGCGACATTTTGCAACATCTGTCTTTTCCCATTCTTCAAGAATGACCTCTTTTAGAGACTGGATGCTGGATGGAGAGTGATGCTCAACGTTTCTCTTCAGAATTCCCCATAGGTGCTTGATTGGGTTCAGATCAGGACCCACTGAATCACTTTCACCCTGTTCTTCTTCAGAAATGTGTTTAGGATCATTGTCATGTTGGAAAAGTGCATGACGACCAAGGGCACGGAGTGATGGTAGCATCTTCTCTTTCAGTATAGAGCAGTACATCTGTGAATTCATGATGCCATCAATGAAATGCAGCTCCCTGACACCAGCAGCTCTCATGCAGCCCCACATAAGGACACTGCCACCACCATGTTTCACTGTAGGCACCATGCATTTTTCTTTGTATTCCTCACCTTTGCGACGCCATACAGTTTTGAAGCCATCAGTTTCAAAAACACTTATCTTGGTCTCATCACTCCAGAGTATAGAGTCCCAGTAGTCTTCATCTTTGTCAGCATGGGCCCTGGCAAACTCTAGGAAGGCTTTTTTGTGCCTGGGCTTTAGGAGAGGCTTCTTTCGTGGATGGCACCGATGCATGCCATTCCTCTGCAGTGTACGCCGTATTGTGTCATGGGAAATAGTCACCCCAGTTTGGCTTTCTACTTCTTTAGATAACTGCAGTGAACTTGCAATCTGATTTTCTTCAACGCTTCTCATCAGAAGATGCTCCTGTCGAGGTGTTAACTTCCGTGGACGACCTGGACATCTCTGTGAGATGGTTGCAGTTCCATCTTTTTAAAATTTTTGTCCTACTTTTGCTACAGTATTCTGACTGATAAGTAAAGCTTTGCTGATCTTCTTGTAGCCTTCACCTTTCTGGTGTAAAGAAATGATTTTCTTTCTCAGGTCTTGTGACATTTCTCTTCCATGTGGTGCCATTGCTGACAGCATGAACTGGGAAGGGGTTTTAACACCCTTTTATAGTCAACTGTCTGCTGGACACCTGTGTAATGAATAATTAGACTCACCTGAGGTTGAATTCTTGTTAAATTAGACATTTGTAGTCTAAAATTTAGCTTTGCTCCAGAGATTTTCAGTGGGGTGTACTCATTTTTGCATCACCCTAATTTGAGTAAAACTGAAAATTTTGTTCACTAAGTCATATTATTAACCTTACTTTCATGTTATAAGTTAAACAGATGTTATATAAAACTTAGTCTTGTCAACATTTTGGAAATTGTTTTTGTGTTCAATTACTTTTCAAAGGGGGTGTACTCATTTACGCTGAGCACTGTATATATATATTTATATATATATATATATATATATACATATATATACACACATATATATACATATATATGTATACACTGAGGTAGATAAAGAATGAAGAGGAATCTGCACACGAAACTGATTGGTAACATTATTTGTGTCACAGTTCCAGTCATTCCCAGACTTCATTTCCCACAATCCTCCCTGCCTATCACCTGCACTCACTCCACCAATCAATAATCACCACACCCAGCTGCAGCTCATTACCCAGACTATTTAAGACACTCACATCCACACACACTTTGTGAGGTCTTGTTTACACTTGTTGCATTTCCGAGCGTTTGTTATCTTGTCAGTCATCCTGATCCTGATCCTGATCCTGATCCTGATCCTGATCCTGTCTGTTCCCTGTGTACGATTCTCTGCTGCCTGCCCTTTGGACTACTTGCTCTGTTTTGGATTTACGATTGTTATCTGCCAGCCCTGACCCTTTGCCTGTTCCTTGACTACGATTCTGCCTGCTCTCTGCCATACCAGTTTGCTGTTGTTCCACCATTGCCTGTTTGACTACGAACTCTGTTAAATAAAAGTTTGCAAATGGATCCTACCCTGAGTCCCGCTTCGTTACAGAAGACCTCACCAACACATGATCCAACGGCTTCCCTGAAGAACAATGGCCCGGTAGGAATATTGCACAATCGTTATTAGGACTCACGCAGGGCACACGATCGATTGAGGATTATGTCACTGAATATTTGGACATAGCTTATTGGTCAGATCTGCCGGACTGTGTGCTCATAGACTTTTTCTGTGAGGGCATCAATCAGCCACTTAAAAAAACTGATTTGTGAGGGACCCCGCTCCTCCCTTGGTCATTTTCTGGAATTTACATTATTGACTGTTGGCTCTCCGTTTACTGTGGGTGTCGCGGAGGAATGCGACACTTCATCCATTCTCACAATGGCTGCCGCGCCAGAGGACACTCACAAGATGGCGGCTACAACAACAACACCAAGTCAAGCCACCATTGATCTTCGTGAGTCAAGTCACAGTTGAACTTCCTGAATCAAGTCAATTCACAGGCACGCCACGTCTCCGCTGATCGCCCGGAGGCACGCCACGTCTCCGCTGATCGCCCGGAGGCACGCCACGTCTCCGCTGATCGCCCGGAGGCACGCCACGTCTCCGCTGATCGCCCGGAGGCACGCCACGTCTCCGCTGATCGCCCGGAGGCACGCCACGTCTCCGCTGATCGCCCGGAGGCACGCCACGTCTCCGCTGATCGCCCGGAGGCACGCCACGTCTCCGCTGATCGCCCGGAGGCACGCCACGTCTCCGCTGATCGCCCGGAGGCACGCCACGTCTCCGCTGATCGCCCGGAGGCACGCCACGTCTCCGCTGATCGCCCGGAGGCACGCCACGTCTCCGCTGATCGCCCGGAGGCACGCCACGTCTCCGCTGATCGCCCGGAGGCACGCCACGTCTCCGCTGATCGCCCGGAGGCACGCCACGTCTCCGCTGATCGCCCGGAGGCACGCCACGTCTCCGCTGATCGCCCGGAGGCACGCCACGTCTCCGCTGATCGCCCGGAGGCACGCCACGTCTCCGCTGATCGCCCGGAGGCACGCCACGTCTCCGCTGATCGCCCGGAGGCACGCCACGTCTCCGCTGATCGCCCGGAGGCACGCCACGTCTCCGCTGATCGCCCGGAGGCACGCCACGTCTCCGCTGATCGCCCGGAGGCACGCCACGTCTCCGCTGATCGCCCAGAGGCACGCCACGTCTCCGCTGATCGCCCAGAGGCACGCCACGTCTCCGCTGATCGCCCAGAGGCACGCCACGTCTCCGCTGATCGCCCAGAGGCACGCCACGTCTCCGCTGATCGCCCAGAGGCACGCCACCGGATCTATCCGAGAGCGGAGAGGATTGTTGTCCAGTGTGGACGATTCACCGTTGACGTCCGCACGAGCAGCTGGAATTCCAAAGCCTCCGCCGGCCGCTTCGCACTCAAGCCCGCCGGTTGCTACACTCTCAAGTTCGCCGGTGTCTACAGACAAGATGGCCGCCCAGCCGGTGTCTACGGACAAGATGGCCGCCCAGCCGGTGTCTACGGACAAGATGGCCGCTCCTCCTAAGCCCTCAGACGAGATGGCTGCCACGCCTGAGCCCTCAGAGACTACAGCGCTGACCATTATGGCCACAGCCATTTGGTGTGTGTGGGTTGCGCACACATCGGCCCCAGCTCATCAATCAGCTCCAGAGCCTCGTCTCGACTCATCAGGCCTTCCAGAGCCTTGTCTCGTCCCATCGGATCTTCCAGAGCCTCGTCTCGTCTCATCGGATCTTCCAGAGCCTCGTCTCGTCTCATCGGATCTTCCAGAGCCTCGTCTCGCCTCATCGGATCTTCCAGAACCCGTTCCAGCCCGTGAGTCTGCCCCAGAGCTCGCTGTAGGCCCGGAGGCCACCCCAGAGGCCATTCTTGTGCCACCCAAGCTCCTTGCCCTGTCAGTGCCAACCAAGTTCCTTGCCCTCGAGCCAGCTCCAGCCTTCCACGAGCCAGCTCTGGACTCCGCACCAGAGCCCGAGTCAGCCCCGGACTCCGCTCCAGCAGCCCACGAGCCCGCTCCAGCCTTCGATGAGCAAGCTCCAGCCCACCACGAGCCAGCTTCTTACCCACCATGGCCGCCCACGAACTCTGACCCGCCATGGCCGCCCACGGCTCCCGACCCGCCATGGCTGCCCGACACTCCTGACCCACCTTGGCTGCCTGAGGCATCTGACCCGCCATGGCACCTAGAGTCCCTTGACTTGCCCTGGAGACCTCCCTACCCATTTGTACATCCACCCTCACCTGCCAGTAGGTCTCCAGGGCACCCACCCCCCCCTCCCCGGTTGTGCCATCCACGGCGTGAGGACGCGCCTTCCGGGAGGGGGGCATTATGTCACAGTTCCAGTCATTCCCGGACTTCATTTCCCACAATCCTCCCTGCCTATCACCTGCACTCACTCCACCAATCAATAATCACCACACCCAGCTGCAGCTCATTACCCGGACTATTTAAGACACTCACATCCACACACTTTGCGAGGTCTTGTTTACACTTGTTGCATTTCCGAGCGTTTGTTATCTTGTCAGTCTGCCTGTTCCTGATCCTGATCCTGTCTGTTCCCCGTGTACGATTCTCTGCTGCCTGCCCTTTGGACTCCTTGCTCTCTTTTGGATTTACGATTGTTATCTGCCAGCCCTGACCCTTTGCCTGTTCCTCGACTACGAACTCTGTTAAATAAAAGCTTGCAAATGGATCCTACCCTGAGTCCCGCTTTGTTACAATTTGTGTCAAACATTTCCTGTCTTTGGGCCACCAGAAATTTAGTCATGTGATTCATGACTTATGGTTAAACAAGTCTTTAGAGTAAGTGAACAATTCTTACATGAACACATCAAATATTATGTGTCATCTATTGTATACCTTAATGATATAATTTTTTCCTCACTAAAAAGTATGTTTAGGTGTGCCATCTGTGGCATGACTATTGAGAATATGCCTGAGAATGTGCATTCAATAACTATATGCCATTCTGAATTTCCTCCTCCTCCTTAATTTCTCAAACTCTGTTTTTCTATTTGTAATTTTTCACAATATTTAGGCACTTTTATATATTAACAAATGGCTTTTTTTCTACATTTTAGAGAACAAAAACAAAACAAAAATAATGACTTTATTCAACAATATCTTCTCTTCTGTGTCATTCTCATACATTGTTTACGTCCAGCGCTTCCAGGTTCTACGTCAGAACGCCGAGTAGAACCTGGAAGCGCTGGACGTAAAAAGCATAGGGGAATGACACAGAAGAGAATATTGTTGTAAGTTGTTATTTTTGTTTAATTTTTGCACACAAAAAGTATTCTCATCACTTCATAAAAAAAAGGATGAACCACTGCAGTCACGTGGACTATTTTGACGATGTCTTTAGTACCTTTCTGGACCTTGAAAGTGGTGGTTAAATTGCCGTCTATTGAGGAGTCAGAGAGCTCTCAGATTTCATCAAAAATATCTTAATTTGTGTTCCGAAGATGAACGAAGGTCTTACGGGTGTGGAACGACATAAGGGTGAGTAATTAATGACGGAATTTTTATTTTTGGGTGAACTAACCCTTTAAGTCTGTTAGTGGGACAGTGATGCTGCCTTGTTTTGGCTTATCATCCTTTGAGTGTTTCACTACTTAGTTCATTTAACTGCACCCTAAATGCACATCTTTCTCTGTCACATTCATTGTGACTCTGGCAAAACAGATGTGGGACCACCCTCATTCACTGCAGCTGAAGAACTGGCAATACCCATGGTTGAATTCATTCCTGGGGGAACACATCATAGTCACCTACTGCCAATGATACACGTGGTTGCATAAAGTGTAAGTATATTACATGAATATTTTCTCCTTTTTAGTGCACTGGTGGCTTGTACTTTTTGCTTTGCCCCTTTTCTTTCTTTCTACATTTTAAAAAAGGTTTGAGGCACCCAGTTAAAAGGGCTGTTCACACCAAGAACAATAACGATAACTATATTAGCGTCCACATCTGCGGACTATATCGTTCTGTTTCTTCTAAGCGTGTGCTGCAGTTCTGTCATCTGCCACTTTACGCAAGCTCTTTAAAGCAGGATGGAATCTGATTGGCTGTCGATGTTTTTATCGCTCATCAGCTGGAAAAAATCGTTCTGAAAGTGATTCCAACAACATTGTATTTCTGTGCCGTTATCATTATAGTTGTGCTGTGGACTCTGCACTTTTATATTTAGAACAATTTTTAGAACTATATCATTATAGTTATCGTCCTTGATGTGAACAAGACTTTAACAGTTGGGTTTCTGAAAATTGACTTGTCTTCTTATGACCTACATTATTCCACAGTTGTGATGCATTATTTTCAGCAGATGTCATTCTCATCTCTTCTTGTTGCCGTAAAAGCCAGTCATATACTGCCATATACTGCTCCAAATGGAGTAGAGGAAGAGATGTTCATTAGGGCTTCTTATATTTACATTATATTTAAGCATTTAACAGATGCTTCTATCCAACAGTTTCTCCTTCAACATAGTCTTTATCTTATAGTACAGTAGCTGTACTACACAAGATCTGTAAATTTGATTAAGTTGTCCCAGATAAGTCTTGATTTTTGTTGGACTTGTCAAGCACTTTGAGAGCCTAGACTGAGGACAAAAGTTGAATGTTTTGCTTTGTAATAGAAACACAATGATCAACAGTGCCAAAGGCTTTAGTGACATCTAAAATATAACTCCACCCTTGTCTAGTGTAGATTTAACATTTAACAATCTTGGATCTAAATCCAAACTGCTTGGGGTGTTATCTAAAAGAATGGGTGCTAAGTTGTTCTGTCACATGCCTTTTAATGACTTTTGACATAACAGGTGGAATACTATTTGGCCTATAATTGTGCAGCTCTAATGAATTCCATGCTTTAAAAATAGGTGTTTCTGTTGCTGTTTTCTATGCCTTTTGGGAAATCCCTAAATTGATAGACATATTAATGATATTTTAAATTGGACCAGATAAACGCTCACTAAATATTTTTGGCAACACTTAGTGAATGGAACATTTACTCTGTTAAGCTCTCAGAGTCTATATTTCTTTATTTTGCAGGTCTGCAGCAATATGTGAGATTGATAATATATGACTGGATAGGAGTTTATACTGTACTTTATTACTTTATTTAATTATATAAATTTGCTTTATACTGTAATAACATTTTATAATTATAATAATCTGTTCTTCCACTCCCAATGGTCCTCATGAGTATTTGCAGACATCCTCTGAAGCTTGATGATGCTTGTCTGAAGCAAACTAAATAGTTAATAACCTGCTTCACAACAGGCCCTGGCTCTAATATATATATTGCATAGGACAATATCAGTCACTGTAGAATAAAATAGATTATTACTACTATTATTTGCCATTGGGGAATATTAACTTTCCACTATATATTAAGAAAGAAAAACATGCCAATTGTTTATGTATAAATATGCTTGCTTGAAGTGGTAAGAAGTGCAAACACATTTAAATAAATAAATTCCTAGATGTACACCAGAAAGTCACATGACTTCAATAAGATATTGTGAGCTTATTAATATCATTTGACAAATGCCACCACATGTTGCTCTGCTCATTCAGGAGAGCTGGACCTGTTTGTTCACCAAACAGGTCCTTGGTCCTCTGGAGGAAATAGAATTTGGCTTTAACCTTGACCATTTCTATTTGTGTATTTGGAATTTTCCAAAAATAATAAAAAGAAAAAAAATATATATTTTATACATTTATCACAGCCATTCATCTTGAATATAATATCTGGGTTTTTGTTGCTGTTGTTGTTTTTTTTATCTTAACTTTTACACACTTTGTCACATTTGCTCTGTTTTAGTTTTGAGTAGGTTTTCTATGTTTGCATTTGTTTCTATAATGATTCACTGGTTGATTGATTCTCTGCACCTGTTTCTTGTTTCTTTTCATTGATTATTCTGTGTATATATAGCCCTGTCTTTGTTAATTTGATCTTGTTTTCATTAAAGATCTACTGCTTGCAAATAGATCCAGCCTTTTTATTTCACCTTTGACTCAACCATCTGTGATAACAAAACAAAACAAAAAAATAAATAAATAAATAAATAAATAATAATAAAAAAACACAATCATTGAATGGATTTACAACCCGAATTCTGGAAATGTTGGGACGTTTTTTTAAATTTGAATAAAATGAAAACTAAAAGACTTTCAAATCACATGAGCCAATATTTTATTCACAATAGAACATAGATAACATAACAAATGTATAAATGGAGAAATTTTACACTTTTATCCACTAAATGAGCTCAAATTTGATGCCTGCTACAGGTCTCAAAAAAGTTGGCACGGGGGCAACAAATGGCTGAAAAAGCAAGAAATTTTGAAAAGATTCAGCTGGGAGAACATCTAGCAACTAATTAAGTTAATTGATATCAGGTCTGTAACATGATTAGCTATAAAAGGGATGTCTTAGAGAGGCAGAGTCTCTCAGAAGTAAAGATGGGCAGAGCTGTGAAAGAATGCGTAAAAGGATTGTGGAATACTTTAAAAACAATGTTCCTCAACGTCAAATTGCAAAGGCTTTGCAAATCTCATCATCTACAGTGCATAACATCATCAAAAGATTCAGAGAAACTGGAGAAATCTCTGTGCGTAAGGGACCTTTACCGACCTTTACTGGATTCCCTTGGTCTTCGGTCCCTCAGACGACACTGCATCACTCATCGGCATGATTGTGTCAATGACATTACTAAATGGGCCCAGGAATACTTCCAGAAACCACTGTCGGTAAACACAATCCGCTGTGCCATCTGCAGATGCCAACTAAAGCTCTATCATGCAAAAAGGAAGCCATATGTGCACATGGTCCAGAAGTGTTGTCGTGTCCTGTGGGCTAAGGCTCATTTAAAATGGACTGTTTCAAAGTGGAAAAGTGTTCTATGGTCAGACAAGTCCAAATTTGACATTCTTGTTGGAAATCACGAACACCGTGTCCTCCGGGCTAAAGAGGAGGGAGACCTTCCAGCGTGTTATCAGCGTTCAGTTCAAAAGCCAGCATCTCTGATGTAATGGGGGTGCATAAGTGCATACGGTATGGGCAGCTTGCATGTTTTGGAAGGCACTATGAATGCTGAAAGGTATATAAAGGTTTTAGAGCAACATATGCTCCCCTCCAGACGACGTCTATTTCAGGGAAGGCCTTGTGTATTTCAGCAGGACAATGCAAAACCACATACTGCAGCTATTACAACAGTATGGCTTTGTCGTAGAAGAGTCCAGGTGCTGAATTGGCCTGCCTGCAGTCTAGATCTTTCACCTACAGAGAAAAATATGTCAAAGACGACCACAAACTCTTCAGCAGCTGAAAACCTACATCAGGCAAGAATGGGACCAAATTCCAACACCAAAACTCCAGAAACTCATAACCTCGATGCCCAGACGTCTTGTTTTGAAAAGAAGAGGAGATGCTACACCATGGTAAACATGCCCCCGTCCCAACTATTTTGAGACCTGTAGCAGGCATCAAATTTGAAATTAGCTCATTTTGTGTATAAAATTTTAAAATCTCAGTTTTAACTTTTTGTTATGTTATCTATGAATAAAATATTGGCTTTGAAAGTCTTTTAGTTTTAATTTTATTCAAATTTAAAAAACGTCCCAATATTTCTGGAATTCGGGTTGTAAAAGGCTGTGAGATGGGATGGTCAAAATGTTTTCATGTTGGTCTGTATTAGGCTATTTTATGATCTTAAATATTCTTTTATCATTTATTGATAATAACAAACTTCATTCAAATGCTGTCTATAGGCAACATCGCATGCAATATAGGCTATAACAGTTAATTTAGTTATTTCTTAATACCGTCCTTATTTTGACATTCTTAATTAACAATAAATATTATTATACGCCTATCCAGAGCAGTTGATCACACAGGTTTGTTTACACATTTATCTCGTGAATTTCCATGAAAAATAGGCCTAGATGTCGTTCCGTCGACATAAAGAAGTCGTGGCCATGAGAAAAAAGAAGTTGATGAGAAATTATTTCTTTATTAAAGATGAAAGATTAAAATTGCAGAAAAAATGAATAATCGATAATGAATAAATGATAACAAAGTTTAATAGTTGAGTAAAATTGAAAAAAACCAAAACGTCCAGCAATCAAAAGTCTAACATCTATCTAAGATTCTGAATTCTGAGTTTAACAATATCTGTCAGAAGATATCAAAAGCTGGCAAAAGAGCAGAGAGCAAAAGATGGGTGCCGCTAACAAATACCAAAGGCCATGGGCCCTATCATACACCCGGCGCAATGCGGCGCCAGGCGCGACGCAAGTGTTTTTTGCTAGTTTCAGCCCGACGCAGTTATCATTTTCACGTCCTGCGCCACGTTGTTTAAATAGCAAATGCATTTGCTCCCATTTGTGCGCCCATGGGCGTGCTGGTCTGAAAACGAGTTGTGTTCAGGTGCATTGATGGCGCGTTACTATTTTGAGGCAAATGAAATAGACTGCGCCATTGACCAACTGAAACCTGGTCTAAAGTCAATGGCGCTGTTATTTAAAGAGCGCGTTAGTAATATGCGCCTATATGCGGGTGCACAACGCGCGTACATTCTGCTTATTATACACACAGGGAAGCACAGCAGCACACAAACATTTCAAATTAAAAATAAAGGATTACAGTGTAAAAGATTATTATTGTATGCATAAAGATAAAAATGCTTTGGTGGAATCCGGCTTTTCCCGTAGATGGTCTGCTCGCGCGCACGAGCAGGTCCGTTTCCTCACTATAGACAAGTTCAGTTTTTCCGCTTGCAAATTCCGCCTTGTAAATAGCGAATACGCCATGGCGCGAGCGCAACTGGGTTTTAAAGGGAATGGGAGACGAGACTCTGTTTGGTTTATTGCGCGTTACGCCCAAAACACACCCATTACTCATTAAGAGAATAGGGACAACCCTTTCAGACAATGCGCCGGGCGCACCGACCATTTTCCCTGTCCTTATAGCAAAAGTGGATTCGGACACGCCCTAAGTGCACTTGCGCTGTGCGCTTTAGACCATGCGCTTAGATCGTTAAAATAGGGCCCTAAATTTACTAACAGCTTGCGCCAGCGCAAACCCTCTTTTGGTGTTAAAAAACTACTGTCGGGATTTACTAAAGACACGCAGTGCAAAATTAGCGCTGAAAAGGCGTGGACTGAGTTGTTTTTGCGGCTGACCTTGCATATGCATTTGTAGGAGTTTCCCTTTCAGACGCAAAATTTATGAGAGGAAAGTATTTAAATAAATCACGCAAACGCAATTTACTAATGTTTGCACTAGTCAATTGACTGGTATTTGCCCATTATTTAACGCCCAAAATGTATTTCTTAACCCATTTTGCGACATGGCTGCAATTGTTACTGCTAGGAGGAGACACCCCAGAGAACAGAGAGCGCGTGGTAGAAGGGAGAAAATATTTTCCACTAGTATTTATTTCTTTGGAATGCCAGAGGAAGACGTTATCCGTATATTACATGTAGCATAACACGTTGCGCCTGTGTCGACCCGCACATGATAAGCATCAGCTCTGCTTATTTGCAACCCAAGCTAATTTGCACTGCTCTTGGTAGATTGCGTTGGTCATTATGTAAATGATTTGACTGCGTCTGTGTTCTTTAATTTGTGCGTCAGCACTAGATCATGCGCAAAATTGCCACTCCCATCGGCGCATTTGTGGAATTGCGCTCTCACGCTAATTTGCCCCGTTTAGTAGGCTAATCTGGCCCAAAGTCAGTTATACACCTTTAGCATAGGAAAAACTTACATCCCACTTAAATGGTCTGTTTTGACAGATATTAAAGATCAGACTAAACTCTCCGCTGTGTCAGTAATTTATGTTTTCCTGCTATAAGAATCATGACTGGTTGTGCCTGTGTCACGAACTCGGTCTCTGTGGCTCCCTCCGATCGCCACCTGAGGGCACCCTCACCAGAGTATTAACTGTTCATGGACTACATTTCACTACAGATTGGATCTTTGCACAGAGAAACTTTGCGCTTCTTCATCATCAACTCACCACAGAATCCCCTCATCCTCGGGTTGCCGTGGTTACGCCAGCACAATCCACAGATTTCCTGGGCAGACAATCAGATAACACACTGGTCGGATTATTGTCGTCGAACCTGTCAAGCCGCCCAACTACCACCACACCGCACCAGCGACTGTGCCATCGACCTCATTCCGGGGTCCACACCTCCCAAGGGTCGCATATTTCCACTCTCACAACCAGAGTCAGAAGCTATGCAACGATACATCGAGGAGGAGCTAGCCAAGGGCTTTATACAACCATCCACCTCTCCTGCATCAGCCGGCTTCTTCTTTGTCAAAAAAAAGGACGGTGGGTTGAGACCCTGTATTGACTATCCACTACTTTTGGTTCCTGCCGCCTTAGAACAACTACGAACCGCTCGCTATTTCACCAAACTTGATCTCCGAAGCGCTTATAACCTCATCTGCATAAGGGAGGGAGATGAGTGGAAGACGGCCTTCTCCACCACCTCTGGGCACTATGAATACCGGGTCATGCCCTTTGGCCTGGTCAACAGTCCTTCCATTTTCCACGCCTTCATAAACAACGTTTTCCGGGACATGCTCAATAAGTGGGTGATAGTGTATATTGACGATATCCTTATCTACTCAGATACTTTCCCCGATCATGTTCGTCAGGTCCGGGCTGTCCTCCAGAGGCTCATCGAGCACCAGCTCTACGCCAAACTGGAAAAATGTGAGTTCCATCAAACCTCAACCTCCTTCCTGGGGTACATCATCAGCGCTGAGGGGGTAGCTATGGATGACAACAAAGTCCAGGCAGTGGTGAATTGGCCTTTACCAGCCACGATCAAGGAGTTGCAGCGCTTTTTGGGATTCACTAACTTCTACCGACACTTCATTCGAAATTTCAGTCTCATCGCCGCTCCATTAACTTCCATGTTCAGAAAGGGAAACTCCAAGCTGGTCTGGTCAACCACCTCTACAGAGGCTTTCCACAAGTTAAAGCAACTGTTCACGTCTGCTCCTATCCTGCATCATCCAGATCCTGAGCTAGAATTCATTGTGGAGGTGGATGCTTCCTGCACGGGAATCGGAGCTGTTCTCTCTCAACGTCACGGCAGTCCTCCCAAGCTATTTCCCTGCACCTACTACTCACGCAAACTCACCGCGCCTGAACGAAACTACGACGTGGGCGATCGTGAGCTCTTGGCCATAAAAGCCGCCTTGGAGCAGTGGCGGCATTGGTTGGAGGGGAACAAACATCCTTTCACTGTGATAACAGATCACCGCAACCTAGAATACTTGCGCTCCGCCAAACGTCTGAACCATCGTCAAGCCAGATGGGCTTTATTCTTCACACGCTTCCAATTCACCATCACCTATCGACCAGGGTCCAAGAACACGAAAGCTGACGCACTCTCACGCCAGTTTGAATCAACCTCCACTCCACCTACCAACGAACCCATTCTCCCATCCTCCATTATCCTCGCACCCATCCAATGGGACATTATGACAGAAATCACTCACGCTCACCAGACAGAACCACCTCCTGCCAACTGCCCCGCAACACGTACCTACGTACCGTCCTCTCTTCGTCAAAGGGTCTTGCAGCTGATACATACATCACCCAGTGCTGGACATCCAGGCATAGCGGCAACCATCCAACTCGTCAATAACCGGTTTTGGTGGCCATCACTACAGTCAGACGTCATCACTTTCCTCCACAACTGTGCCATCTGTCAGACCACAAAATCACCCCGTCAACTACCTGCCGGACTTCTTCACCCTTTACCCATACCACAACGCCCCTGGTCTCACATAGCCATAGACTTCATCACCGACCTATCCAACTCTCAAGGACAGACCACTATACTCACCATGGTAGATCGATTCTCGAAGGCCTGCCGTTTCATCCCTCTGCCTAAGCTACCAACCGCCCTTGAGACCGCGGAGCATCTCTGCAACTACGTATTCCGTTTCTATGGTCTCCCCGAAGATATTGTCTCTGACAGAGGTCCCCAGTTCACTTCACGTCTGTGGTCAGCCTTCTTCCAAAAACTCAACATAAACATCAGTCTGACGTCCGGCTATCACCCTGAGGCCAACGGTCAAGTAGAAAGGTTGAATCAAGAACTCATTCGCTATCTCCGTTCCTACTGCCACCAGAACCAGTCCGACTGGAGTCGGTATCTGTTCTGGGCCGAATACGCCCAGAACTCGCTCCAGAAGCCAGCCACTGGACTCACGCCCTTCAAATGTATCCTGGGTTACCAGCCTCCTCTGTTCCCATGGTCTGGCGAACCCACCGACCTCCTGGCCGTGGACCAATGGCTTCGAAGGAGTGAGGAAGTGTGGAACGGGGCTCACGTGCACCTACAGAGGGCGGTCAGGCGTCAAAAGGAGCAAGCTGATCGCATACGCCGGCCGCATCCTGATTACCGCCCGGGTCAGTGGGTCTGGTTGTCAACCAGGGATCTCTGTCTTCGACTCCCCTGTAAAAAGCTCAGTCCCAGGTACGTGGGTCCATTCAAAATCATCCGTCAAATAACTCCAGTTTCTTACCGTCTTGCATTACCTCCAGAATACCGTATCTCACCCACTTTCCATGTCTCTCTGCTTAAGCCCGCAGGTGGTCAGAGAGGAGAGGAGAACCTAGAGGGGACCGGTGACCAGAGACCTCCTCCCCTCATCGTGGAAGGCGAGGAGGCTTATCAAGTTCACGAGCTGCTGGACTCCAGACGCCGGGGCAGACTCCTGCAATACCTAGTCGACTGGGAGGGGTTTGGCCCGGAGGAACGGTCCTGGGTCAATGCTGACGACATCCTGGACCCAAGTCTCATCACCGAGTTCCATAGGACCCATCCGGAGCATCCAGCCCCTCGTCCTCGTGGAAGACCCCGGCGTCGTCCGCCTCCTCACTTCAGGAGCCGCTCGCAGGGAGGGGGCTCTGTCACGAACTCGGTCTCTGTGGCTCCCTCCGATCACCACCTGAGGGCACCCTCACCAGAGTATTAACTGTTCATGGACTACATTTCCCACACCCCGTACCTGGACTGATTGCACACTCCCACCTGATCCATATTCCCCGGACTATAACAGACCTTCATCCCCCACAATGCTCCGCGAAGTCTTGTTTTGCCCTGGCTAACATTTCTGAGCGTTTATTCCTGTGTATTATTTCCCGTGTATGACCTTGGACTGCCTGATCACCTTGTTTCCTGTTTGCTGCCTGCCCTGTGATATCTCTGCCTGTTTACCGGTTAACCCTGTCTTGTCTGCCGCCTGTCCTGATCCTCTGCCTGGTATTGTCACTGACTACGTCTTGCCTCCTACACTGATATTGCTGGTATTTGACCCCTGCCTGTACAACAACGTGTATTTAATAAATCTGCAAATGGATCTCCCCGAGTCCTCCGCTGCATTACAGCCTGGTCCCGTGACAGTTAACATTAACCAGAAAGTCAAAAATAACCACCCAAGATGTGGGTTGAACACCTTTTCAGAACAACCGGAACGCAAAGTTTGCACATTTCAAATATTAAGTCTTATGTCGTGCACAAAATATTATTGGAAAAAGGTTAATCAAGTTCAAATGAGCACAAATTCTGAGAATATCATCGCTTCTGCAGTACATGGCAGGCGTCCATATTAACCACAAGTGTCAACAAACCTGTCACATTGGAACATTTAAAGGACAATTGAATATAGCAAGCATACTCTCAAACAACTTAAAAAGATAAAAGAAACTACAATGAAGAATAACCATAAAATGAGTAACAATAAGGAGTGAATAGGCTTGAACCTATGATGAGGATTAATATATGAAGTAGGATTACATGAATAGACTATATGAAATGAAAAATAATATTGCTAAATCATAAGCCATAACTGATTAAATTATTAATATGAAATATGAATAAAATGCATGCATCTAAATACCATTTTGGATCCACCACTTTTATAATGGCTATTATTGATCATTAAAACTGACATTTAACAAAAAGAGACAGGGTTGTGTTTTATGTCATATTTCATTTTATTACAGTGAAGATAATCAGAGCACATATTGCCTGAACCATAATAAATATGTTCAATATTTTTTAAAATGTAAACGAAAAGAGGCAGGGTTGTGTTTTTCGTTTTGTTATAAGCCTATACATGCAGTGAAGATCAATGAACGCGATGCATGAACCACATTTGTGTACCCTAATATGTTTAAGATTTTTTAAAATGAAAACGAAAAGAGGCAGAGTGGTGTTTTACAACATATTTCGTTTTATTTTTGCCTAAAACAGAGATGACCGGAGTAGCCAGAGCGAGCTAAATGATGATATCAAGAACGCTGCTGTACCATTTGCAGAATCACCGGACTTGCGCCCTCCCGTCCTCGGGAGTCCGTTCTCCTGAGTCGAATTTGTCAAATCTGGACTTTGCATAGGCCTACTTGATATTGAGAAACGCCTAAATATCTCGTGGTCGGTGGCCACAACAAAACTATGTGAACCGAACAAGTCCCCTCCAGTTTCCCGTACAAATGCATGACTTGCCCGCTATTGTCATAATGGAATTTGTGGAACACAGTAGAATAACAAGGGTAACATGCTATTTAAAGGGCAAAACAATTATAGATTGCATAATTAAGTATTATTAAGTAACATATAAAAAAACAAACAAACAAAAATTACACAGCTGATATGGCCAACGTAGTAAAATTAGTGTATACATTTATATCAAGTAAAACACACGACAACTTCCTCCGATCTGACATAGGCTAATAGGCTATACATAATCCAATCATTTGATTTCTACCTTCAATATATAGTTGACTCTTTTAACCAGTGCCAGATTTACCTCATATTGTAACAGGCAAAAGAATATGAAGAAGCTCCTGCCCGACAGCAACAACATTATAACATTTTATAAATTTATAAGGTGTCGTACAGGGTTTTAGTAGCCTATTAGAGTAAAATAATAATAATAAATAAATAAATAGCAGAGAGTTATTTTGGAGGATTAATTCATTTTGTTTTTCCCTCTATTTTTTTTCTTTCTTTTTTTGTTTGTTTTGTTTTGTTTTTGAAAAAAAAAAAAAACCAAAAAAACAAACAAACAAACATACAAATCCACTGCAATCGAAAAGACACATTTGTGTAATTTGAACTTATTGTTTCACGACTTCAGATGTTCACAAAATTTAACTCTTCATAGTAACGTGAAATGGTCTACAGTCAAACCAAAATGTATTCAGACACCTTGAACATTTCATTCATTAATTCAGTTTATTTACTATAGTTAAAAAAAATGGTAATAAAATATGACAAGATCTCAGAGTTAAACTGTGTCAGAAAAAAATTATCTTAATTATATCAGATAACACTTAAGCAAAACATGGTCAGGTCAAAGTGTCTGAATATTTTTTGGTTCCAAATTTGTATCAATTTTACTGGTAGTCCACTGTATGAAGATTTTTTTGGGTGTAATATGTCACAGTTTACTTTATTTTGCTATCCTAACTTACATAAATGAACTATAGTGTCCTGCACCCATTAGTAAAAAATATCAAAAATGTCTGAATAATTTTTGGTTTGACTGCATATCATCCTTTGTGATTTCATTTGTTTCCATCTTTGTCAGTAAATTTATTGATAGGCTGTCTCAAATAGTCTGTGTCGCGACGTAAAGAAATGTTTTTAACGTAGTTGTGCTACACCCTTTATTGTGGAATAACTTTGAAAATCCGATGCTATAGTGCGCGCTGCAGAGATTCATCACCTAATTACACCTGTTAGTGTACCACACCTTATAGCCTACGTCAACACACCTTTGAAATACTCTGCCCCAAATTTTTCTTGTCAGTCTTTAAACTTTTAACTGAAACGAATCGCATACAGCATCGCAAGGACTATCGAAAGGAATATTGTTTGTTATTTATGGTTATGACTTTGAAGTACGGGAGGAGGTAGGACACTGGATGAATGAAGAATAGATTAATTTTGAACTGATACATTTAAACAAAAAAAAAAAAAAAAGTATTTTATCCATTAAGCGTTCCATTTTTTTTTTTTTTATAAGACATTTAAATTGATCTCTGCTCGCAGACTGATATGCCAGTTTATCAATTAGCCTAATATTAATTTATTATAATTAATACATATATGTGAATTTAGCTTTTATTATTATTATTATTATTATTAATATTATTACTACACTGTTTGGAGCATAAGAAACAAATGTAAAAAAAAAAAAAATTGAAAAAAATTGAAAAAAATTGAAAAAAAGATATTTTATTAATATGTTATGCTATGTTCACTGTAGTGGACATCAGGACTCAGTTATTCAAAAAATAAAAAGGCATGAAAAGACATATGTATAGGCAAAAACAATGGATTTTTTTCATTCACCAATCAATTTGTAGGTTTCAGGATTTTCTTTAACCAAACATTGTATAAAGATGATTCTCAACTATGTTATGGAATATATAACAGAATGATTTGATATACTATTTTAATTTATGTGATATGTGTGTAAAATTGCCATAAAGTCCCATTCTATACAAAGCATCTATACATTGTATCTAATTTGCATATTAATGTGTTTTTGGGTCAACATGTAATGAAAAAAGAAGTGTAATAATGAGAGTAACAATTGGCAACATTTTCATATGAATAGGAATAGTGATATATAATTTCTTTCCCTGTTTACTTGTTGTGTCTCCCAAAATGCCTGATTTACAAGTCCTGGTATCCACTAGTGGACATATGAAATCGATGTCCTGTTTCATAACAGAAAGTCATATTCTGATTTGAAACCCCATAACAATTCAATTTCCTGAGATGTTGATTTATGACAAACAATTTGAAAATTAGTCAGATTTAAAAAATAATTACTAAATATCATAGTTCCAGTGCTATATCTGATAATTCAATCAATGTCAGTCATTTTTAAAGAAAGGAGAGGGAGTTGTCATGGTGAAACCTCCAAACATTTGGTATCTCTAAAAAGCCCTGAATTTAATCTGCATTTTGTTACCCTGCATTTTAGGTTTCCTTAAAGTGTGCATCAAGTTAGTTACACTGGACATCACTTAATGAGAGACTGGACCATTCGCAAATCTATTAGGCTACAAGCAACTTAAATGGATCTTTTCCCCTTTTTTGCTAAATTTGTCAAAAACAAAAAGAAAAAGTAAATAAATGTATGAATGTGTTTTTGATTGCAATACTTAGTTTTTGATGCAAAACTAATGTATATTATACAAATGAGTGTTTTATTTCTTTAAATCGATACACCGCAATCTGTTCATGCTAGACATGACAATCATGGTCAAGACATATCTGTATACCTTTACATGATAAGCACAACTTTTTGTAGGCCTAATAAACATAATTGTCACAGTTAAGTAGTATTAGCCATTTTATTGATTACATTTACAAATTTACAAAATACAAATTTTCAGGTGACCACACAGTATTTTTAGTATTAGCACATTATAGCCTGCATAATGTAAATAATAGCCTGTATAATATAATATAAATTATTTATATATTCAAATATTTACAATTTTCCACTGTGTACCTGCCAAAAATGTTATTGTTGTATGCTGTTCAAATCTTTTCCAGTCTATGGTTAGTCACAAGTAGCTATTGCACAGTGTTTAGACTGCAAAGCAGATTGTGGGCCCTGGTCAGATGGGGCCTAGCGATTTATAATACGCTTTTGTGCTTAATGTGCTTATATTTTAATGGTGGATTGAACCAAATATGTTGTGTAGCCTACATTAGAATATTGGCACTTTTGATTTCACCATTACATACATTTCACAAAAAGTTCACAATTCATGCATATTTATATTGAAAACAAAAGAAAATCACTATGCTCTTTACCTGCTTTAACTGCATCTTCTTTTCTGTCCTTCTCAGAAAGAATACTCATTTGTAGATATTCCAGCCTTTGACTGTAGGGAAAGGTTGTTCTTTGAACAATTAAAATAACTGATGATTTTTTTTCTTTTAGCGTTTTTAATCTTTCCAAGCAGGATGGCACTAGAAAATTTTTATTCACCCTATGTAAGTACTTAAAATATCTGTATATTTTATGTTCTGTGTTCTACAGATTGTTTTAGAATTGTTCTGTTTTATATACAGAAAAATAATGAAAACTTATACAGCACTGTGTTTCTCTTTACAGTGTGTTTGTGGTGTGCTATTCATTCTACAAAAACACAAGAGTAAGTGTAATTATAATTAATTGTTTGTATTTTCAATCGTATAATTTTTTATCTAATACAAAAATGTTATATATAATTATAAAATATATAATATATAATTTACTGTTTTATATATATATATATATATATATTTTTTTTTTTTTTTTAAATCAGGGCTTCAACAACTGAGCCTACAACTACAGCTGCAGAAACCACAACTACAGCTTCAACAACAACTGAACTTCTCACGCCTACAACATCGGTTCCAACCTCATCTGATTCTCAAGGTACAACAACAGAGGCTCCAACCACAACAGTTATAACTTCAGAAACAACAACTGCAACTGAAACAACAAATGCACCCTCCACATCTCCCACTACAACAACATCAGCTCTAACTTCATCTGAATCTCCAGCTGCAACAACAGTTATGACTTCAGAAACCACAACAGCATCCACAACCCCAACTGAACCTTCCACTACTACATTAGCTTCAACGTCCTCTGAAGCTCAAAGTACAACAGCGCAGACCACAGTGCCTCTTGTAACCACAACTACTGAAGCTGTCACAACCACAAATGTTAGTCCCGAAACCTCAACTGTTCCTTCAACAACATTTTCTACAACTTCAGAAACTTCAACTGCACCTCCTACAACCACAACTACAGCTGAACCCACAACATCTCCTGAACTCACAACAACTCAAGCTCCCACAACCACAGTTGTGAGTACAGAAACAACACCTCTTACTTCAACAGTGGTGCCTACAACTTCAGAAAGTACAACAGCAGAAACTACAGCTACAGCTTCAACAACCACAACTTCATCTCCCACTACAACAGCATCAGCATCTCCAACTTCATCTGAATCTCCAGCTGCAACAACATTTACAACTTCAGAAACCACAACACTTGCTTCGACAACAATTTTTACAACTTCAGAAACAACAACTGCAATTGAAACAACAAATGCAGCATCCACAACCCCAACTGAACCTTCCACTACTACACTAGCTCCAACGTCCTCTGAAGCTCAAAGTACAACAGCGCAGACCACAGTGCCTCTTGTAACCACAACTACTGAAGCTGTCACAACCACAAATATTAGTCCAGAAACCTCAACTGTTCCTTCAACGACAATTTCTACAACTTCAGAAACTTCAACTGCACCTCCTACGACCACAACTACAGCTGAACCCACAACATCTCTTGACCTCACAACAACTCAAGCTCCCACAACCTCAGCTGTCAGTACAGAAACAACATCTCTTACTTCAACAATGCTGCCTACAACTTCAGAAAGTACAACAGCAGAAACTACAGCTACAGCTTCAACAACCACAACTTCATCTCCCACTACAACAACATCAGCAGCTCCAACTTCATCTGAATCTCCAGCTGCAACAACAGTTATAACTTCAGAAACAACAACACTTGCTTCGACAACAACACTTGCTTCGACAACAATGCCTACAACTACAGAAACAACAATTGCAACTGAAACAACAAATGCAGCATCCACAACCCCTACTGATCCTTCAACTACTACATTAGCTCCAACGTCCTCTGAAGCTCAAAGTACAACAGCGCAGACCACAGTGCCTCTTGTAACCACAACTACTGAAGCTGTCACAACCACAAATGTTAGTCCAGAAACCTCAACTGTTCCTTCAACAACAATTTCTACAACTTCAGAAACTTCAACTGCACCTCCTACAACCACAACTACAGCTGAACCCACAACATCTCCTGACCTCACAACAACTCAAGCTCCCACAACCACAGTTGTGAGTACAGAAACAACACATCTTACTTCAACAGTGGTGCCTACAACTTCAGAAAGTACAACAGTAGAAATTACAGCTATAGCTTCAACAACTACAACTTCATCTCCCACTACTACAACATCAGCTCCAACTTCATCTGAATCTACAGCTGCAACAACGGTTGTAACTTCAGAAACCACAACACTTGCTTTCAACAACACTTGCTTCGACAACAATTTCTACAACTTCAGAAACAACAACTGCAATTGAAACAACAAATGCAGCATCCACAACCCCAACTGAACCTTCCACTACTACACTAGCTCCAACGTCCTCTGAAGCTCAAAGTACAACAGCGCAGACCACAGAGCCTCTTGTAGCCACAACTACTGAAGCTGTCACAACCACAAATATTAGTCCAGAAACCTCAACTGTTCTTTCAACGACAATTTCTACAACTTCAGAAACTTCAACTGCACCTCCTACAACCACAACTACAGCTGAACCCACAACATCTCTTGACCTCACAACAACTCAAGCTCCCACAACCACAGTTGTGAGTACAGAAACAGCATCTCTTACTTCAACAGTGGTGCCTACAACTTCAGAAAGTACAACAGCAGAAACTACAGCTACAGCTTCAACAACCACAACTTCAGAAAGTACAACAGCAGAAACTACAGCTACAGCTTCATCTGAATCTCCAACTGCAACAACAGTTATAATTTCAGAAACAACAACACTTGCTTCGACAACAACACTTGCTTCGACAACAATGCCTACAACTTCAGAAACAACAATTGCAACTGAAACTACAAATGCAGCATCCACAACCCCTACTGATCCTTCAACTACTACATTAGCTCCAACGTCCTCTGAAGCTCAAAGTACAACAGAGCAGACCACAGTGCCTCTTGTAACCACAACTACTGAAGCTGTCACAACCACAAATGTTAGTCCAGAAACCTCAACTGTTCTTTCAACGACACTTTCTACAACTTCAGAAACAACAACTGCAATTGAAACAACAAATGCAGCATCCACAACCCCAACTGAACCTTCCACTACTACACTAGCTCCAACGTCCTCTGAAGCTCAAAGTACAACAGCGCAGACCACAGTGCCTCTTGTAACCACAACTACTGAAGCTGTCACAACCACAAATATTAGTCCAGAAACCTCAACTGTTCCTTCAACGACAATTTCTACAACTTCAGAAACTTCAACTGCACCTCCTACGACCACAACTACAGCTGAACCCACAACATCTCTTGACCTCACAACAACTCAAGCTCCCACAACCTCAGCTGTCAGTACAGAAACAACATCTCTTACTTCAACAATGCTGCCTACAACTTCAGAAAGTACAACAGCAGAAACTACAGCTACAGCTTCAACAACCACAACTTCATCTCCCACTACAACAACATCAGCAGCTCCAACTTCATCTGAATCTCCAGCTGCAACAACAGTTATAACTTCAGAAACAACAACACTTGCTTCGACAACAACACTTGCTTCGACAACAATGCCTACAACTACAGAAACAACAATTGCAACTGAAACAACAAATGCAGCATCCACAACCCCTACTGATCCATCAACTACTACATTAGCTCCAACGTCCTCTGAAGCTCAAAGTACAACAGCGCAGACCACAGTGCCTCTTGTAACCACAACTACTGAAGCTGTCACAACCACAAATGTTAGTCCAGAAACCTCAACTGTTCCTTCAACAACAATTTCTACAACTTCAGAAACTTCAACTGCACCTCCTACGACCACAACTGTAGCTGAACCCACAACATCTCTTGACCTCACAACAACTCAAGCTCCCACAACCACAGTTGTGAGTACAGAAACAACACCTCTTACTTCAACAGTGGTGCCTACAACTTCAGACAGTACAACAGCAGAAACTACAGCTACAGCTTCAACAACCACAACTTCATCTCCCACTACAACAACATCAGCAGCTCCAAACTCATCTGAATCTCCAGCTGCAACAACAGTTATAACTTCAGAAACCACAACACTTGCTTCGACAACAATTTCTACAACTTCAGAAACAACAACTGCAATTGAAACAACAAATGCAGCATCCACAACCCCAACTGATCCTCCAACCACTACATTAGCTTCAACGTCCTCTGAAGCTCAAAGTACAACAGCGCAGACCACAGTGCCTCTTGTAACCACAACTACTGAAGCTGTCACAACCACAAATGTTAGTCCAGAAACCTCAACTGTTCTTTCAACGACAATTTCTACAACTTCAGAAACTTCAACTGCACCTCCTACGACCACAACTACAGCTGAACCCACAACATCTCTTGACCTCACAACAACTCAAGCTCCCACAACCACAGTTGTCAGCACAGAAACAACACCTCTTACTTCAACAGTGCTGCCTACAACTTCAGAAAATACAACAACAGAAACTACAGCTACAGCTTCAACAACCACAACTTCATCTCCCACTACAACAACATCAGCAGCTCCAACTTCAACTGAATCTCCAGCTGCAACAACAGTTATAACTTCAGAAACAACAACACTTGCTTCGACAACAATGCCTACAACTTCAGAAACAACAACTGCAACTGAAACAACAAATGCAGCATCCACAACCCCAACTGATCCTTCAACCACTACATTATCGTCAACATCCTCTGAAGCTCAAAGTACAACAGCGCAGACCACAGTGCCTCTCGTAACCACAACTACTGAAGCTGTCACAACCACAAATGTTAGTCCAGAAACCTCAACTGTTCCTTCAACAACAATTTCTACAACTTCAGAAACTTCAACTGCACCTCCTACAACCACAACTACAGCTGAACCCACAACATCTCCTGACCTCACAACAACTCAAGCTCCCACAACCACAGTTGTGAGTACAGAAACAACACCTCTTACTTCAACAGAGCTGCCTACAACTTCAGAAAGTACAACAGCAGAAACTACAGCTACAGCATCAACAACCACAACTTCATCTCCCACTACTACAACATCAGCAGCTCCAACTTCATCTGAATCTCCAACTGCAACAACAGTTATAACTTCAGAAACAACAACACTTGCTTTGACAACAACACTTGCTTCGACAACAATGCCTACAACTTCAGAAACAACAATTGCAACTGAAACAACAAATGCAGCATCCACAACCCCTACTCATCCTTCCAGTACTACATTAGCTCCAACGTCCTCTGAAGCTCAAAGTACAACAGCGCAGACCACAGTGCCTCTTGTAACCACAACTACTGAAGCTGTCACAACCACAAATGTTAGTCCAGAAACCTCAACTGTTTCTTCAACAACAATTTCTGCAACTTCAGAAACTTCAACTGCACCTCCTACAACCACAACTACAGCTGAACCCACAACATCTCCTGACCTCACAACAACTCAAGCTCCCACAACCACAGTTGTGAGTACAGAAACAACACCTCTTACTTCAACAGTGGTGCCTACAACTTCAGAAAGTACAACAGCAGAAACTACAGCTACAGCTTCAACAACCACAACTTCATCTCCCACTACAACAACATCAGCATCTCCAACTTCATCTGAATCTCCAGCTGCAACAACAGTAATAACTTCAGAAACCACAACACTTGCTTCGACAACAACACTTGCTTCGACAACAATGCCTACAACTTCAGAAACAACAACTGCAACTGAAACAACAAATGCAGCATCCACAACCCCAACTGATCCTTCAACCACTACATTAGCTTCAACGTCCTCTGAAGCTCAAAGTACAACAGCGCAGACCACAGTGCCTCTTGTAACCACAACTACTGAAGCTGTCACAACCACAAATGTTAGTCCAGAAACCTCAACTGTTCCTTCAACAACAATTTCTACAACTTCAGAAACTTCAACTGCACCTCCTACAACCACAACTACAGCTGAACCCACAACATCTCCTGACCTTACAACAACTCAAGCTCCCACAACCACAGTTGTGAGTACAGAAACAACACCTCTTACTTCAACAGAGCTGCCTACAACATTAGAAAGTACAACAGCAGAAACTACAGCTACAGCATCAACAACCACAACTTCATCTCCCACTACTACAACATCAGCAGCTCCAACTTCATCTGAATCTCCAACTGCAACAACAGTTATAACTTCAGAAACAACAACACTTGCTTTGACAACAACACTTGCTTCGACAACAATGCCTACAACTTCAGAAACAACAATTGCAACTGAAACAACAAATGCAGCATCCACAACCCCTACTCATCCTTCAACTACTACATTAGCTCCAACGTCCTCTGAAGCTCAAAGTACAACAGCGCAGACCACAGTGCCTCTTGTAACCACAACTACTGAAGCTGTCACAACCACAGATGTTAGTCCAGAAACCTCAACTGTTCCTTCAACAACAATTTCTACAACTTCAGAAACTTCAACTGCACCTCCTACAACCACAACTACAGCTGAACCCACAACATCTCCTGACCTTACAACAACTCAAGCTCCCACAACCACAGTTGTGAGTACAGAAACAACACCTCTTACTTCAACAGAGCTGCCTACAACATTAGAAAGTACAACAGCAGAAACTACAGCTACAGCATCAACAACCACAACTTCATCTCCCACTACTACAACATCAGCAGCTCCAACTTCATCTGAATCTCCAACTGCAACAACAGTTATAACTTCAGAAACAACAACACTTGCCTCGACAACAACACTTGCTTCGACAACAATGCCTACAACTTCAGAAACAACAATTGCAACTGAAACAACAAATGCAGCATCCACAACCCCTACTCATTCTTCAACTACTACATTAGCTCCAACGTCCTCTGAAGCTCAAAGTACAACAGCGCAGACCACAGTGCCTCTTGTAACCACAACTACTGAAGCTGTCACAACCACAAATGTTAGTCCAGAAACCTCAACTGTTCTTTCAACGACAATTTCTACAACTTCAGAAACTTCAACTGCACCTCCTACGACCACAACTACAGCTGAACCCACAGCATCTCTTGACCTCACAACAACTCAAGCTCCCACAACCACAGTTGTCAGTACAGAAACAACACCTCTTACTTCAACAGTGCTGCCTACAACTTCAGAAAATACAACAACAGAAACTACAGCTACAGCTTCAACAACCACAACTTCATCTCCCACTACAACAACATCAGCAGCTCCAACTTCATCTGAATCTCCAGCTGCAACAACAGTTATAACTTCAGAAACAACAACACTTGCCTCGATAACAACACTTGGTTCGACAACAATGCCTACAACTTCAGAAACAACAATTGCAACTGAAACAACAAATGCAGCATCCACAACCCCAACTGATCCTTCAACCACTACATTAGCTTCAACGTCCTCTGAAGCTCAAAGTACAACAGCGCAGACCACAGTGCCTCTTGTAACCACAACTACTGAAGCTGTCACAACCACAAATGTTAGTCCAGAAACCTCAACTGTTCTTTCAACGACAATTTCTACAACTTCAGAAACTTCAACTGCACCTCCTACGACAACAACTACAGCTGAACCCACAACATCTCTTGACCTCACAACAACTCAAGCTCCCACAACCACAGTTGTCAGCACAGAAACAACACCTCTTACTTCAACAGTGCTGCCTACAACTTCTGAAAGTACAACAACAGAAACTACAGCTACAGCTTCAACAACCACAACTTCATCTCCCACTACAACAACATCAGCATCTCCAACTTCATCTGAATCTCCAGCTGCAACAACAGTTATAACTTCAGAAACCACAACACTTGCTTCGACAACAATTTCTACAACTTCAGAAACAACAACTGCAATTGAAACAACAAGTGCAGCATCCACAACCCCAACTGAACCTTCCACTACTACACTAGGTCCAACGTCCTCTGAAGCTCAAAGTACAACAGCGCAGACCGCAGTGCCTCTTGTAACCACAACTACTGAAGCTGTCACAACCACAAATGTTAGTCCAGAAACCTCAACTGTTCTTTCAACGACAATTTCTACAACTTCAGAAACTTCAACTGCACCTCCTACGACCACAACTACAGCTGAACCCACAACATCTCTTGACCTCACAACAACTCAAGCTCCCACAACCACAGTTGTCAGTACAGAAACAACACCTCTTACTTCAACAGTGCTGCCTACAACTTCAGAAAGTACAACAGCAGAAACTACAGCTACAGCTTCAACAACCACAACTTCATCTCCCACTACAACAACATCAGCAGCTCCAACTTCATCTGAATCTCCAGCTGCAACAACAGTTATAACTTCAGAAACAACAACACTTGCTTTGACAACAACACTTGCTTCGACAACAATGCCTACAACTTCAGAAACAACAATTGCAACTGAAACAACAAATGCAGCATCCACAACCCCAACTGATCCTTCAACCACTACATTAGCTTCAACGTCCTCTGAAGCTCAAAGTACAACAGCGCAGACCACAGTGCCTCTTGTAACCACAACTACTGAAGCTGTCACAACCACAAATGTTAGTCCAGAAACCTCAACTGTTCTTTCAACGACAATTTCTACAACTTCAGAAACTTCAACTGCACCTCCTACGACCACAACTACAGCTGAACCCACAACATCTCTTGACCTCACAACAACTCAAGCTCCCACAACCACAGTTGTCAGTACAGAAACAACACCTCTTACTTCAACAGTGCTGCCTACAACTTCAGAAACTTCAACAGCAGAAACTACAGCTACAGCTTCAACAACCACAACTTCATCTCCCACTACAACAACATCAGCAGCTCCAACTTCATCTGAATCTCCAGCTGCAACAACAGTTATAACTTCAGAAACAACAACACTTGCCCCGATAACAACACTTGCTTCGACAACAATGCCTACAACTTCAGAAACAACAACTGCAACTGAAACAACAAATGCAGTATCCACAACCCCAACTTATCCTTCAACCACTACATTAGCTTCAACATCCTCTGAAGCTCAAAGTACAACAGCGCAGACCACAGTGCCTCTTGTAACCACAACTACTGAAACTGTCACAACCACAAATGATGGTCCAGAAACCTCAACTGTTCTTTCAATGACAATTTCTACAACTTCAGAAACTTCAACTGCACCTCCTACGACCACAACTACAGCTGAACCCACAACATCTCTTGACCTCACAACAACTCAAGCTCCCACAACCACAGTTGTCAGTACAGAAACAACACCTCTTACTTCAACAGTGGTGCCTACTACTTCAGAAAGTACAACAGCAGAAACTACAGCTACAGCTTCAGCAACTACAACTTCATCTCCCACTACAACAACATCAGCTCCAACTTCATCTGAATCTCCAGCTGCAACAACAGTTGTAACTTCAGAAACCACAACACTTGCTTCGACAACAACACTTGGTTCGACAACAATGCCTACAACTTCAGAAACAACAACTGCAACTGAAACAACAAATGCAGCATCCACAACCCCAACTGAACCTTCCACTACTACATTAGCTGCAACGTCCTCTGAAGCTCAAAGTACAACAGCACAGACCATAGTGCCTCTTGTAACCACAACTACTGAAGCTGTCACAACCACAAATGTTAGTTCAGAAACCTCAACTGTTCCTTCAACAACATTTTCTACAACTTCAGAAACTTCAACTGCACCTCCTACGACCACAACTACAGCTCAACCCACAACATCTCTTGACCTCACAACAACTCAAGCTCCCACAACCATAGTTGTCAGTACAGAAACAACACCTCTTACTTCAACAGTGGTACCTACAACTTCAGAAAGTACAACAGCAGAAACTACAGCTACAGCTTCAACAACCACAACTTCATCTCCTACTACAACAACATCAGCAGCTCCAACTTCATCTGAATCTCCAACTGCAACAACAGATATAATTTCAGAAACAACAACACTTGCTTCGACAACAACACTTGCTTCGACAACATTGCCTACAACTTCAGAAACAACAATTGCAACTGAAACTACAAATGCAGCAGCCACAGCCCCTACTGATCCTTCAACTACTACATTAGCTCCAACGTCCTCTGAAGCTCAAAGTACAACAGCGCAGACCACAGTGCCTCTTGTACCCACAACTACTGAAGCTGTCACAACCACAAATGTTAGTCCAGAAACCTCAACTGTTCTTTCAACGACACTTTCTACAACTTCAGAAACAACAACTGCAATTGAAACAACAAATGCAGCATCCACAACCCCAACTGAACCTTCCACTACTACATTAGCTCCAACGTCCTCTGAAGCTCAAAGTACAACAGCGCAGACCACAGTGCCTCTTGTAACCACAACTACTGAAGCTGTCACAACCACAAATGTTAGTCCCGAAACCTCAACTGTTCTTTCAACGACAATTTCTACAACTTCAGAAACTTCAACTGCACCTCCTACAACCACAACTAAAGCTGAACCCACAACATCTCCTGAACTCACAACAACTCAAGCTCCCACAACCACAGTTGTGAGTACAGAAACAACACCTCTTACTTCAACAGTGCTGCCTACAACTTCAGAAAGTACAACAGCAGAAACTACAGCTACAGCTTCAACAACCACAACTTCATCTCCTACTATTACAACATCAGCAGCTCCAACTTCATCTGAATCTCCAACTGCAACAACAGTTATAACTTCAGAAACAACACTTGCTTTGACAACAACACTTGCTTCGACAACAATGCCTACAACTTCAGAAACAACAATTGAAACTGAAACAACAAATGCAGCATCCACAACCCCTACTGATCCTTCAACTACTACATTAGCTCCAACGTCCTCTGAAGCTCAAAGTACAACAGCGCAGACCACAGTGCCTCTTGTAACCACAACTACTGAAGCTGTCACAACCACAAATATTAGTCCAGAAACCTCAACTGTTCCTTCAACGACAATTTCTACAACTTCAGAAACTTCAACTGCACCTCCTACGACCACAACTACAGCTGAACCCACAACATCTCTTGACCTCACAACAACTCAAGCTCCCACAACCTCAGCTGTCAGTACAGAAACAACATCTCTTACTTCAACAATGCTGCCTACAACTTCAGAAAGTACAACAGCAGAAACTACAGCTACAGCTTCAACAACCACAACTTCATCTCCCACTACAACAACATCAGCAGCTCCAACTTCATCTGAATCTCCAGCTGCAACAACAGTTATAACTTCAGAAACAACAACACTTGCTTCGACAACAACACTTGCTTCGACAACAATGCCTACAACTACAGAAACAACAATTGCAACTGAAACAACAAATGCAGCATCCACAACCCCTACTGATCCATCAACTACTACATTAGCTCCAACGTCCTCTGAAGCTCAAAGTACAACAGCGCAGACCACAGTGCCTCTTGTAACCACAACTACTGAAGCTGTCACAACCACAAATGTTAGTCCAGAAACCTCAACTGTTCCTTCAATAACAATTTCTACAACTTCAGAAACTTCAACTGCACCTCCTACGACCACAACTGCAGCTGAACCCACAACATCTCTTGACCTCACAACAACTCAAGCTCCCACAACCACAGTTGTGAGTACAGAAACAACACCTCTTACTTCAACAGTGGTACCTACAACTTCAGAAAGTACAACAGCAGAAACTACAGCTATAGCTTCAACAACTACAACTTCATCTCCCACAACTACAACATCAGCTCCAACTTCATCTGAATCTCCAGCTGCAACAACGGTTGTAACTTCAGAAACCACAACACTTGCTTCGACAACAATTTCTACAACTTCAGAAACAACAACTGCAACTGAAACAACAAATGCAGCATCCACAACCCCAACTGAACCTTCCACTACTACATTAGCTCCAACGTCCTCTGAAGCTCAAAGTACAACAGCGCAGACCACAGTGCCTCTTGTAACCACAACTACTGAAGCTGTCACAACCACAAATGTTAGTCCAGAAACCTCAACTGTTCTTTCAACATCAATTTCTACAACTTCAGAAACTTCAACTGCACCTCCTATGACCACAACTACACCTGAACCCACAACATCTCTTGACCTCACAACAACTCAAGCTCCCACAACCACAGTTGTCAGTACAGAAACAACACCTCTTACTTCAACAGTGGTGCCTACAACTTCAGAAAGTACAACGGCAGAAACTACAGCTACAGCTTCAACAACCACAACTTCATCTCCCACTACAACAACATCAGCAGCTCCAACTTCATCTGAATCTCCAACTGCAACAACAGATATAATTTCAGAAACAACAACACTTGCTTCGACAACAACACTTGCTTCGACAACATTGCCTACAACTTCAGAAACAACAATTGCAACTGAAACTACAAATGCAGCATCCACAGCCCCTACTGATCCTTCAACTACTACATTAGCTCCAACGTCCTCTGAAGCTCAAAGTACAACAGCGCAGACCACAGTGCCTCTTGTACCCACAACTACTGAAGCTGTCACAACCACAAATCTTAGTCCAGAAACCTCAACTGTTCTTTCAACGACACTTTCTACAACTTCAGAAACAACAACTGCAATTGAAACAACAAATGCAGCATCCACAACCCCAACTGAACCTTCCACTACTACATTAGCTCCAACGTCCTCTGAAGCTCAAAGTACAACAGCGCAGACCACAGTGCCTCTTGTAACCACAACTACTGAAGCTGTCACAACCACAAATATTAGTCCAGAAACCTCAACTGTTCCTTCAACGACAATTTCTACAACTTCAGAAACTTCAACTGCACCTCCTACGACCACAACTACAGCTGAACCCACAACATCTCTTGACCTCACAACAACTCAAGCTCCCACAACCTCAGCTGTCAGTACAGAAACAACATCTCTTACTTCAACAATGCTGCCTACAACTCCAGAAAGTACAACAGCAGAAACTACAGCTACAGCTTCAACAACCACAACTTCCTCTCCCACTACAACAACATCAGCAGCTCCAACTTCATCTGAATCTCCAGCTGCAACAACAGTTATAACTTCAGAAACAACAAAACTTGCTTCGACAACAACACTTGCTTCGACAACAATGCCTACAACTACAGAAACAACAATTGCAACTGAAACAACAAATGCAGCATCCACAACCCCTACTGATCCATCAACTACTACATTAGCTCCAACGTCCTCTGAAGCTCAAAGTACAACAGCGCAGACCACAGTGCCTCTTGTAACCACAACTACTGAAGCTGTCACAACCACAAATGTTAGTCCAGAAACCTCAACTGTTCCTTCAACAACAATTTCTACAACTTCAGAAACTTCAACTGCACCTCCTACGACCACAACTGCAGCTGAACCCACAACATCTCTTGACCTCACAACAACTCAAGCTCCCACAACCACAGTTGTGAGTACAGAAACAACACCTCTTACTTCAACAGTGGTGCCTACAACTTCAGACAGTACAACAGCAGAAACTACAGCTACAGCTTCAACAACCACAACTTTATCTCCCACTACAACAACATCAGCAGCTCCAACTTCATCTGAACCTCCAACTGCAACAACAGTTATAATTTCAGAAACAACAACTCTTGCTTCGACAACAATTTCTACAACTTCAGAAACAACAACTGCAATTGAAACAACAAATGCAGCATCCACAACCCCAACTGAACCTTCCACTACTACACTAGCTCCAACGTCCTCTGAAGCTCAAAGTACAACAGCGCAGACCACAGTGCCTCTTGTAACCACAACTACTGAAGCTGTCACAACCACAAATATTAGTCCAGAAACCTCAACTGTTCCTTCAACGACAATTTCTACAACTTCAGAAACTTCAACTGCACCTCCTACGACCACAACTACAGCTGAACCCACAACATCTCTTGACCTCACAACAACTCAAGCTCCCACAACCTCAGCTGTCAGTACAGAAACAACATCTCTTACTTCAACAATGCTGCCTACAACTTCAGAAAGTACAACAGCAGAAACTACAGCTACAGCTTCAACAACCACAACTTCATCTCCCACTACAACAACATCAGCAGCTCCAACTTCATCTGAATCTCCAGCTGCAACAACAGTTATAACTTCAGAAACAACAACACTTGCTTCAACAACAACACTTGCTTCGACAACAATGCCTACAACTACAGAAACAACAATTGCAACTGAAACAACAAATGCAGCATCCACAACCCCTACTGATCCATCAACTACTACATTAGCTCCAACGTCCTCTGAAGCTCAAAGTACAACAGCGCAGACCACAGTGCCTCTTGTAACCACAACTACTGAAGCTGTCACAACCACAAATGTTAGTCCAGAAACCTCAACTGTTCCTTCAATAACAATTTCTACAACTTCAGAAACTTCAACTGCACCTCCTACGACCACAACTGCAGCTGAACCCACAACATCTCTTGACCTCACAACAACTCAAGCTCCCACAACCACAGTTGTGAGTACAGAAACAACACCTCTTACTTCAACAGTGGTGCCTACAACTTCAGAAAGTACAACAGCAGAAACTACAGCTATAGCTTCAACAACCACAACTTCATCTCCCACTACTACAACATCAGCTCCAACTTCATCTGAATCTCCAGCTGCAACAACAGTTGTAACTTCAGAAACCACAACACTTGCTTCGACAACAATTTCTACAACTTCAGAAACAACAACTGCAATTGAAACAACAAATGCAGCATCCACAACCCCAACTGAACCTTCCACTACTACACTAGCTCCAACGTCCTCTGAAGCTCAAAGTACAACAGCGCAGACCACAGTGCCTCTTGTAACCACAACTACTGAAGCTGTCACAACCACAAATATTAGTCCAGAAACCTCAACTGTTCCTTCAACGACAATTTCTACAACTTCAGAAACTTCAACTGCACCTCCTACGACCACAACTACAGCTGAACCCACAACATCTCTTGACCTCACAACAACTCAAGCTCCCACAACGTCAGCTGTCAGTACAGAAACAACATCTCTTACTTCAACAATGCTGCCTACAACTTCAGAAAGTACAACAGCAGAAACTACAGCTACAGCTTCAACAACCACAACTTCATCTCCCACTACAACAACATCAGCAGCTCCAACTTCATCTGAATCTCCAGCTGCAACAACAGTTATAACTTCAGAAACAACAACACTTGCTTCAACAACAACACTTGCTTCGACAACAATGCCTACAACTACAGAAACAACAATTGCAACTGAAACAACAAATGCAGCATCCACAACCCCTACTGATCCATCAACTACTACATTAGCTCCAACGTCCTCTGAAGCTCAAAGTACAACAGCGCAGACCACAGTGCCTCTTGTAGCCACAACTACTGAAGCTGTCACAACCACAAATGTTAGTCCAGAAACCTCAACTGTTCCTTCAATAACAATTTCTACAACTTCAGAAACTTCAACTGCACCTCCTACGACCACAACTGCAGCTGAACCCACAACATCTGTTGACCTCACAACAACTCAAGCTCCCACAACCACAGTTGTGAGTACAGAAACAACACCTCTTACTTCAACAGTGGTGCCTACAACTTCAGAAAGTACAACAGCAGAAACTACAGCTATAGCTTCAACAACTACATCTTCATCTCCCACTACTACAACATCAGCTCCAACTTCATCTGAATCTCCAGCTGCAACAACGGTTGTAACTTCAGAAACCACAACACTTGCTTCGACAACAATTTCTACAACTTCAGAAACAACAACTGCAATTGAAACAACAAATGCAGCATCCACAACCCCAACTGAACCTTCCACTACACTAGCTCCAACGTCCTCTGAAGCTCAAAGTACAACAGCGCAGACCACAGAGCCTCTTGTAACCACAACTACTGAAGCTGTCACAACCACAAATATTAGTCCAGAAACCTCAACTGTTCTTTCAACGACAATTTCTACAACTTCAGAAACTTCAACTGCACCTCCTACGACCACAACTACAGCTGAACCCACAACATCTCTTGACCTCACAACAACTCAAGCTCCCACAACCACAGTTGTGAGTACAGAAACAGCATCTCTTACTTCAACAGTGGTGCCTACAACTTCAGAAAGTACAACAGCAGAAACTACAGCTACAGCTTCAACAACCACAACTTCATCTCCCACTACAACAACATCAGCAGCTCCAACTTCATCTGAATCTCCAACTGCAACAGTTATAATTTCAGAAACCACAACACTTGCTTCGACAACAACACTTGCTTCGACAACAATGCCTACAACTTCAGAAACAACAATTGCAACTGAAACTACAAATGCAGCATCCACAACCCCTACTGATCCTTCAACTACTACATTAGCTCCAACGTCCTCTGAAGCTCAAAGTACAACAGCGCAGACCACAGTGCCTCTTGTAACCACAACTACTGAAGCTGTCACAACCACAAATGTTAGTCCAGAAACCTCAACTGTTCCTTCAACAACAATTTCTACAACTTCAGAAACTTCAACTGCACCTCCTACAACCACAACTACAGCTGAACCCACAACATCTCCTGACCTCACAACAACTCAAGCTCCCACAACCACAGTTGTGAGTACAGAAACAACACCTCTTACTTCAACAGTGGTGCCTACAACTTCAGACAGTACAACAGCAGAAACTACAGCTACAGCTTCAACAACCACAACTTCATCTCCCACTACAACAACATCAGCAGCTCCAAACTCATCTGAATCTCCAGCTGCAACAACAGTTATAACTTCAGAAACCACAACACTTGCTTCGACAACAATTTCTACAACTTCAGAAACAACAACTGCAACTGAAACAACAAATGCAGCATCCACAACCCCAACTGAACCTTCCACTACTACATTAGCTGCAACCTCATCTGAAGCTCAAAGTACAACAGCGCAGACCACAGTGCCTCTTGTAACCACAACTACTGAAGCTGTCACAACCACAAATGTTAGTCCAGAAACCTCAACTGTTCCTTCAACAACAATTTCTACAACTTCAGAAACTTCAACTGCACCTCCTACAACCACAACTACAGCTGAACCCACAACATCTCTTGACCTCACAACAACTCAAGCTCCCACAACCACAGTTGTGAGTACAGAAACACCACTTCTTATTTTAACAGTAGTGCCTACAACTTCAGAAAGTACAACAGCAGAAACTACAGCTACAGCTTCAACAACCACAACTTCATCTCCTACTATTACAACATCAGCAGCTCCAACTTCATCTGAATCTCCAACTGCAACAACAGTTATAACTTCAGAAACAACACTTGCTTTGACAACAACACTTGCTTCGACAACAATGCCTACAACTTCAGAAACAACAATTGAAACTGAAACAACAAATGCAGCATCCACAACCCCTACTGATCCTTCAAGTACTACATTAGCTCCAACGTCCTCTGAAGCTCAAAGTACAACAGCGCAGACCACAGTGCCTCTTGTAACCACAACTACTGAAGCTGTCACAACCACAAATGTTAGTCCAGAAACCTCAACTGTTCCTTCATCAACAATTTCTACAACTTCAGAAACTTCAACTGCACCTCCTACAACCACAACTACAGCTGAACCCACAACATCTCTTGACCTCACAACAACTCAAGCTCCCACAACCACAGTTGTGAGTACAGAAACACCACCTCTTATTTTAACAGTGGTGCCTACAACTTCAGAAAGTACAACAGCAGAAACTACAGCTACAGCTTCAACAACCACAACTTCATCTCCCACTACAACAACATCAGCAGCTCCAACTTCATCTGAATCTCCTGCTGCAACAACAGTTATAACTTCAGAAGCCACAACACTTGCTTCAACAACAATTTCTACAACTTCAGAAACAACAATTGCAATTGAAACAACAAATGCAGCATCCATAACCCCAACTGAACCTTCCACTACTACATTAGCTGCAACGTCCTCTGAAGCTCAAAGTACAACAGCGCAGACCACAGTGCCTCTTGTAACCACAACTACTGAAGCTGTCACAACCACAAATGTTAGTCCAGAAACCTCAACTGTTCTTTCAACAACAATTTCTACAACTTCAGAAACTTCAACTGCACCTCCTACGACCACAACTGCAGCTGAACCCACAACATCTCTTGACCTCACAACAACTCAAGCTCCCACAACCACAGTTGTGAGTACAGAAACACCACCTCTTATTTTAACAGTGGTGCCTACAACTTCAGAAAGTACAACAGCAGAAACTACAGCTACAGCTTCAACAACCACAACTTCATCTCCCACTACAACATCAGCAGCTCCAACTTCATCTGAATCTCCAGCTGCAACAACAGTTATAACTTCAGAAACCACAACACTTGCTTCGACAACAATTCCTACAACTTCAGAAACAACAACTGCAATTGAAACAACAAATGCAGCATCCATAAGCCCAACTGAACCTTCCACTACTACAACATCAGCAGCTCCGACTTCATCTGAATCTCCAACTGCAACAACAGTTATAACTTCAGAAACAACAACACTTGCTTTGACAACAACACTTGCTTCGACAACAATTCCTACAACTTCAGAAACAACAACTGCAATTGAAACAACAAATGCAGCATCCATAAGCCCAGCTGAACCTTCCACTACTACAACATCAGCAGCTCCGACTTCATCTGAATCTCCAGCTGCAACAAGAGTTATAACTTCAGAAACCACAACACTTGCTTCGACAACAATTTCTACAACTTCAGAAACAACAACTGCAATTGAAACAACAAATGCAGCATCCACAACCCCAACTGAACCTTCCACTACTACACTGACTCCAACGTCCTCTGTAGCTCAAAGTACAACAGCGCAGACCACAGTGCCTCTTGTAACCACAACTACTGAAGCTGTCACAACCACAAATATTAGTCCAGAAACCTCAACTGTTCTTTTAACGACAATTTCTACAACTTCAGAAACTTCAACTGCACCTCCTACGACAACAACTACAGCTGAACCCACAACATCTCTTGACCTCACAACAACTCAAGCTCCCACAACCACAGTTGTCAGCACAGAAACAACACCTCTTACTTCAACAGTGCTGCCTACAACTTCTGAAAGTACAACAACAGAAACTACAGCTACAGCATCAACAACCACAACTTCATCTCCCACTACTACAACATCAGCAGCTCCAACTTCATCTGAATCTCCAACTGCAACAACAGTTATAACTTCAGAAACAACAACACTTGCTTTGACAACAACACTTGCTTCGACAACAATGCCTACAACTTCAGAAACAACAATTGCAACTGAAACAACAAATGCAGCATCCACAACCCCTACTGATCCTTCAACTACTACATTAGCTCCAACGTCCTCTGAAGCTCAAAGTACAACAGCGCAGACCACAGTGCCTCTTGTAACCACAACTACTGAAGCTGTCACAACCACAAATGTTAGTCCAGAAACCTCAACTGTTTCTTCAACAACAATTTCTGCAACTTCAGAAACTTCAACTGCACCTCCTACAACCACAACTACAGCTGAACCCACAACATCTCCTGACCTCACAACAACTCAAGCTCCCACAACCACAGTTGTGAGTACAGAAACAGCATCTCTTACTTCAACAGTGCTGCATACAACTTCAGAAAGTACAACAGCAGAAACTACAGCTACAGCTTCAACAACCACAACTTTATCTCCCACTACAACAACATCAGCAGCTCCAACTTCATCTGAATCTCCAACTGCAACAACAGTTATAATTTCAGAAACAACAACTCTTGCTTCGACAACAATGCCTACAACTTCAGAAACAACAATTGCAACTGAAACAACAAATGCAGCATCCACAACCCCTACTGATCCTTCAACTACTACATTAGCTCCAACGTCCTCTGAAGCTCAAAGTACAACAGCGCAGACCACAGTGCCTCTTGTAACCACAACTACTGAAGCTGTCACAACCACAAATGTTAGTCCAGAAACCTCAACTGTTCTTTCAACAACAATTTCTACAACTTCAGAAACTTCAACTGCACCTCCTACGACCACAACTGCAGCTGAACCCACAACATCTCTTGACCTCACAACAACTCAAGCTCCCACAACCACAGTTGTGAGTACAGAAACACCACCTCTTATTTTAACAGTGGTGCCTACAACTTCAGAAAGTACAACAGCAGAAACTACAGCTACAGCTTCAACAACCACAACTTCATCTCCCACTACAACATCAGCAGCTCCAACTTCATCTGAATCTCCAGCTGCAACAACAGTTATAACTTCAGAAACCACAACACTTGCTTCGACAACAATTCCTACAACTTCAGAAACAACAACTGCAATTGAAACAACAAATGCAGCATCCATAAGCCCAACTGAACCTTCCACTACTACAACATCAGCAGCTCCGACTTCATCTGAATCTCCAACTGCAACAACAGTTATAACTTCAGAAACAACAACACTTGCTTTGACAACAACACTTGCTTCGACAACAATTCCTACAACTTCAGAAACAACAACTGCAATTGAAACAACAAATGCAGCATCCATAAGCCCAGCTGAACCTTCCACTACTACAACATCAGCAGCTCCGACTTCATCTGAATCTCCAGCTGCAACAAGAGTTATAACTTCAGAAACCACAACACTTGCTTCGACAACAATTTCTACAACTTCAGAAACAACAACTGCAACTGAAACAATAAATGCAGCATCCACAACCCCAACTGAACCTTCCACTACTACATTAGCTCCAATGTCCTCTGAAGCTCAAAGTACATCAGCACAGACCACAGTGCCTCTTGTAACCACAACTACTGAAGCTGTCACAACCACAAATGTTAGTCCAGAAACCTCAACTGTTCTTTCAACGACAATTTCTACAACTTCAGAAACTTCAACTGCACCTCCTACGACCACAACTACAGCTGAACCCACAACATCTCTTGACCTCACAACAACTCAAGCTCCCACAACCACAGTTGTCAGTACAGAAACAACACCTCTTACTTCAACAGTGCTTCCTACAACTTCAGAAAGTACAACAGCAGAAACTACAGCTACAGCTTCAACAACCACAACTTCATCTCCCACTACTACAACATCAGCAGCTCCAACTTCATCTGAATCTCCAACTGCAACAACAGTTATAATTTCAGAAACAACAACACTTGCTTCGACAACAACACTTGCTTCGACAACAATGCCTACAACTTCAGAAACAACAATTGCAACTGAAACTACAAATGCAGCATCCACAACCCCTACTGATCCTTCAACTACTACATTAGCTCCAACGTCCTCTGAAGCTCAAAGTACAACAGCGCAGACCACAGTGCCTCTTGTAACCACAACTACTGAAGCTGTCACAACCACAAATGTTAGTCCAGAAACCTCAACTGTTCCTTCAACAACAATTTCTACAACTTCAGAAACTTCAACTGCACCTCCTACGACCACAACTACAGCTGAACCCACAACATCTCTTGACCTCAGAACTACTCAAGCTCCCACAACCACAGTTGTCAGTATAGAAACATCACCTCTTACTTCAACAGTGCTTCCTACAACTTCAGAAAGTACAACAGCAGAAACTACAGCTACAGCTTCAACAGCCACAACTTCATCTCCCACTACTACAACATCAGCAGCTCCAACTTCATCTCAATCTCCAACTGCAACAACAGTTATAACTTCAGAAACAACAACACTTGCTTTGACAACAACACTTGCTTTGACAACAATGCCCAGAACTTCAGAAACAACAATTGCAACTGAAACAACAAATGCCGCATCCACAACCCCTACTGATCCTTCAAATACTACATTAGCTCCAATGTCCTCTGAAGCTAAAAGTACAACAGCGCAGACCACAGTGCCTCTTGTAACCACAACTACTGAAGCTGTCACAACCACAAATGTTAGTCCAGAAACCTCAACTGTTCTTTCAACAACAATTTCTACAACTTCAGAAACTTCAACTGCACCTCCTACAACCACAACTACAGCTGAACCCACAACATCTCTTGACCTCACAACAACTCAAGCTCCCACAACCACAGTTGTGAGTACAGAAACACCACTTCTTATTTTAACAGTGGTGCCTACAACTTCAGAAAGTACAACAGCAGAAACTACAGCTACAGCTTCAACAACCACAACTTCATCTCCCACTACAACAACATCAGCAGCTCCAACTTCATCTGAATCTCTAGCTGCAACAACAGTTATAAATTCAGAAACCACAACACTTGCTTCGAAAACAATTTCTACAACTTCAGAAACAACAACTGCAATTAAAACAACAAATGCAGCATCCATAACCCCAACTGAACCTTCCACTACTACATTAGCTCCAACGTCCTCTGAAGCTCAAAGTACAACAGTGCAGACCATAATGCCTCCTGTAACCACAGCTACTGAAGCTGTCACAACCACAAATGTTAGTCCAGAAACCTCAACTGTTCTTTCAACGACAATTTCTACAACTTCAGAAACTTCAACTGCACCTCCTACGACCACAACTACAGCTGAACCCACAACATCTCTTGACCTCACAACAACTCAAGCTCCCACAACCACAGCTGTCAGTACAGAAACAACACCTTTTACTTCAACAGTGCTGCCTACAACTTCAGATAGTACAACAGCAGAAACTACAGCTACAGCTTCAACATCCACAACTTCATCTCCCAATAAAACAACATCAGCAGCTCCAACTTCATCTGAATCTCCAACTGCAACAACAGTTATAACTTCAGAAACAACAACACTTGCTTCGACAACAACACTTGCTTTGACAACAGTGCCTACAACATCAGAAACAACAATTGCAACTGAAACAACAAATGCAGCATCCACAACCCCAACTGATCCTTCAACTACTACATTAGCTTCAGCGTCCTCTGAAGCTCAAAGTACAACAGCGCTGACCACAGTGCTTCTTGTAACCACAACTACTGAAACTGTCACAACCACAAATGATAGTCCAGAAACCTCAACTGTTCTTTCAACGACACTTTCTACAACTTCAGAAACAACAACTGCAATTGAAACAACAAATGCAGCATCCACAACCCTAACTGAACCTTCCACTACTCCATTAGCACCAACATCCTCTGAAGCTCCAAGTACAACAACAGCACAAACTACAATGCCACTTGTAACCACAGCTTCTGAAGCTGTCACAACCACAAATGTTAGTCCAGGAACCTCAACTATTGTTTCAACAACAATTTCTACAACTTCAGAAACTTCAACTTCACATCCTACGACCACAACTACAGCTAAACCCACAACATCTCTTGACCTCACAACAACTCAATCTCCCACAACCACAGTTGTGAGCACAGAAACCACAACTGTTACTTCAACATTGGTGCCACTAACTTCAGAAAGTACAACAGCAGAAAGCACAGCCACAGCTTCAACAACCACAACTTCATTGCCCACTACTACGACATCAGCTCCAACTTCATCTGAATCTCCAGCTGCAACAACAGTTATAACTTCAGAAACAACAATACTTGCTTCGACAACAATGCCTACATCTTCAAAAACAACAACCATAACTGAAACAACAAATACAGCATCCACAACCCCAACTGAACCTTCCACTACTATATTAGCTCCAACGTCCTCTGAAGCTCAAATTACAACAGCACAAACCACAGTGCCTCTTGTAACCACAACTACTGAAGCTGTCACAACCACAAATGTTAGTCCAGAAACCTCAACTGTTCTTTCAACAACAATTTCTACAACTTCAGAAACTTCAACTGCACCTCCTACGACCACAACTACAGCTAAACCGACAACATCTCTTGACCTCACAACAACTCAAGCTCCCACAACCACAGTTGTGAGCACAGAAACCACAACTGTTACTTCAACATTGGTGCCTACAACTTCAGAAAGTACAACAGCAGAAACTACAGCTACAGCTTCAACATCCACAACTTCATCTTCCACTACTACAACATCAGCTCCAACCTCATCTAAAGCTCCAAGTACAGCAACAGCTGAAACCACAATGCCACTTGCAACCTCAGCTTCTGAAGCTCCCACAAATACAGATACTACAGCTGTTGCTTCAACAATTTCTACAAATTCAGAAAGTGCAACTTCACTTGCAACAACCACAACTACAGCTTCCACCACCACAATGATTCCTTCCACTGCTACATCAGATCGAACTTCATCTGAAGCTGCAAGTACAACAACAAAAGGTCCAAGCACAACAACAGTTATGTCTCCAATAACCACAGCAACAACATCAGCTGCAACCTCATCTGAAATTCCAAGGGAAACAACAGCTCAAATCACAGTGGCACTTGAAACCACATCAACAGATGTAACCACAACTGCTGCTGCTCCAACAACATTTACATCTTCAGAAAGTACAACTGCAAATGCAACAACAACCTCACCTACCACATTGGTACCTTCCACTACTGCATCAGCTGCAACCTCATCTGAAGCTCCAAGTACAACAGCTCAAATCACAACTTCAACTCTAACTGTATCTCCAGCTACATCAACATTAGCAACAACAACAAATAACAGTCCCACCACTGAAACTCAAGCTCAAACCTCAGCTTCAGCTCAAAGCACAAACATGCCTACAGCAGCAATAACAACTGCATTCCAAATAACAACTGCACCTCTATCAAGCACAACTATTGCTTTTACCAATACAGCTCCAGCTCTAAGCCAAACAGCACTTACCACAACAAATGCACCTCCAATAATCACAACTGTGTCTCCAGAAAACATAACTATTGCTGTAACAATTATGCCTATCTCCACAACACAAGTAACTATATCCCCAACTTCAACTCCAACAAAAACAACTGAACCTCCAAGAACACCAACTGCATCCATGACAACCATGACTGCTCTTCCCACCACTACAGTTCCAGCTGATATCTCAACTACAGTTCCAAGCACAACTGCAACTCAAACAACAACTGCATTTCAAGCAACTACAGGAGGTCTGTTAAGCACAACTGTAGCTTTTGCCAGCACATCTCCTGCTCCAGCCACACTGGCCCTTTCAACCAAAACAACTTCAGGTCCAACAACCAAAACTGTGAATTCAGAAACTACAACTGCATCAACAACTATAACTGGAATTATTACAGGTCTCACAAATACAGTAGAAATTCCAATAGTGGTTCCAGTGACAGTACCAGGTCTAGAAATCCAGAATCCAGCAACCACATCCACATCTTCAACTAATGTGACCGGTGCAGCAATAGTCACAACCAAACTGGTATTCTCATCCTTGTCATCCTTGCCCAATGAAGCTCTTGTCCTGGGTGCTATCAACACTCTCCTTAAATCTAGAGAGTCACAACTCAATGAATCACTTAAGATTGTGAATGTTACCTATCAGAGTAAGTTTCAACATTTTGAATGGAAAAGTATTTAAAATGCATAAGTTTCAAACAGTGCTGCATGTCAAACTTTGAATAAAAATGTCTTTCTTTGACAACAGAAATTTCTGAAACCTCCTATGCTGTCATCTTTAAATGTGATCTAAGTAATGTCAGCATGCCAGAGGACCCTAAGTTCAGAAACAAGACCTATATGCAAGTGCAGAATGTTGTCAATAATGCGGTGAGCGTTCAGAATTAACTGAATTAAGCAGTTAAATTCAGTACTAAGCTTTTTCAGAGTTTGATGAATAATTTGATTTTCACCTGCAGTTGAACACTCTTCTGAATGAACCTGGCAGTACAACTTTCCAACCCCAATCGTCCAACTTCATGTAAGATGCAAACTGACTTTGCAATCTTCACTTGTCCATGCATATTTTAGCTTATTAAAGCAAGCAATTAAAAAATAAAATAAAATACTTTTTTCTAGGCAATTTTCATAAATTATTTTGCAGTATGGATTGAAGTCCTTAAACAATGTTTTCTGATTTTCCCACAGGAGCACTTCAAACCAGATTGAAGGTAGTATGGGATACAACTTCCAGGATGGAGATGCCATACAACCAGTCAGCTTCCTAAATGAGCTTCGTTTACCATTGCGTATGTCGATAATGATGATCTGTGGCTATACTAAATTCTAAAAGTTAAAATGACTTTTGCTGTAAATCACAAAAAACTCATTTTTTTTTCTTTTTACATTTGATTGTAGAACTGACCACTACAACAGTGTTTCCAGAATCAACAACCGGTTCCTCTGTGACTCCAAACCTAATGTAAGAGTTGATTTTCTGTTTTGAGAGCTCACAATCAATCATGGAGTAATTTTATTGTAAAAATGGCAAATATAATAAACAAATGCTGTGCTCTTTACAGATCTGGTTCAGCAGTGGTCACAAGCGCGCTGCTGTTCAACTCCTCATCTCCAGTCCCCAGTGAAGCTCTGGTCCTCAGTGCTATCAAAACTCTCCGGCAACGCAGAGAGTCACAGCTCAATGATTCAGTGAAGGTGGTGAATGTCACATATCAGAGTAAGTTTTATCCTATAAGGTTGAAGAGCTTTTGAAATGGAAACGAATAAAACAGTTATGAATGGCAAGTTTAACCAAATAAAAACGTAACATTTGTCTCCAAACAGAGATTTCCGAAACCTCCTATGCTGTGGTCATTACGTTTAGTCTGAGTAATATCAGCATGCCTGAAGTCCCTGAGCTCAGAAACAAAACCTACACGCAAGTGCAGGATGTTGTCAATAATGCGGTAAACATTCATCATTAAGAAATACAGCTGTCTGAATACTATGTAAACCTTCTTCAGAGTTTAATGAAAGATTTGATTTTCACCTGCAGCTGAACACTCTTCTGAATGAACCTGGCAATACAACATTACAACCCAAATCATCCAACTTCACGTAAGATGCAAACTCACTTTGCAATCTTCATTTTGTCCATGCACATTTTAGCTTATTAAAGTGGACCAAAAAAAAAAAAAACCCATAATTTTACTTGGCAATTTTCGTAAATTGTTTAGAAATATGGATTGAAGTCCTTAAACAATGTCTTCTGATTTTCCCACAGGAGCTCTTTAAAACAGATTGATGGCAGTATGGGATACAACTTCCAGGACGGAGATGCCATACAACCAGTCAGCTTCCTAAATGAGCTTCGTTTACCATTGCGTATGTCGATAATGATGATCTGTGGCTATACTAAATTCTAAAAGTTAAAATGACTTTTGCTGTAAATCACAAAAAACTTATTTTTCATTTTACATTTGATTGTAGAACTGACCACAACAACAGTGTTTCCAGAATCAACAACCGGTTCCTCTGTGACTCCTCCAAACCTAATGTAAGAGTTGATTTTCTGTTTTGAGAGCTCACAATCAATCATGGAGTAATTTTATTGTAAAAATGGCAAATATAATAAACAAATGCTGTGCTCTTTACAGATCTGGTTCAGCAGTGGTCACAAGCGCGCTGCTGTTCAACTCTTCATCTCCAGTCCCCAGTGAAGCTCTGGTCCTCAGTGCTATCAAAACTCTCCGGCAACGCAGAGAGTCACAGCTCAATGATTCAGTGAAGGTGGTGAATGTCACATATCAGAGTAAGTTTTATCCTATAAGGCTGAAACGCTTTTGAAATGGAAATGAGTAAAACAGATATGAATGGCAAGTTTATCCAAATAAAAACGTAACATTTGTCTCCAAACAGAGATTTCCGAAACCTCCTATGCTGTGGTCATTACGTTTAGTCTGAGTAATATCAGCATGCCTGAAGTCCCTGAGCTCAGAAACAAAACCTACACGCAAGTGCAGGATGTTGTCAATAATGCGGTAAACATTCATCATTAAGAAATACAGCTGTCTGAATACTATGTAAACCTTCTTCAGAGTTTAACGAAAGATTTGATTTTCACCTGCAGCTGAACACTCTTCTGAATGAACCTGGCAATACAACATTACAACCCAAATCATCCAACTTCACGTAAGATGCAAACTCACTTTGCAATCTTCATTTTGTCCATGCACATTTTAGCTTATTAAAGTGGACCAAATAAAAAAAACCCATAATTTTACTTGGCAATTTTCGTAAATTGTTTAGAAATATGGATTGAAGTCCTTAAACAATGTCTTCTGATTTTCCCACAGGAGCTCTTCAAACCAGATTGATGGCAGTATGGGATACAACTTCCAGGACGGAGATGCCACACAACCAGTCAGCTTCCTAAATGAGCTTCGTTTACCATTGCGTATGTCGATAATGATGATCTGTGGCTATACTAAATTCTAAAAGTTAAAATGACTTTTGCTGTAAATCACAAAAAACTTATTTTTCATTTTACATTTGATTGTAGAACTGACCACAACAACAGTGTTTCCAGAATCAACAACCGGTTCCTCTGTGACTCCTCCAAACCTAATGTAAGAGTTGATTTTCTGTTTTGAGAGCTCACAATCAATCATGGAGTAATTTTATTGTAAAAATGGCAAATATAATAAACAAATGCTGTGCTCTTTACAGATCTGGTTCAGCAGTGGTCACAAGCGCGCTGCTGTTCAACTCTTCATCTCCAGTCCCCAGTGAAGCTCTGGTCCTCAGTGCTATCAAAACTCTCCGGCAACGCAGAGAGTCACAGCTCAATGATTCAGTGAAGGTGGTGAATGTCACATATCAGAGTAAGTTTTATCCTATAAGGCTGAAACGCTTTTGAAATGGAAATGAGTAAAACAGTTATGAATGGCAAGTTTATCCAAATAAAAACGTAACATTTGTCTCCAAACAGAGATTTCCGAAACCTCCTATGCTGTGGTCATTACGTTTAGTCTGAGTAATATCAGCATGCCTGAAGTCCCTGAGCTCAGAAACAAAACCTACACGCAAGTGCAGGATGTTGTCAATAATGCGGTAAACATTCATCATTAAGAAATACAGCTGTCTGAATACTATGTAAACCTTCTTCAGAGTTTAATGAAAGATTTGATTTTCACCTGCAGCTGAACACTCTTCTGAATGAACCTGGCAATACAACATTACAACCCAAATCATCCAACTTCACGTAAGATGCAAACTCACTTTGCAATCTTCATTTTGTCCATGCACATTTTAGCTTATTAAAGTGGACCAAAAAAAAAACCCCATAATTTTACTTGGCAATTTTCGTAAATTGTTTAGAAATATGGATTCAAGTCCTTAAACAATGTCTTCTGATTTTCCCACAGGAGCTCTTCAAACCAGATTGATGGCAGTATGGGATACAACTTCCAGGACGGAGATGCCATACAACCAGTCAGCTTCCTAAATGAGCTTCGTTTACCATTGCGTATGTCGATAATGATGATCTGTGGCTATATTAAATTCCAAAAGTTAAAATGACTTTTGCTGTAAATCACAAAAAACTCATTTTTCATTTTACATTTGATTGTAGAACTGACCACAACAACAATGTTTCCAGAATCAACAATCGGTTCCTCTGTGACTCCTCCAAACCTAATGTAAGAGTTGATTTTCTGTTTTGAGAGCTCACAATCAATCATGGAGTAATTTTATTGTAAAAATGGCAAATATAATAAACAAATGCTGTGCTCTTTACAGATCTGGTTCAGCAGTGGTCACAAGCGCGCTGCTGTTCAACTCTTCATCTCCAGTCCCCAGTGAAGCTCTGGTCCTCAGTGCTATCAAAACTCTCCGGCAACGCAGAGAGTCACAGCTCAATGATTCAGTGAAGGTGGTGAATGTCACATATCAGAGTAAGTTTTATCCTATAAGGCTGAAACGCTTTTGAAATGGAAATGAGTAAAACAGATATGAATGGCAAGTTTATCCAAATAAAAACGTAACATTTGTCTCCAAACAGAGATTTCCGAAACCTCCTATGCTGTGGTCATTACGTTTAGTCTGAGTAATATCAGCATGCCTGAAGTCCCTGAGCTCAGAAACAAAACCTACACGCAAGTGCAGGATGTTGTCAATAATGCGGTAAACATTCATCATTAAGAAATACAGCTGTCTGAATACTATGTAAACCTTCTTCAGAGTTTAACGAAAGATTTGATTTTCACCTGCAGCTGAACACTCTTCTGAATGAACCTGGCAATACAACATTACAACCCAAATCATCCAACTTCACGTAAGATGCAAACTCACTTTGCAATCTTCATTTTGTCCATGCACATTTTAGCTTATTAAAGTGGACCAAATAAAAAAAAACCCATAATTTTACTTGGCAATTTTCGTAAATTGTTTAGAAATATGGATTGAAGTCCTTAAACAATGTCTTCTGATTTTCCCACAGGAGCTCTTCAAACCAGATTGATGGCAGTATGGGATACAACTTCCAGGACGGAGATGCCATACAACCAGTCAGCTTCCTAAATGAGCTTCGTTTACCATTGCGTATGTCGATAATGATGATCTGTGGCTATACTAAATTCCAAAAGTTAAAATGACTTTTGCTGTAAATCACAAAAAACTAATTTTTCATTTTACATTTGATTGTAGAACTGACCACAACAACGTTTCCAGAATCAACAATCGGTTCCTCTGTGACTCCTCCAAACCTAATGTAAGAGTTGATTTTCTGTTTTGAGAGCTCACAATCAATCATGGAGTAATTTTATTGTAAAAATGGCAAATATAATAAACAAATGCTGTGCTCTTTACAGATCTGGTTCAGCAGTGGTCACAAGCGCGCTGCTGTTCAACTCTTCATCTCCAGTCCCCAGTGAAGCTCTGGTCCTCAGTGCTATCAAAACTCTCCGGCAACGCAGAGAGTCACAGCTCAATGATTCAGTGAAGGTGGTGAATGTCACATATCAGAGTAAGTTTTATCCTATAAGGTTGAAGAGCTTTTGAAATGGAAATGAGTAAAACAGTTATGAATGGCAAGTTTAACCAAATAAAAACGTAACATTTGTCTCCAAACAGAGATTTCCGAAACCTCCTATGCTGTGGTCATTACGTTTAGTCTGAGTAATATCAGCATGCCTGAAGTCCCTGAGCTCAGAAACAAAACCTACACGCAAGTGCAGGATGTTGTCAATAATGCGGTAAACATTCATCATTAAGAAATACAGCTGTCTGAATACTATGTAAACCTTCTTCAGAGTTTAATGAAAGATTTGATTTTCACCTGCAGCTGAACACTCTTCTGAATGAACCTGGCAATACAACATTACAACCCAAATCATCCAACTTCACGTAAGATGCAAACTCACTTTGCAATCTTCATTTTGTGCATGCACATTTTAGCTTATTAAAGTGGACCAAAAAAAAAAAAAAACAACAACATAATTTTACTTGGCAATTTTCGTAAATTGTTTAGAAATATGGATTCAAGTCCTTAAACAATGTCTTCTGATTTTCCCACAGGAGCTCTTCAAACCAGATTGATGGCAGTATGGGATACAACTTCCAGGACGGAGATGCCATACAACCAGTCAGCTTCCTAAATGAGCTTCGTTTACCATTGCGTATGTCGATAATGATGATCTGTGGCTATATTAAATTCCAAAAGTTAAAATGACTTTTGCTGTAAATCACAAAAAACTCATTTTTCATTTTACATTTGATTGTAGAACTGACCACAACAACAATGTTTCCAGAATCAACAATCGGTTCCTCTGTGACTCCTCCAAACCTAATGTAAGAGTTGATTTTCTGTTTTGAGAGCTCACAATCAATCATGGAGTAATTTTATTGTAAAAATGGCAAATATAATAAACAAACGCTGTGCTCTTTACAGATCTGGTTCAGCAGTTGTCACAAGCGCGCTGCTGTTCAACTCTTCATCTCCAGTCCCCAGTGAAGCTCTGGTCCTCAGTGCTATCAAAACTCTCCGGCAACGCAGAGAGTCACAGCTCAATGATTCAGTGAAGGTGGTGAATGTCACATATCAGAGTAAGTTTTATCCTATAAGGTTGAAGAGCTTTTGAAATGGAAACGAGTAAAACAGTTATGAATGGCAAGTTTAACCAAATAAAAACGTAACATTTGTCTCCAAACAGAGATTTCCGAAACCTCCTATGCTGTGGTCATTACGTTTAGTCTGAGTAATATCAGCATGCCTGAAGTCCCTGAGCTCAGAAACAAAACCTACACGCAAGTGCAGGATGTTGTCAATAATGCGGTAAACATTCATCATTAAGAAATACAGCTGTCTGAATACTATGTAAACCTTCTTCAGAGTTTAATGAAAGATTTGATTTTCACCTGCAGCTGAACACTCTTCTGAATGAACCTGGCAATACAACATTACAACCCAAATCATCCAACTTCACGTAAGATGCAAACTCACTTTGCAATCTTCATTTTGTCCATGCACATTTTAGCTTATTAAAGTGGACCAAATAAAAAAAACCCCATAATTTTACTTGGCAATTTTCGTAAATTGTTTAGAAATATGGATTGAAGTCCTTAAACAATGTCTTCTGATTTTCCCACAGGAGCTCTTCAAACCAGATTGATGGCAGTATGGGATACAACTTCCAGGACGGAGATGCCATACAACCAGTCAGCTTCCTAAATGAGCTTCGTTTACCATTGCGTATGTCGATAATGATGATCTGTGGCTATACTAAATTCTAAAAGTTAAAATGACTTTTGCTGTAAATCACAAAAGACTCATTTTTCATTTTACATTTGATTGTAGAACTGACCACAACAACAATGTTTCCAGAATCAACAATCGGTTCCTCTGTGACTCCTCCAAACCTAATGTAAGAGTTGATTTTCTGTTTTGAGAGCTCACAATCAATCATGGAGTAATTTTATTGTAAAAATGGCAAATATAATAAACAAATGCTGTGCTCTTTACAGATCTGGTTCAGCAGTGGTCACAAGCGCGCTGCTGTTCAACTCTTCATCTCCAGTCCCCAGTGAAGCTCTGGTCCTCAGTGCTATCAAAACTCTCCGGCAACGCAGAGAGTCACAGCTCAATGATTCAGTGAAGGTGGTGAATGTCACATATCAGAGTAAGTTTTATCCTATAAGGCTGAAACGCTTTTGAAATGGAAATGAGTAAAACAGATATGAATGGCAAGTTTATCCAAATAAAAACGTAACATTTGTCTCCAAACAGAGATTTCCGAAACCTCCTATGCTGTGGTCATTACGTTTAGTCTGAGTAATATCAGCATGCCTGAAGTCCCTGAGCTCAGAAACAAAACCTACACGCAAGTGCAGGATGTTGTCAATAATGCGGTAAACATTCATCATTAAGAAATACAGCTGTCTGAATACTATGTAAACCTTCTTCAGAGTTTAACGAAAGATTTGATTTTCACCTGCAGCTGAACACTCTTCTGAATGAACCTGGCAATACAACATTACAACCCAAATCATCCAACTTCACGTAAGATGCAAACTCACTTTGCAATCTTCATTTTGTCCATGCACATTTTAGCTTATTAAAGTGGACCAAATAAAAAAAAACCCATAATTTTACTTGGCAATTTTCGTAAATTGTTTAGAAATATGGATTGAAGTCCTTAAACAATGTCTTCTGATTTTCCCACAGGAGCTCTTCAAACCAGATTGATGGCAGTATGGGATACAACTTCCAGGACGGAGATGCCATACAACCAGTCAGCTTCCTAAATGAGCTTCGTTTACCATTGCGTATGTCGATAATGATGATCTGTGGCTATACTAAATTCTAAAAGTTAAAATGACTTTTGCTGTAAATCACAAAAAACTTATTTTTCATTTTACATTTGATTGTAGAACTGACCACAACAACAGTGTTTCCAGAATCAACAACCGGTTCCTCTGTGACTCCTCCAAACCTAATGTAAGAGTTGATTTTCTGTTTTGAGAGCTCACAATCAATCATGGAGTAATTTTATTGTAAAAATGGCAAATATAATAAACAAATGCTGTGCTCTTTACAGATCTGGTTCAGCAGTGGTCACAAGCGCGCTGCTGTTCAACTCTTCATCTCCAGTCCCCAGTGAAGCTCTGGTCCTCAGTGCTATCAAAACTCTCCGGCAACGCAGAGAGTCACAGCTCAATGATTCAGTGAAGGTGGTGAATGTCACATATCAGAGTAAGTTTTATCCTATAAGGCTGAAACGCTTTTGAAATGGAAATGAGTAAAACAGTTATGAATGGCAAGTTTATCCAAATAAAAACGTAACATTTGTCTCCAAACAGAGATTTCCGAAACCTCCTATGCTGTGGTCATTACGTTTAGTCTGAGTAATATCAGCATGCCTGAAGTCCCTGAGCTCAGAAACAAAACCTACACGCAAGTGCAGGATGTTGTCAATAATGCGGTAAACATTCATCATTAAGAAATACAGCTGTCTGAATACTATGTAAACCTTCTTCAGAGTTTAATGAAAGATTTGATTTTCACCTGCAGCTGAACACTCTTCTGAATGAACCTGGCAATACAACATTACAACCCAAATCATCCAACTTCACGTAAGATGCAAACTCACTTTGCAATCTTCATTTTGTCCATGCACATTTTAGCTTATTAAAGTGGACCAAAAAAAAAACCCCATAATTTTACTTGGCAATTTTCGTAAATTGTTTAGAAATATGGATTGAAGTCCTTAAACAATGTCTTCTGATTTTCCCACAGGAGCTCTTCAAACCAGATTGATGGCAGTATGGGATACAACTTCCAGGATGGAGATGCCATACAACCAGTCAGCTTCCTAAATGAGCTTCGTTTACCATTGCGTATGTCGATAATGATGATCTATGACTATACTTAATTCTAAAAGTTAAAATGACTTTTGCTGTAAATCACAAAAGACTCATTCTTTCTTTTTACATTTGATTGTAGAACTGACCACAACAACAGTGTTTCCAGAATCAACAACCGGTTCCTCTGTGACTCCTCCAAACCTAATGTAAGAGTTGATTTTCTGTTTTGAGAGCTCACAATCAATCATGGAGTAATTTTATTGTAAAAATGGCAAATATAATAAACAAATGCTGTGCTCTTTACAGATCTGGTTCAGCAGTGGTCACAAGCGCGCTGCTGTTCAACTCTTCATCTCCAGTCCCCAGTGAAGCTCTGGTCCTCAGTGCTATCAAAACTCTCCGGCAACGCAGAGAGTCACAGCTCAATGATTCAGTGAAGGTGGTGAATGTCACATATCAGAGTAAGTTTTATCCTATAAGGCTGAAACGCTTTTGAAATGGAAATGAGTAAAACAGATATGAATGGCAAGTTTATCCAAATAAAAACGTAACATTTGTCTCCAAACAGAGATTTCCGAAACCTCCTATGCTGTGGTCATTACGTTTAGTCTGAGTAATATCAGCATGCCTGAAGTCCCTGAGCTCAGAAACAAAACCTACACGCAAGTGCAGGATGTTGTCAATAATGCGGTAAACATTCATCATTAAGAAATACAGCTGTCTGAATACTATGTAAACCTTCTTCAGAGTTTAACGAAAGATTTGATTTTCACCTGCAGCTGAACACTCTTCTGAATGAACCTGGCAATACAACATTACAACCCAAATCATCCAACTTCACGTAAGATGCAAACTCACTTTGCAATCTTCATTTTGTGCATGCACATTTTAGCTTATTAAAGTGGACCAAAAAAAACAAAAAAAACAACATAATTTTACTTGGCAATTTTCGTAAATTGTTTAGAAATATGGATTCAAGTCCTTAAACAATGTCTTCTGATTTTCCCACAGGAGCTCTTCAAACCAGATTGATGGCAGTATGGGATACAACTTCCAGGACGGAGATGCCATACAACCAGTCAGCTTCCTAAATGAGCTTCGTTTACCATTGCGTATGTCGATAATGATGATCTGTGGCTATACTAAATTCTAAAAGTTAAAATGACTTTTGCTGTAAATCACAAAAAACTCATTTTTCATTTTACATTTGATTGTAGAACTGACCACAACAACAATGTTTCCAGAATCAACAATCGGTTCCTCTGTGACTCCTCCAAACCTAATGTAAGAGTTGATTTTCTGTTTTGAGAGCTCACAATCAATCATGGAGTAATTTTATTGTAAAAATGGCAAATATAATAAACAAATGCTGTGCTCTTTACAGATCTGGTTCAGCAGTGGTCACAAGCGCGCTGCTGTTCAACTCTTCATCTCCAGTCCCCAGTGAAGCTCTGGTCCTCAGTGCTATCAAAACTCTCCGGCAACGCAGAGAGTCACAGCTCAATGATTCAGTGAAGGTGGTGAATGTCACATATCAGAGTAAGTTTTATCCTATAAGGCTGAAACGCTTTTGAAATGGAAATGAGTAAAACAGTTATGAATGGCAAGTTTAACCAAATAAAAACGTAACATTTGTCTCCAAACAGAGATTTCCGAAACCTCCTATGCTGTGGTCATTACGTTTAGTCTGAGTAATATCAGCATGCCTGAAGTCCCTGAGCTCAGAAACAAAACCTACACGCAAGTGCAGGATGTTGTCAATAATGCGGTAAACATTCATCATTAAGAAATACAGCTGTCTGAATACTATGTAAACCTTCTTCAGAGTTTAATGAAAGATTTGATTTTCACCTGCAGCTGAACACTCTTCTGAATGAACCTGGCAATACAACATTACAACCCAAATCATCCAACTTCACGTAAGATGCAAACTCACTTTGCAATCTTCATTTTGTCCATGCACATTTTAGCTTATTAAAGTGGACCAAAAAAAAAAAAAAAAAACATAATTTTACTTGGCAATTTTCGTAAATTGTTTAGAAATATGGATTGAAGTCCTTAAACAATGTCTTCTGATTTTCCCACAGGAGCTCTTCAAACCAGATTGATGGCAGTATGGGATACAACTTCCAGGACGGAGATGCCATACAACCAGTCAGCTTCCTAAATGAGCTTCGTTTACCATTGCGTATGTCGATAATGATGATCTGTGGCTATACTAAATTCTAAAAGTTAAAATGACTTTTGCTGTAAATCACAAAAGACTCATTCTTTCTTTTTACATTTGATTGTAGAACTGACCACAACAACAATGTTTCCAGAATCAACAATCGGTTCCTCTGTGACTCCTCCAAACCTAATGTAAGAGTTGATTTTCTGTTTTGAGAGCTCACAATCAATCATGGAGTAATTTTATTGTAAAAATGGCAAATATAATAAACAAATGCTGTGCTCTTTACAGATCTGGTTCAGCAGTGGTCACAAGCGCGCTGCTGTTCAACTCTTCATCTCCAGTCCCCAGTGAAGCTCTGGTCCTCAGTGCTATCAAAACTCTCCGGCAACGCAGAGAGTCACAGCTCAATGATTCAGTGAAGGTGGTGAATGTCACATATCAGAGTAAGTTTTATCCTATAAGTCTGAAACGCTTTTGAAATGGAAACGAGTAAAACAGTTATGAATGGCAAGTTTAACCAAATAAAAACGTAACATTTGTCTCCAAACAGAGATTTCCGAAACCTCCTATGCTGTGGTCATTACGTTTAGTCTGAGTAATATCAGCATGCCTGAAGTCCCTGAGCTCAGAAACAAAACCTACACGCAAGTGCAGGATGTTGTCAATAATGCGGTAAACATTCATCATTAAGAAATACAGCTGTCTGAATACTATGTAAACCTTCTTCAGAGTTTAATGAAAGATTTGATTTTCACCTGCAGCTGAACACTCTTCTGAATGAACCTGGCAATACAACATTACAACCCAAATCATCCAACTTCACGTAAGATGCAAACTCACTTTGCAATCTTCATTTTGTCCATGCACATTTTAGCTTATTAAAGTGGACCAAAAAAAAAAAAAACAACAACATAATTTTACTTGGCAATTTTCGTAAATTGTTTAGAAATATGGATTGAAGTCCTTAAACAATGTCTTCTGATTTTCCCACAGGAGCTCTTCAAACCAGATTGATGGCAGTATGGGATACAACTTCCAGGACGGAGATGCCATACAACCAGTCAGCTTCCTAAATGAGCTTCGTTTACCATTGCGTATGTCGATAATGATGATCTGTGGCTATACTAAATTCTAAAAGTTAAAATGACTTTTGCTGTAAATCACAAAAAACTCATTTTTCATTTTACATTTGATTGTAGAACTGACCACAACAACAATGTTTCCAGAATCAACAATCGGTTCCTCTGTGACTCCTCCAAACCTAATGTAAGAGTTGATTTTCTGTTTTGAGAGCTCACAATCAATCATGGAGTAATTTTATTGTAAAAATGGCAAATATAATAAACAAATGCTGTGCTCTTTACAGATCTGGTTCAGCAGTGGTCACAAGCGCGCTGCTGTTCAACTCTTCATCTCCAGTCCCCAGTGAAGCTCTGGTCCTCAGTGCTATCAAAACTCTCCGGCAACGCAGAGAGTCACAGCTCAATGATTCAGTGAAGGTGGTGAATGTCACATATCAGAGTAAGTTTTATCCTATAAGGTTGAAGAGCTTTTGAAATGGAAACGAGTAAAACAGTTATGAATGGCAAGTTTAACCAAATAAAAACGTAACATTTGTCTCCAAACAGAGATTTCCGAAACCTCCTATGCTGTGGTCATTACGTTTAGTCTGAGTAATATCAGCATGCCTGAAGTCCCTGAGCTCAGAAACAAAACCTACACGCAAGTGCAGGATGTTGTCAATAATGCGGTAAACATTCATCATTAAGAAATACAGCTGTCTGAATACTATGTAAACCTTCTTCAGAGTTTAACGAAAGATTTGATTTTCACCTGCAGCTGAACACTCTTCTGAATGAACCTGGCAATACAACATTACAACCCAAATCATCCAACTTCACGTAAGATGCAAACTCACTTTGCAATCTTCATTTTGTCCATGCACATTTTAGCTTATTAAAGTGGACCAAAAAAAAAAAAACAACAACATAATTTTACTTGGCAATTTTCGTAAATTGTTTAGAAATATGGATTGAAGTCCTTAAACAATGTCTTCTGATTTTCCCACAGGAGCTCTTCAAACCAGATTGATGGCAGTATGGGATACAACTTCCAGGACGGAGATGCCATACAACCAGTCAGCTTCCTAAATGAGCTTCGTTTACCATTGCGTATGTCGATAATGATGATCTGTGGCTATATTAAATTCCAAAAGTTAAAATGACTTTTGCTGTAAATCACAAAAAACTCATTTTTCATTTTACATTTGATTGTAGAACTGACCACAACAACAATGTTTCCAGAATCAACAATCGGTTCCTCTGTGACTCCTCCAAACCTAATGTAAGAGTTGATTTTCTGTTTTGAGAGCTCACAATCAATCATGGAGTAATTTTATTGTAAAAATGGCAAATATAATAAACAAATGCTGTGCTCTTTACAGATCTGGTTCAGCAGTGGTCACAAGCGCGCTGCTGTTCAACTCTTCATCTCCAGTCCCCAGTGAAGCTCTGGTCCTCAGTGCTATCAAAACTCTCCGGCAACGCAGAGAGTCACAGCTCAATGATTCAGTGAAGGTGGTGAATGTCACATATCAGAGTAAGTTTTATCCTATAAGGTTGAAGAGCTTTTGAAATGGAAACGAGTAAAACAGTTATGAATGGCAAGTTTAACCAAATAAAAACGTAACATTTGTCTCCAAACAGAGATTTCCGAAACCTCCTATGCTGTGGTCATTACGTTTAGTCTGAGTAATATCAGCATGCCTGAAGTCCCTGAGCTCAGAAACAAAACCTACACGCAAGTGCAGGATGTTGTCAATAATGCGGTAAACATTCATCATTAAGAAATACAGCTGTCTGAATACTATGTAAACCTTCTTCAGAGTTTAATGAAAGATTTGATTTTCACCTGCAGCTGAACACTCTTCTGAATGAACCTGGCAATACAACATTACAACCCAAATCATCCAACTTCACGTAAGATGCAAACTCACTTTGCAATCTTCATTTTGTGCATGCACATTTTAGCTTATTAAAGTGGACCAAAAAAAAAAAAAACAACAACATAATTTTACTTGGCAATTTTCGTAAATTGTTTAGAAATATGGATTCAAGTCCTTAAACAATGTCTTCTGATTTTCCCACAGGAGCTCTTCAAACCAGATTGATGGCAGTATGGGATACAACTTCCAGGACGGAGATGCCATACAACCAGTCAGCTTCCTAAATGAGCTTCGTTTACCATTGCGTATGTCGATAATGATGATCTGTGGCTATATTAAATTCCAAAAGTTAAAATGACTTTTGCTGTAAATCACAAAAAACTCATTTTTCATTTTACATTTGATTGTAGAACTGACCACAACAACAATGTTTCCAGAATCAACAATCGGTTCCTCTGTGACTCCTCCAAACCTAATGTAAGAGTTGATTTTCTGTTTTGAGAGCTCACAATCAATCATGGAGTAATTTTATTGTAAAAATGGCAAATATAATAAACAAACGCTGTGCTCTTTACAGATCTGGTTCAGCAGTTGTCACAAGCGCGCTGCTGTTCAACTCTTCATCTCCAGTCCCCAGTGAAGCTCTGGTCCTCAGTGCTATCAAAACTCTCCGGCAACGCAGAGAGTCACAGCTCAATGATTCAGTGAAGGTGGTGAATGTCACATATCAGAGTAAGTTTTATCCTATAAGGCTGAAACGCTTTTGAAATGGAAATGAGTAAAACAGATATGAATGGCAAGTTTATCCAAATAAAAACGTAACATTTGTCTCCAAACAGAGATTTCCGAAACCTCCTATGCTGTGGTCATTACGTTTAGTCTGAGTAATATCAGCATGCCTGAAGTCCCTGAGCTCAGAAACAAAACCTACACGCAAGTGCAGGATGTTGTCAATAATGCGGTAAACATTCATCATTAAGAAATACAGCTGTCTGAATACTATGTAAACCTTCTTCAGAGTTTAACGAAAGATTTGATTTTCACCTGCAGCTGAACACTCTTCTGAATGAACCTGGCAATACAACATTACAACCCAAATCATCCAACTTCACGTAAGATGCAAACTCACTTTGCAATCTTCATTTTGTCCATGCACATTTTAGCTTATTAAAGTGGACCAAAAAAAAAAAACCCCATAATTTTACTTGGCAATTTTCGTAAATTGTTTAGAAATATGGATTGAAGTCCTTAAACAATGTCTTCTGATTTTCCCACAGGAGCTCTTCAAACCAGATTGATGGCAGTATGGGATACAACTTCCAGGATGGAGATGCCATACAACCAGTCAGCTTCCTAAATGAGCTTCGTTTACCATTGCGTATGTCGATAATGATGATCTGTGGCTATACTAAATTCTAAAAGTTAAAATGACTTTTGCTGTAAATCACAAAAGACTCATTCTTTCTTTTTACATTTGATTGTAGAACTGACCACAACAACAGTGTTTCCAGAATCAACAACCGGTTCCTCTGTGACTCCTCCAAACCTAATGTAAGAGTTGATTTTCTGTTTTGAGAGCTCACAATCAATCATGGAGTAATTTTATTGTAAAAATGGCAAATATAATAAACAAATGCTGTGCTCTTTACAGATCTGGTTCAGCAGTGGTCACAAGCGCGCTGCTGTTCAACTCCTCATCTCCAGTCCCCAGTGAAGCTCTGGTCCTCAGTGCTATCAAAACTCTCCGGCAACGCAGAGAGTCACAGCTCAATGATTCAGTGAAGGTGGTGAATGTCACATATCAGAGTAAGTTTTATCCTATAAGGTTGAAAAGCTTTTGAAATGGAAACGAGTACAACAGTTATGAATGGCAAGTTTAACCAAATAAAAACGTAACATTTGTCTCCAAACAGAGATTTCCGAAACCTCCTATGCTGTGGTCATTACGTTTAGTCTGAGTAATATCAGCATGCCTGAAGTCCCTGAGCTCAGAAACAAAACCTACACGCAAGTGCAGGATGTTGTCAATAATGCGGTAAACATTCATCATTAAGAAATACAGCTGTCTGAATACTATGTAAACCTTCTTCAGAGTTTAACGAAAGATTTGATTTTCACCTGCAGCTGAACACTCTTCTGAATGAACCTGGCAATACAACATTACAACCCAAATCATCCAACTTCACGTAAGATGCAAACTCACTTTGCAATCTTCATTTTGTCCATGCACATTTTAGCTTATTAAAGTGGACCAAAAAAAAAAACCCCATAATTTTACTTGGCAATTTTCGTAAATTGTTTAGAAATATGGATTGAAGTCCTTAAACAATGTCTTCTGATTTTCCCACAGGAGCTCTTCAAACCAGATTGATGGCAGTATGGGATACAACTTCCAGGACGGAGATGCCATACAACCAGTCAGCTTCCTAAATGAGCTTCGTTTACCATTGCGTATGTCGATAATGATGATCTGTGGCTATACTAAATTCTAAAAGTTAAAATGACTTTTGCTGTAAATCACAAAAAACTTATTTTTCATTTTACATTTGATTGTAGAACTGACCACAACAACAGTGTTTCCAGAATCAACAACCGGTTCCTCTGTGACTCCTCCAAACCTAATGTAAGAGTTGATTTTCTGTTTTGAGAGCTCACAATCAATCATGGAGTAATTTTATTGTAAAAATGGCAAATATAATAAACAAATGCTGTGCTCTTTACAGATCTGGTTCAGCAGTGGTCACAAGCGCGCTGCTGTTCAACTCTTCATCTCCAGTCCCCAGTGAAGCTCTGGTCCTCAGTGCTATCAAAACTCTCCGGCAACGCAGAGAGTCACAGCTCAATGATTCAGTGAAGGTGGTGAATGTCACATATCAGAGTAAGTTTTATCCTATAAGGTTGAAGAGCTTTTGAAATGGAAACGAGTAAAACAGTTATGAATGGCAAGTTTAACCAAATAAAAACGTAACATTTGTCTCCAAACAGAGATTTCCGAAACCTCCTATGCTGTGGTCATTACGTTTAGTCTGAGTAATATCAGCATGCCTGAAGTCCCTGAGCTCAGAAACAAAACCTACACGCAAGTGCAGGATGTTGTCAATAATGCGGTAAACATTCATCATTAAGAAATACAGCTGTCTGAATACTATGTAAACCTTCTTCAGAGTTTAATGAAAGATTTGATTTTCACCTGCAGCTGAACACTCTTCTGAATGAACCTGGCAATACAACATTACAACCCAAATCATCCAACTTCACGTAAGATGCAAACTCACTTTGCAATCTTCATTTTGTCCATGCACATTTTAGCTTATTAAAGTGGACCAAAAAAAAAAAAAAACAACAACATAATTTTACTTGGCAATTTTCGTAAATTGTTTAGAAATATGGATTCAAGTCCTTAAACAATGTCTTCTGATTTTCCCACAGGAGCTCTTCAAACCAGATTGATGGCAGTATGGGATACAACTTCCAGGACGGAGATGCCATACAACCAGTCAGCTTCCTAAATGAGCTTCGTTTACCATTGCGTATGTCGATAATGATGATCTGTGGCTATATTAAATTCCAAAAGTTAAAATGACTTTTGCTGTAAATCACAAAAAACTCATTTTTCATTTTACATTTGATTGTAGAACTGACCACAACAACAATGTTTCCAGAATCAACAATCGGTTCCTCTGTGACTCCTCCAAACCTAATGTAAGAGTTGATTTTCTGTTTTGAGAGCTCACAATCAATCATGGAGTAATTTTATTGTAAAAATGGCAAATATAATAAACAAACGCTGTGCTCTTTACAGATCTGGTTCAGCAGTGGTCACAAGCGCGCTGCTGTTCAACTCTTCATCTCCAGTCCCCAGTGAAGCTCTGGTCCTCAGTGCTATCAAAACTCTCCGGCAACGCAGAGAGTCACAGCTCAATGATTCAGTGAAGGTGGTGAATGTCACATATCAGAGTAAGTTTTATCCTATAAGGTTGAAGAGCTTTTGAAATGGAAACGAGTAAAACAGTTATGAATGGCAAGTTTAACCAAATAAAAACGTAACATTTGTCTCCAAACAGAGATTTCCGAAACCTCCTATGCTGTGGTCATTACGTTTAGTCTGAGTAATATCAGCATGCCTGAAGTCCCTGAGCTCAGAAACAAAACCTACACGCAAGTGCAGGATGTTGTCAATAATGCGGTAAACATTCATCATTAAGAAATACAGCTGTCTGAATACTATGTAAACCTTCTTCAGAGTTTAACGAAAGATTTGATTTTCACCTGCAGCTGAACACTCTTCTGAATGAACCTGGCAATACAACATTACAACCCAAATCATCCAATTTCATGTAAGATTAAACTCACTTTGCAATCTTCATTTTGTGCATGCACATTTTAGCTTATTAAAGTGGACCAAAAAAAAAAAAAAACAACAACATAATTTTACTTGGCAATTTTCGTAAATTGTTTAGAAATATGGATTCAAGTCCTTAAACAATGTCTTCTGATTTTCCCACAGGAGCTCTTCAAACCAGATTGATGGCAGTATGGGATACAACTTCCAGGACGGAGATGCCATACAACCAGTCAGCTTCCTAAATGAGCTTCTTTTACCATTGCGTATGTCGATAATGATGATCTGTGGCTATACTAAATTCTAAAAGTTAAAATGACTTTTGCTGTAAATCACAAAAGACTCATTTTTCATTTTACATTTGATTGTAGAACTGACCACAACAACAATGTTTCCAGAATCAACAATCGGTTCCTCTGTGACTCCTCCAAACCTAATGTAAGAGTTGATTTTCTGTTTTGAGAGCTCACAATCAATCATGGAGTAATTTTATTGTAAAAATGGCAAATATAATAAACAAATGCTGTGCTCTTTACAGATCTGGTTCAGCAGTGGTCACAAGCGCGCTGCTGTTCAACTCTTCATCTCCAGTCCCCAGTGAAGCTCTGGTCCTCAGTGCTATCAAAACTCTCCGGCAACGCAGAGAGTCACAGCTCAATGATTCAGTGAAGGTGGTGAATGTCACATATCAGAGTAAGTTTTATCCTATAAGGTTGAAGAGCTTTTGAAATGGAAACGAGTAAAACAGTTATGAATGGCAAGTTTAACCAAATAAAAACGTAACATTTGTCTCCAAACAGAGATTTCCGAAACCTCCTATGCTGTGGTCATTACGTTTAGTCTGAGTAATATCAGCATGCCTGAAGTCCCTGAGCTCAGAAACAAAACCTACACGCAAGTGCAGGATGTTGTCAATAATGCGGTAAACATTCATCATTAAGAAATACAGCTGTCTGAATACTATGTAAACCTTCTTCAGAGTTTAACGAAAGATTTGATTTTCACCTGCAGCTGAACACTCTTCTGAATGAACCTGGCAATACAACATTACAACCCAAATCATCCAACTTCATGTAAGATGCAAACTCACTTTGCAATCTTCATTTTGTCCATGCACATTTTAGCTTATTAAAGTGGACCAAAAAAAAAAAACAAAACATAATTTTACTTGGCACTTTTCATAAATTGTTTAGAAATATGGATTGAAGTCCTTAAACAATGTCTTCTGATTTTCCCACAGGAGCTCTTCAAACCAGATTGATGGCAGTATGGGATACAACTTCCAGGACGGAGATGCCATACAACCAGTCAGCTTCCTAAATGAGCTTCTTTTACCATTGCGTATGTCGATAATGATGATCTGTGGCTATACTAAATTCTAAAAGTTAAAATGACTTTTGCTGTAAATCACAAAAAACTCATTTTTCATTTTACATTTGATTGTAGAACTGACCACAACAACAATGTTTCCAGAATCAACAATCGGTTCCTCTGTGACTCCTCCAAACCTAATGTAAGAGTTGATTTTCTGTTTTGAGAGCTCACAATCAATCATGGAGTAATTTTATTGTAAAAATGGCAAATATAATAAACAAATGCTGTGCTCTTTACAGATCTGGTTCAGCAGTGGTTACAAGCACGCTGCTGTTCAACTCTTCATCTCCAGTCCCCAGTGAAGCTCTGGTCCTCAGTGCTATCAAAACTCTCCGGCAACGCAGAGAGTCACAGCTCAATGATTCAGTGAAGGTGGTGAATGTCACATATCAGAGTAAGTTTTATCCTATAAGGTTGAAAAGCTTTTGAAATGGAAATGAGTAAAACAGTTATGAATGGCAAGTTTAACCAAATAAAAACGTGACATTTGTCTCCAAACAGAGATTTCCGAAACCTCCTATGCTGTGGTCATTACGTTTAGTCTGAGTAATATCAGCATGCCTGAAGTCCCTGAGCTCAGAAACAAAACCTACACGCAAGTGCAGGATGTTGTCAATAATGCGGTAAACATTCATCATTAAGAAATACAGCTGTCTGAATACTATGTAAACCTTCTTCAGAGTTTAATGAAAGATTTGATTTTCACCTGCAGCTGAACACTCTTCTGAATGAACCTGGCAAAACAACATTACAACCCAAATCATCCAACTTCACGTAAGATGCAAACTCACTTTGCAATCTTCATTTTGTCCATGCACATTTTAGCTTATTAAAGTGGACCAAAAAAAAAAAAAAACAACATAATTTTACTTGGCACTTTTCATAAATTGTTTAGAAATATGGATTGAAGTCCTTAAACAATGTCTTCTGATTTTCCCACAGGAGCTCTTCAAACCAGATTGATGGCAGTATGGGATACACCTTCCAGGATGGAGATGTCATACAACCAGTCAGCTTCATATATGAGCTTCGTTCACAGACAGGTTTGTCAAAACTGACAATGAATAGCTCCACATACACCAAATACTGTAACTGTAAGCCTCCTCCACTAATCATTACTTTATTTTACAGTCTTAACAACAGCCAGCCCTCTGACAACAATCACAACTTCTCCACCGACTTTGTAAGAGCAACGATTCCAGTCTGATCTTTACAATTTTAATTTTAATTTCCTGTTTTAATGTGTATTATTTATCATCTTTGTAGGCTTGGCAGAGTGATTATATTTATTCGGATTGTGTTTGTCACACTTGGTCCCCTACCAAATGAAAATGAGATTGTTCAGGTGGCCAACACTCTGCTGTACTCACGTCTCATAACTAAACTAGCCACCAGAACACAACCCCTGAGTGATCCTGTGAACTTTGTGAATATCACATATACAAGTTAGTTTTTCTTTCCTCGTTTGGATTCTTTTTGATGTGAATATGTCATTTGAATGCTAATGGGGTACATCATGTAGATCTGTAGTAAGCTTATATTGCTGATTTTGAAGGAAAATAGTCAATTCGGTAATTTAATAATCTTAAAGAATGCATGAGTGATTTTTTTTTATTTTTTTTTTACCATCCACATATGCTACCACACAACTAATTATTTTCGTTATGTATTTTTAAGAAATTAATGAGACCGCCTATGCTCTCAACTTTGGATTTGAAATCAGCAATGTATCCATGTCTGAGAAACTTGAATTCAGGAATGAAACCTACCTGACAATACAAGACTCTATAAATACACTGGTGAGTTGGAGACACTTCAATACAGTCTTCTTTTACAAAAAGTCATTATTTTAACCACATAAATCTCAAACAAATTAATCTAAAAAAAAAATGTTTTGCGGCACTTTTCAGCTGAACAAGATCCTGAATAATGAATCAGCTCCTACAATTAAGTTCCAACCAGGCGATTTCACAGAATTCTCGTAAGTTCTGAATTTTGAGCAAATATGTTCTAATGATTTTTAAAAAATCTGCTTTGGTGTTAGTTGGATAGCTTTTGTACGTGGGTAGGTGTCTAAAAAAATAAATAAAATAAAATAAAATAATTCAGTTATTGACTTTCATTTCTAATTGTGCATTTTTAATCTCCCAACAGGGGCAATTCCACCACGATTCAGGCCAATGTTACATATGTTTTCTCAAACAGTAACATCACACAACCCAGCATCTTTATCAAGGAACTTCTCCAGGTTATCAGAGGTATTACCATATCCAACCTACAGTCCGAAACAATCATTTAAATGGTCAAACTGACAGTCAGATGTTACATTTACATTTTTTAAAAAAGATGTCATGTTTTATGTCTTGCACCAAAAAGACCAAATACTGTAACTGAAAGTCTGATTCTCCTCCTTTATTTGTTATTTTCTTTTACAGAGAGCACTTTGACAACAACAAGACCCTTGACAACAGCGAGCACAAGCACAACTACTCCACAACCGTAAGTTCAACGAGTCCAATGAGTAATTTTGTGAAAGCCAGTCGTTTTCATTTTCTGTATTAACATTTCCAATGATTTATCATCTTTTTTCTTTCTTTTTTTAGTATTAGTAAGGTGGTTATTAAGATTCGCCTTGTGTTTGTCACACTGGGCCCAATACCAAGTGAGAGTGACGTTCTAAGGGTAGTTAAATCTGTGCTGGCCTCAAATCTCACAACTAAACTAACCATCAGAGCAACAGTAATCCCAAGTAACCCAGCGATCAAAGCGGATGTCTCCTATTCGAGTGAGTTTTTCTCTCTTCTTTGTGTGTATTTTTTTTTTTAATATAACATTTGAATGCAAATAGTGTACATTGTGTAGTAAGCTTTTATGGCTTCTTTAGGAGGAAAATAGTCAATAATTATGGATAATGATTCATGAGAATGGATAATGAAATTTCTCCACCCACACATACGACTAATTATTTTTGTTATATATTTTTAAGGAATTAACGACACTGCCTATGCTCTCGACTTTGAATTTGAAATCAACAATTTATCCGTGAATGATGCACAAAAGAATCAAGCCTATGGAGAAATACAAAACAAGATAAATAATTTGGTGAGTTGGAGAGGCTTGGATATTGTGGTCTTCCACAAAATCCCTACATTTGAAATTGCCTTATTTTAATCACATTAACTGCTATTCTCTAATATTTATTGCTCACTCTTCAGGTGATCGAGATCCTATCGAACCCCTCAGCTACTCTGCCAATGATTCCAGCCAGTTTCATGTGAGTTCTGATCCACTACTATTTTTAATTTGTTGAGCAGAAATGTCTAAATGATTTTAAGAAATCTACTTTTTCCAGTGGGAAGTTTTTGATACATGGGTGAATGGCAAGATAATGTTTAGTTATTTTCTTTTTTGTTTCTCATTGTACGTTTTTATCTCCCCACAGTGATTCAGGTTCCTCCATAATTATCGCCAATGTTACCTATGTTTTCTCACAAAATGACAGCAACAGTTACACACTTTTTGGTCGCTTGGTCGGACAACTTTTCATCACTTTTACCACACCTGCTCCAACCACCATTAACACTACAGTCTCAAACAACAGTACAAATGCAGCATGGGTTGTGGCTATCATTGTCCCTGTGGCTATTGTCCTCGGGCTTATACCTTGCTGGATTCTCCTTTGTGTAAGTTTTATGATGATTGAATTTCAAATATGTGCTTTGGTAGTGAAGTGATTCATGACAGGGATGTGTATATACTTTTAAATAATTGTATAGCTGATTAAAAATGTTTTAAAGTGTAAAGTGTTCCCTTCCAGGACCTTAACTCTCAATGTGTCTGTTTGTGTCTTTAGTGTTTACTCTGTGGGTGCTGTGCAGCAATCAGAAGACGTTGGCACAGAAGACAGTCGTACAACGTGCAGCACACCACTCGAAACAGCCTCTTCTAGAGATATTTAGAGCGCAAAAAAAGGACTGAACACCAGTGAAAACATAAATATAATTTAAGCTTTGGATTTTCAATACTGCCTCTTTTGTAGTGATGAATGTACTATATTAATGCATATTTTATTTTATAAATTATTTATTTTATTATGCCTGTATTGCTACACAAACAGGATCTCCATAAAATGATGCTAAATGTGATTTCTTCATACTTTCTCTGTAGTGTATAATATGTATTGTTGTTATTTATTTGTATATATTTATAATATTCAGGTTACAGTTAATTAATAATCTTGTGCAAATCATGTCTACTTGACATTACACATTTAACTTAAAGGGACAAAGGTAGAAGATTTGAATTAGAGTTGCTTATATATTCATACTCCATGCACTTTATAAATGCAAAGCAAATGTAGGTTCTGCAAGTCATTGGCATGAACATTTTAAACTGCAAATAACTAATAAAAATACTAGATGTATCAATACAAAATTTTGTCTTTCTCTTTGCAATGCAAATATAAAGATTACTTATTATTGGCCATTGTCTTGTACATCAAAGTAGTTTATACTATAGACAATATTATCCAAACTTCACAGTGTTTCTCAGTTGTTCCATTAGGTGGAAAGAAATGTATCTACATTTACAACTTATTCAAGCTCTATTTAACTAAAAAGTTCTAAATTACTGAATATCCTCTAAGCAACAGTTGCTTTGAGATTTGTTGAGGTTATGCTTAACATCATTGCTCAAATCATGTTTTATGTCAGATGTGCAACAACATAGCAGGCAGTAGGCTGCTGTGGTCTGGTTTGCTATAGGCTACTAATAGATAGGCTAGTGGTAAGCACAAATATAGGAAGATTCTAAATTGTGAAGCAACCTCTGTTGGATCACTTGAGATAGACTGACACTAAATTGCACAATAAAGCTATATAAACCACTACTTTGCCAGCATTGACTGTCAACTCATTACTTTTTGCCATGATTTTTGAACATCCACGTACCATTTTTCTTGTTGCATTTAAAATCTATGCATTGAATGGTTAATATGGTTTTCTTTTAAGGCAAGACACCCCAGGTGAATAGGGTAAAATAACCAATATATCACCATACTTCCACAGATGATTGATTACATTAATGCAAACATTTTTGCAGAACAGCAATTTGAGCATTGGATAAAGCCATGCTCAAAATTCTTGTTTCATTTTGTTACAGAGGGGATTTTGGATATCTCTTTTTATCGCTCCAAAAATGTGAAAATACTGTCAGACAACAAAATATTTTTTTACCATGTTTTTAAGAATAAAATGTTGTATAAATCAGGCAAATGACCCAACAACCCCCTCTTCAAAACCTTCAGAATATAAATAGGAATAAGAGCATATTTTGAGAAAACAGCATTTAAAGTACAATAAAATAAACACTTACATCTCAATACTGACTAGTGCATAAAAACCATAATGTTTTTGCCTGTAGTGTCTGTAGTTCAAGCAAAAAAAAAAAAAAAAAAAAGAAAAAAGAAAAAAAGAAAATTATGTTATCATTTACTCACCCTAAAGTTGTTCCAAACCTGTATGAATTTCTTTCTTCTGCTGAACACAAAGGAAGATATTTTTAAGAATGTCGGTAACTAAACAGTTGACTTCCATAGTATATTCCACAGTTTCCTGTACTATGGAAGTCAATTGGGCCCATCAACTGTTTAGTTACCGACATTTTTCAAAATATCTTCCTTTGTGTTCAGCCGAAGAAAGAAATTCATACAGATTTGGAACAACAACTTGAACCGCTATATTCACTTAACTGTGATATTGTGCTAAAGTAAAACTAACTAATGTGGTTTAACCTTCAAAAATGTGAGTTCAATATTTTGTCCATATATTTGACGTATGCGGACATGAAAATTGCTCAGTAGGATGAGAGCTTTTATTTTAAAAATCCCAAGCGGATGTTGTCGACTCATTGTGGCCAGCTTCGTGTTACGAGGGAGAGCCCCAGACCCGTACATACACACACATACACTCATTTGAACTGGCTCACTAATGTTATATAAGCTTAATCAAAACAGATTTTAACGCAATGGCAAATTTTGTAACGTTTCAAACGCAAATCGCTTCAGTAATGGAAGTACTAGCAAACGCCGCTGTGGCAGAAATCTGCAAACTTGTTGAGGACAGCTATGCCGAATTGCAGCTTGAAATATCACAAACAAAAAAGGAGAATAACCACCTTAAAAAGAAATTAAAAACGATAGAAATCAGGGATTCATTTTATCGAAGAGCGCATAAACTGATGAACGAATCAACTGCTATAACCAGAACCAGTTTTCACGAAAAAGTACCAGGTAAGGGTGGTTGGAATGGTCATTCAATTAGACTGGTTTCGGACTATCTCCGTTGTATTAAAAGCCACTATTGTAAATTAATTGTTAACGGTGAAGGTATTTATGCATATTTCCAGGGCGAATCAGCGTGAAAGTCGCTTCGCTGTGTGATAACGATGGTAGTGATGAAGATGAATCAGTTCACTGCGATAACGTCTCACTTCTTCAGCCCGAAAGACTTGACCAGGTCTGCATAAACAATGAATTGAGTCTAACTCCTTGCCTTAAAGGGATAGTTCACCCACAAATGAAAATTCTGTCATCATTTACTCATCCTCAGGTTGTTCCAAACCTGTATAAATTTCTTTGTTTTGTTGAACACAAAAGAAGATATTTTGAAGATTGTGGGAAACTGAACAGTTTTAGAGCACCATTGACTTCCATAGTATTTTTTTTTTTTCCTACTATGGAAGTCAATGGTGCCCCAAAGCAGCCTGGTTACAAACTTTCTTCAAAATATATTTTGTGTTGAGCAGAACAAAGACATTTATACAGATTTGGAACAACTTGAGGGTGAGTAAATAATGACAGATTTGTCTATTTTGGGTGAATCCCTTTAAACTTACTGTATTCATTTTTTTTTTTTTTGTCCTTGTATTTTGTACACTCTCTGATAATCGTTGGTTATCTGCAAACCTCTGTTAACTAATTCAATCAGTTGCACTGACCCTTTTTCTGTGTTCAATATCTTTATCTCAAAGCACTCAAAACGTTTTCCTAACAGTGCTTATATTTTCCCATTTATTACACATTTCGTCTTTTGTTATTATACTAGCATCTCAATGATTCTCTGAAATTGCCTATAAAAATAATATAGAAATTAAGTTTTTAGAGTGATGTGGCATACATATGTAAGTGTGCATTTATTTTGAGTTTCCCATATGTGTTGCTTGCTATCATTAAATTGTTTGTTTATAAAAAAAATATATATATTCTTTTCAAAAGTTTGGGGTTAGTAAGGTTTGAAATATTTTTGAAAGAAGTCTCTTATTTTATTTGACCAAAAATACAGTAATATTGTGAAGTATTATTACAATTTAAAATATATGTTTTCTATTTTAATATATTTTAAAATGTAATTAATTTCTGTGATTGGGATGGCAGTCTCACATGATTCCTTCTAATATGCTGATTTGCTGCTCAAGAAAATTTCTTATCAATGCTGGAAACAGTTTAATATTTTTGTGTAATCAGGAATCCCAGGATTCTTTGAAAAATAGAAAGTCTCAACGAACAGCATTTATTTGAAATAGAAATGTTTTGTGATGTTATAAATGTCATTACTCTCTCTTTTGATCAATACAATGCATCTTTGTTCAATAAAAGTATTAATTAGAATTTTACTGACCCCAAACTTTTGAACACTAGTCTAAAAGCCCTTGGCCACCCATATCTCTAGATATCAAGATAGTATATCTAGCCCATATCAGTTGATAGTATAACCACTGATACTGTTCAGAACAGATTTTCTTTTCCATACACATTTCCTCTTAGGAATCATGGCAACCTTTTTTATCAGTCTGTAGGGGGTGGTGATGAGCCAGATGTTCTCATTATTAAAGAGGAGAGACCTGACAATATGAGGAGTGAACAGTCAGAAAGTGAAACAGAGGCTACTGAAAATCGTGAGTATGGGGTCTTTTATGTATTTGTTTAATTGTTTTGTCCTTTGTAACTTATTGTAGGGGTAAAGTGTATAACTTTGGTCAGTTCTGAGATTAGTTGACATGTAATTCAAGTCAACAAGAAAATAAATTATGGTAAAGATTGTAAGGAGAAATGATCCAATCAAATAATAAAGTAATAAAATTCACAAATATATGAAAATAAAACTATTTTATTACATATGAATATTACACACACACACAAACACACATATAACTGGTACATCCATCTTGCAGTTAAAGATGACACCCAGTACCGGAGTGCAGAAGTCTTTGTAACAATCCCCAGAGAAAACATCATTGACCAGAACACAGTCCAACACTGCCATCAAGAGGTAGGAAACGGTCTCAATCAGTCTGTAGGGGATGATGAACCAGATGTTCTCATTATTAAAGAGGAGAGACCTGACAACATGAGGTGTGAACAACCAGGGGGAGAAACAAAGACTGCCGAAAATCGTGAGTATGGTGAGTTTTTTTTGGTTTTGTTTTGTTTTTTGTTATTATAACTTATTAACTTATTTAAGGGATAAAGTGTATAACCCAGTGAGTTATTACACATATTATGTATAGTGGAATAGATTCATAAAATGTCAAACATACAAAGAAATGTAACTATTAATAATAGTGTTATTTTATCTATTGTTTGTTGTATTTTTTTTTATTATTATTTTTTCATTTATTTTCATGAGAAAATCTATTAAAATATGACAAACTTTTGAATGGATATTGAGATTTAAAATGAAAATTCTTCTTTGTTTACCCTGAATTATTACTTCTTGGTAAGATGACACCCAGTACAGGAATTCAGGAGTCTTTGTAGCAGTTCATAAAGCAAACTTCATAGACCAGGACACAGTCCAGCACTGCCATCAAGAGGTTAGTATGAGAAATGGTAAACTTTTGAACATACCTGTCTTTGTTTACAATCACATTACACTCATGACACAAAAACTGCTTTTCTATAGCTGTGGCAATTTCCAAACTGCTGCCTTTTTTTTATTTATTTATTTTTTTATCATTTTTGTTCTTGCTTGTTAAGTTGTGGTGTATGGAATACTGTTTCCGTGTCCAAGCCTCCACTCCGTTTCAACTGAGAATCTCAACAGCAATTTATAAGCGCACTATGTAATTATAGCACACATTTAAGCTACACTACAGTCTCCAAGCTTACAGTGTCACACCAATTTCTGGCCAGATGTGATTTAGATAAAGGTTAGAATCATGATTTGTATGTAATATTATCACTGATTTTTTGATTGATATAGCATCTGATAGAGCGTTTGCACTCGGAAGGAGTGGCACGTGACATCAGACTTAACAAATGGATAGGACTTGTTTATGTTGTAGTCTATTATATTCAGATTAAAAAAATAAACAAATAGGTAACACTTTACAATAAGGTTTCATTTATTAACATAAGATAACTGTTATTAACATGAACTAACTATGAAAAGTACTCTGAAAGACTTAATTTCAACATTTACTAATAACTTATTATAATCAAAAGTTATATCTGTTAATATTATTAAATGGACCTGAGCTAACATGAACTAACAATGAACAGTTGTATTTTATTAATTACCACTAACAAAGATTAAAAAATGCTGTAACAAATGTATTGCTCATTGTTATTTAGTTAGTTGTAATGTATTAACTAACATTAACTAATGGGACCTTATTGTAAAGTGTACCGACAAATCAAATTTCATATTTCACAGTACAGAGATAGTATGTCAGAAATACAAACAATAATATTTTCTGCTAAAATTGCTTTCAAAATTCCAAATGACAAAATTCACCATCAGTGATTTGTTCCTCTGGCAGTCCAGTGGAATGCAACCTGATCTTCTCGAGGATGAAAACCCAGAAGTGAATGATATAAGTGAAGATACACATTTACTGAATGGTAATTATAAAGTTATATTATTTATTCAATGGCTTATTGAAGTGTCTGTTTTACAAATGAATCCTTGTTGTGAGCCTATATTTCAGGGACATAATTACTAGATATTTGCTCACTTTTTTCTGTAATTTAAGCATGCTGTATTTCACAATAGGTGAAACCAGAATGGACAGACGTTGTGATGGAGAAGCAGAGACTAAGTTGCAGCCTGTCTCTTCCTATGCCTCATGGGTTTCCGGAAGATTAGACGCAACCACAAACCATCCATCTTACGCTGAATCTGAATGCAATGGAGGACCTTCTGTGAATCAGTACTTGATGTACAGAGGGAGCGCAGATCCTATGTGTTCCTATGCAACTCCAGTAGACTCTAACGGCTTGTCTATGCCTGATACGGAAGGCCATTTAACACACAGCGATGGAGGTAACAACATTTCTCTATCTGAGCAGTCCCCCTTCACGCCGTGCTTTTCTTTCAAACAGTCAGATTCTCCTCAGATGCAAAGGAAAGACAAGTTTATGTGTAAACATTGTGGAAAAGCATTCTCTCAACCCAGCACTCTCCTCTTGCATCAAAAACTTCATACCAGGGAGAGGCTCCACAACTGTACACTTTGCGGTAAAAGATTCAGTCAGGCGTCTAGTCTCAAAAGACACCACAGCATCCATAGAGGAGAAAAACCATTCAGATGCTTGCACTGTGGCAAGCAGTTCTCAGATCAAAGTAACCTGAAAAAGCATGTGACCGTTCACACAGGTGAAAAGCCTTATGGTTGTAACCTTTGTGGAAAAATGTTCAACCAGTCTTCAAACCTCAAAACGCATATGAAGATCCACACACGTGAGAAGCCTTTCACTTGCGATCGATGTGGGCGGATGTTTGCACACAAGTACATTTTGGTGAAACACCAACAGAGAATCTGTGTTTCTACTGGACAAATGTAGACTTCACAAGTCTTCCACCTTATTTTTCAATACTGAAGTAAGCTATTTTCTTTCTGAGACTTTCAACTCATTAGCCACTATAAGGAAATAACGAGAAGTGTAACAAAAAGCAGACAATGGTAAAACAATTTGTGCTACACACCAATGTATTTATAATTGTTAATAAATTAAAACAATATTGTAAGAAATACCAGTTAGCAGTATCAAGCAGCGTAACGTTTTGTACAGCTAAATTAACTGGAAGCTAATGACACCGAAAGCCAGATGCATTCAATTTACAAATGGCCGTACTTGCTATTGCATGAAAAATAAGGTGGACAGAATATGGTATCTCTCTCACAATAGATTAGTTTTTGTTGGCTGCATCTGAAATCGCATACTTCGCTACTATACATTAGATGAAAAACTGTATGTGACAAAAGAAGTATGTCTGAATTCACAGTACTCATAAAAGAGTAGGCAGAAAGTACCTGGATGACCTAGTACTTCCGGCGAGATTCTGAAGTGTGCATACGATGGACACTTTACTATCCCATGACGCTGGTACTGTAAGTCACATGATAATGACAACATGATGAATGTAGTACGTCTAGATTACATTCATACTACTTACATTCATATTAAATAGAACTTACTTTTTTAGTGGCCGTGAAGTAATTGTTTATTCAAAATAATTACTCGAGAGTATGCAATTTTAGAGGCTTTCTGAAACCATTTCCTTTTTGGTAGTTAAAGGGATAGTTCACCCTAAAAATTAAACTTCTCTCATTAATTACTCACCCTCATGTTGTTCCAAACCCGTAAGACCTTTGTTCATCTTCGGAACACAAATTAGGATATTTTTGATGAAATCTGAGTTTTTTTTTTTAGTTTTTTTTAATCCCCCATAGAAAGCAACATAATTACCACATTCAAGGTCCAGAAAAGTAGCAAAGACAAGCAACAAAAATACTTTTTCTGCGCAAAAGTAACGACACTTCAACAATTCAACAATTTTGTCTCTACGCTGTTTAAGTTGTATAGACAGTGCAGGCTTCCGTGAGTAGCACGATGTATGCTTACGATGCTGACGCAGGAGCCGGCCAATAATGAGTCGGCATTCTGACGTAGAACCCAGAAGCCTGCACTGTCTAAAAAGTATTCTTGTCGCTTCATAACATTAAGGTTGAACCACTGTAGTCACGTTGACTATTTTAACGATGTCTTTACTACTTTTCTGGACCTTGAATGTGGTAATTACATTGCTTTCTATGGGGGATTTAAAAAAAAAAAAAACACTTCGGATTTCATCAAAAATATCTTAATTTGTGTTCCAAAGATGAATGAAGGTCTTACGAGTTTGGAACGACATGAGGGTGATTACTTAATGACTTTTTTGGGTGAACTAAAGGCTGATTTATACTTCTGCGTCGGACCTACGTCGGAGCCTCTGCGCCATAGTCTATGCGTCTGTTTTCATTTATACTTCTGCGTCGTTGTCCGCGACGACGTGCATGCAGACCACTAGTAGGCATTGTCCGCGGTAATGTTGAGTATCAAGGCAAAAGCCGAAGAAGAAGCAGCTTGTCATGCATGTTGTCAGAGAAGCTTACAAATAGAAACGGCAGAGAAGCGGCAAATAGGTAACGACTTTTGTTGCAGTTTGACTGCATGTGTCCCCTGAAACAGAGCGTTTTTCATTCCTATGGAAGTTGAAAACGCTCGCTCTTATCCTATTGCTCCGCGCCAGTTTTTTGACCCGTGGAAGGGGTTCTAGCAGACCAATCACAGCGCTTGCGGTCCGCGTAGAATTGACGCGTTGTTACATTTTTGAAGAGGTGCACGTCAGGCTACGTCGTAGGCTACGCGTGGTACTCACAGCCTATGCTGTAGCTATGGCGTACACTCGACGCAGAAGTATAAATCAGCCTTTACCCTTTGACATCACAAATCCCTTTCAACAGCTTCCCACTACCCACGTGGTTACATTCTGAAACTGCCACTTTTGATGATCCAGACAATTCTCAATGGATAAAAACAAGCTTCTTCCCGGGTTGGTGACATCATAAACCCTAGTAGCCCCGCTCACTGATTCGATCATGACAAATAGTAGTTGGTAAATAACAGACGTGACGCTAACACTGGATCGAGCAACTAAGCGATAAACATGCCTTTGAAGAGTGCTAAATGTTGTGGAAAAACACAGTAGCTGCATTGGATTTGCAGACAGCCTGAAATAAAAAAAAAATAAAAAAAACGGTGCTGTGCCTTCTATATTGGATCCGACAGGAAAGGCGCAACACACTTGTTTGAGTAAAAAAGTTTTTACTGTGTCACTATTGCTTTGTGTCACAGATCGTTTGATATGTACGGATTATGTGTACGTCTAACCAAAATTACCAGTGACCAGTGATTTCTGATATGTAATGATTCATGTAGGCCAACAGTCAGATGTTTTTGTCTCAAAATCGTTTGTCAGTAAATCAAACCAGTGACTAAACGGTCAACTTCACATTGTTTCTCTCAGTAGGATGAAAATAATATGTTATTTAAATGGTGGTTAAATTATATATAGAAAGCAATCAAAGAACGCTCCCTTTACAATTGCTGGAACTGTCAATCAAACAGCATGAGTGTTCAGGACTCTTGCCAAAACTCTTGTTAGAATCAACAAATCTCCTATTTACATTGTGTTTGCACTGTAAGTTATGATGAAAGCATTCGTTAGTGTGCAGAAATCGAGTTACAATGACGAGATCACTGCTTTCATGCACTCAACATGTCTGTGATCAGCTACATGCTCATCACTGCCACCTTTCATGCTACAATCTAAACATAATGCTATAATCAACACTTTTCACGATTAGTAACCCTTGAGAACTGTAATAGTAAAAACGTGCTAAAAGTTTTTGAGAGAATTCCACATGTAATACTTGGCTATTTCCATATGCAAAGATGTTAGCCAATCACAGCAGTGGGTGTTTACACTTAAGTCTCACAGCAGACACGCCCCAAATCAGAGGGCTAAAATAAGGGTAGTAAAAATGCCTTTTATTTCTAAATTGACAATTTTTAATGTAAAAATCATACTATTGTGCATCCCAGGAAACATTATTTAAAAAAAATAAAATAATGCAGTTTATGACCCCTTTAACTTTTTTAGCCATGGATCTAGTGATGTAGTTTCCAGTAGATTACCCTTTCAAAAAATTTTGAAATATTATCCCTATGTTGTTGCAAATAAAATAATCGCTGTGTAAGAGACAGACACATCCAATTGTCTTTCTTGCAAGAAAAGGTCAACAGTCATACAGATACTCGAAGTTGCTGCAGAGTGTGACAAAGAAGGCAGGGATCCTTCCCACATTTATATCTCTATAATTTTCAAGGCCAAAGCCAGTTTCTTTTACCATATTAGGAACATTTACCGTTCTTCTATACAAAGTGTATTCTTTCTCTTGTCATATGATAGTCACACATTTCTTATTTGTGTCATACAATGATCATACACATCTATAAGATCAATAACTGTTCTTTGTTCATTTAAAGGCAGAGAAGTGTGTGAGATCACATGCAATCCTCGTGAAAATTAACTACATCCTGTCTCTTTAAGCAGTACAAAAATGTAAACATAACACGTTTCATGATCATAACATATTAATAAAAAGCATACATATTAATAAAATCTCTTCCATACCTACATTAATTGTAAGAAATGTTAAGATTATTGTATACATACATTTTACCCTAATTGCTGTTATGTAACATCAGCAACTTTAATATTAATAAATGGTCTTTGAATTCCAGAATATTACAGAAGCTGTGATTGGTTAAGGCTGGTTACAGTATAAGTTCTAGTATATATTCAACCCAAACATAAGTGTGAGAATTTTTAATGATAATGATTTAATGAGAAAGGTTGTCCAGTATTATTTAGCATTAGTAGTTACATTGAGATGTTTTTTTTTTTTTGTTTGTTTTATGTTTTTTTCACCAAACCAAAATTACACATTAGATATGGTATATTTAATATAATTGCCATACACGGTAAAGTTTCTAAACAGAAAAAAAGATATGTCTATAAATCATCCAAAATTGCCCATTTTGATAAAAACCATTCATTTTGATTTTTATAGTTGGTTATAAAACATAAAAAGCTTTTTTTTTCAAATAATCTTAAAAGTTTGCATCACACCATAGTCCAGAATTGTTTTTATGATCTAAAATTTTGTCAGTCTAATATGTAATATCACAATTTGTCAAAAAAGAAAAAAAAACAAAAAACATTCTATTCAGTCTGTTACCCTGTTAAAGTCAGATCTATAATTACAGTTATCTTGGCTATACATGTTAAATCATATAAGTATTCATAAAATTTCATTAATCAATGCATGAATCATCTGCAATAGGCAAAGTAAAACCACAGAACATGTTGATCATTTCAAAAATGTTTGACAGGGGTTATGGATGAAAAGACAGCTACACAAGCCAATGCAAAAAGGTTTGTGGGAATGTTAGTATAAAGCCAACAAGTACAAAAAGTTTAGATACATAACACATGGAATAGCAAAATGGCTCCCACACTAACCCAAATATTGATAGGTGGATAAAAAGGGTGCCTAGAACTGGTGTTTGTGGCATTAATGGAGGGAGAGAAAGTTGTTGTTGTTGTTGTTGCTGTTGCCATGCTGTTTTTTGTAGAAGTGGTAGACATGGAGGTGTTGGGTGTGGTGGTAACAGCAGATGTTATTGATCTTGAGCATATACCAACATTGCCAGCTCTGTCTACAGCAACCAGTTCCATTACTTCAGAACAACAAGAGGCACTGTAGAATGCAAGAGTGACGTTCACACCTCCGTCCCCGACTGTGGTGCTTGTGTTGAGAGTTCCAAGGCCCTGACGCAGAGTTACAGACACGATACCCGTCCCATTTCCATCAGTAAGGTTGGCTGAGAGCTCCCATGAGGATAGGCTACAGCTGCTTGAGCAGTTAGCATTTACACTGATAATCTCACAGACTGGAGAGGTGACATCTGTAACCTTGTGGGGGAAATTATTTCAGATACTATGTTATTCAATGAATTTAACTGTAATCAAAAGTAATCAAGTATATATGTGTTTTAATGAGTACGAGTACACGAGTGCAGTATTGGGCCCGATATCGATACTGGTATTAGTATCAGTGCATCCCTAATTTTTGTGGAAAGTTCAAAAGAACAGAACTTTGTAGCATTATTAATGTATGTCATTACATTTGTTTAAATAAAATCTTATTTACCCCAAACTTTCATGGATAAATATAACATTTAAATCTTGGATTTATGATTTTTATATATATATATATATATATATATATATATTTTTTTTTTTTTTTTTTTTTTTTTAATTTGCACAATATACTAATGTTAAAAACTAATGTTAAAAAGCCTGAGCTTACAATAATAACCACACTGGAAGCTCTTTGTTCAGTGACAGACTGTCTCTGAAAGCGACTATTTGACGAACGTGAAGAATTCCTCTCCCCCATCACTCGGACAACAAATTCTCCTGCTGGGACACTGTTCATTGTGACTTAGAAATCCCTATCTGCAACCTTTTCTAGGGTTCCAATAATAGTCTGGGATCCTGATGCTTCTACAAGAGCAACCTCTGTTGGGGTAAGAGTCCCCACCCATGATGGTAAGTGATAGTGTGACGTTACTATCTGTAGCAGGGAAAGCGCAATATATAGAGTTAAAATACAAGTTGTTTATTGGTCATATAGGCTATATGTTTACTCACTTCCTGGGGGTCTGCCTCTTAATACACTGTAGCCTGAATGAGCATCTTTGCTCAGCTCCACAAAGTTGAATAGGAAGTCAATGTCACTTTGGCCTGGCAATTCAACAAGTAAATAGATCTTAAAGAGGTAGTTCATACAACTGTGTTACTACTGTGTTATGACCTCAAAACACTTTAGCACATGAGTTATAAACTAATACATTTTAACATTTGCACCACATAACCAGCTCCATACTGTATGTATGGTTGTTTTGGCATACAGAATTGCACTTGCGATGCGGAGCACTGGCTCAGGCATGAGTCCAATGAAACGCGAGTCACAAGAGCTCAAAGACTTGTCGAAGCAAGTTAAAATGGAATGGATGCTTCAGCGAATGCATTTTTATCACACATTTGCTTTTGTTATTACTATCGGTTGGGTTTAAGAAAGGGTTTAATGTTAGTAAGATATTTTCAAATGTGATAAAGCATTATCCTTTTATCACCACTTACTGGATATTTCATTTCCAAACTGCTGCGATACATACAGCAACTGAACATTTCACTTTAAAAGTGTCATGAAACGAGCAAGAAGCAACATAATATCATTTGGTGATATCATTGCCACAGGCATGTTTTTCCCATAAGCCTGGGTAACAAATATCAGTATAGGGTCCGGTGTGGTTTTGGACCCCGTTGACTTTCATTGTATGGAAAAAAAAAAAATAAAAAAAAATAAAAAAACATTCTTTTGTAGTCTGCCAAAGAAAAAAAGTTATACAGGTTTGGAATGACACAAGAGTGAGTAAATGACAGAATTTTTATTTTTGGGTGAACTACCTGAAAGATTATGTGTATTTTCATCATCTTTAGTTAGATGCATTTACATTGTGACTGTGCCTCAGATGCAATCAACTCTATCTGTGTCTGTAAAGGTGTGAACCAAATGGCCCATACAGACGTATGGCCCACAGAAACTGATGGGTGTGAAAGACAAAGCATTGCTCAGAGTAGATTGCAGGGTAGATCGATCTCCTAACAGTTTTCTATTGTTTGTAGCCCTTTTGTCTTCATGTATAAAGTTCTGTCCCACAGACAGAACTTTGGGTTCAGATATTTTGAAGGCCGACGCGCTGACATCGATGCTGAAGAACTGTGCTACACTACTACCTTCAATAAATTCTTCTCCCCACAAGAACTCTACTCAAGCTTACTTATTTTATGTATTAGAGAAATTGAATACATTGGCGAGCCACCCCAAAAGACTGCTCAGCCAAATACAGCAAAATCTAACATACCTCTGCCTTGTGTACAATGTAAAATGTAAATGTAAGAGAGAAAAAAAAAGTTACCAGCCCCAGTTTTCCACTTAATTCTTCATTGGTCTGAGAATCACCTGTGGAGGTAAATAACTGATCATTAATAATAAATATGATCATTTATATGCAAGACCCAGCTCAGCATTTGTCTACATACCTGATGGGCTTGTGATGTTGAACCATAGTGAACTGCCTGTAATATAGATTGTCATATTTTTCAATGAGGAGTCCACAATGGAAGAGAAGGTTTCTGCTTTTCCTGGGTTCCTTACAATTTGGAAAATAGTTACCTGAAGACAGAGATAATGTTGTATGCATATTTATTGATTTTGGATACTTTATATTTTAATGAGACACATTTTCAAAAACATATTCTTCATCATTGTGGAAGGTAAGGATTTTTTTCCAGCCATGTGACTACATAGTACCACAACTAGTGTGTGAAAGGTTTGAGAGATATTGATGTCATTACTAGAGCAGATGTGGAGGCATCCAATATAATGCTGGTGGCTTGAGGAAGTGTTGCTTTGGTAACTTCAATTGCCTGCCCTCCAGAGGCCAGAGCTAAATCCTCATAAACCTGATTTGAGGGATTGGAGATCCTGGTGGAGTAATGTTGAGTCTGCCCTTGATTCAGATCCTCACTGCGTCTCCGACGAGCAGCAAGACCATTAGTCAGCATGAAGTTCACCTATAAAAAGTAGAAGCACGATTTTTTTTACTCAACATGCAAATTATATCATGAACAGGTGATGCTGTCAGGTAATATACTCTTTTGAGAAGCAGGCATTCAGCTTGTTTAATTGGCAAAATGTCTATGTCTGTGCATTGACAAACCCATAATATTAAAATAAACTTTTATTACATACCACAGACTTTGTGCTTTCAATCAATGCCAACACAGTACTTTTTAACTCTTTGTCCTTTGCATCAGCATCTGTGAAAACAAATATCTTAGTCTGGGGAGGTGAGCCAGTCAGAGCCAGCTGGGGGGAAAAAAGAAATAGACTGTTGTGTAGGAATCAAAATTAATCCAGCAGAAGTTGATGAACTTGAAAATGATCATTTGTGTAAATGTCACAAATATGCCATAAAAGATAATTCAAATGCATAGTCTAAACAAGTTCTTCTAAAATAGTATTTTAGTCCATTCATATTGGTGTTTCCATACCCGGAGTCCCGAGAGGCAGAGCTCTGGTGTGTCCCCTCCACCATGCGGTTCAAGGGCATTAATTTGTGATTTGAATTCATCAGGATCTGTTGTTCTTATTAGTGGTCCAAAATCTTTGGGATTGTAAAAGGGTCAGTTATCAGATAATAAGATCATGTTTCCAGACTTTACACGCATAATTACTAGTTGTATGTAATCTTGAGTTCAGATGTCTGTCATTTCTTCAGAGGTACCAATATTTTCTCTGTGAAATTAAGAAACAAGTAATAAAAATGTCTCTAACCAGGATCATTGAATGTCAAAAGTGACTCGTCGTACTTCATCAATGTCATCTCCCATGCTGCCTGTGGTATCAATCACATAGCACAGTACTTAAGTCTGAGAGAATCCCATCAATCTAAGAGAAAGCGACCCAATAAAGAGAAAAGAAATATTCCTAAGTTCATATAAAAATGTTGCATTTATATGTAAAGCCCCAAATTAATATAATTCAAAGACATTACATTATTGTGTCCTACAATCTGTTTTTCAATTTAGTAAGTAACATTTAAGGGGAGTTCACACATACGTTCTTTTGTCCTATATGTGATACCTTTTAATTGTTGGTGCATGCATGTACACATACAGATTGGCATCTTTGGCCCCATTTACATTTGGCATTAATATTACTTATTGTAACCATTTATCAGTATTCAGAGCTTGAAGAGAAAAATATTAGGGGACCCCCTTATTTGCATATTGACAATGTACGCTATATACTATGACGATTCATCATGTTAATAAGTATAATAATACATCTTGTATTATGATATAGAAAACAATTCCCAGCCTGGAATATATAGACTGCATTGTCAATATTGGAATCATGTCCAGGCCAGTTTTCAAGATTCTTATAGTCAACACTGTCAAATGAGTTCCACAAAATGAGGAATTTATTGTACTATATTGGACTAAAATGTTAATATTTAGTAGCACCTCCAGGAAATTTTTCGTGGGACAGAGATCAGATCAGTTATCTAGATACAGAAGCTATATGCTTATATGTGGACAAATGTAAATGTGCTGTGTTCTGTTTGAGTGATGATCTGATTTGCTTCATCAGATCACAGTGATACCATGTTAATGAAAACAGGGACTTTGTCGGTCAGCACCGTGAGCGCTGCATTGTTAAGTTGCCGTGTCAAGTTAAATGCTAATGCTGAACAAATGAGCATGTTGTGTGAACTGCTGCCCAGTCATACTGGAAGCTTGAATTGCTCCAATGGTCCTTCTTATCTCGGTTAGTCAGCTAGGTAATTACAACACAGTGAATATACAATAATATGTATGTATATATGTATATATAATGTGTATGTGTATATACAGTGCTCAGCGTAAATGAGTACACCCCCTTTGAAAAGTAACATTTTAAACAATATCTCAATGAACACAAAAACAATTTCCAAAATGTTGACAAGACTAAGTTTAATATAACATCTGTTTAACTTATAACATGAAAGTAAGGTTAATAATATAACTTGGAGAACAAAATTTTCAGTTTTACTCAAATTAGGGTGATGCAAAAATGAGTACACCCCACTGAAAGTCTCTGGAGCAAAGCTAAATTTTAGACTACAAATGTCTAATTTAACAAGAATTCAACCACAGGTGAGTCTAATTATTCATTACACAGGTGTCCAGCAGACAGGTGACTATAAAAGGGTGTTAAAACCCCTTCCCATTTCATGCTGTCAGCAATGGCACCACATGGAAGAGAAATGTCACAAGACCTGAGAAAGAAAATCATTTCTTTACACTAGAAAGGTGAAGGCTACAAGAAGATCAGCAAAGCTTTACTTATCAGTCAGAATACTGTAGCAAAAGTGGTACAAATAATTAAAAAAGATGGAACTGCAACTATCTCACAGAGATGTCCAGGTCGTCCACGGAAGTTAACAGCTCGACAGGAGCGTCTTCTGATGAGAAGCACTGAAGTAAATCGGATTGCAAGTTCACTGCAGTTATCTAAAGAAGTAGAAAGCCAAACTGGGGTGACTATTTCCCGTGACACAATACGGCGTACACTGCAGAGGAATGGCATGCATGGGTACAGTCCACGAAAGAAGCCTCTCCTAAAGCCCAGGCACAAAAAAGCCCGCCTAGAGACAAAGATGGAGACTACTGGGACTCTATACTCTGGAGTGATGAGACCAAGATAAATGTTTTTGGAACTGATGGCTTTAAAACTGTATGGCGTTGCAAAGGTGAGGAATACAAAGAAAAATGCATGGTGCCTACAGTGAAACATGGTGGTGGCAGTGTCCTCCTGTGGGGCTGCATGAGAGCTGCTGGTGTCGGGGAGCTGCATTTCATTGATGGCATCATGAATTCACAGATGTACTGCTCTATACTGAAAGAGAAGATGCTACCATCACTCCGTGCCCTTGGTCGTTGTGCACTTTTCCAACATGACAATGATCCTAAACGCACATCTAAGACCACTGTTGGATTTCTGAAGAAGAACAGGGTGAAAGTGATTCAGTGGCTCCTGATCTGAACCCAATCGAACACCTATGGGGAATTCTGAAGAGAAAAGTTGAGCATCACTCTCCATCCAGCATCCAGTCTCTAAAAGAGGTCATTCTTGAAGAATGGAAAAAGATAGATGTTGCAAAATGTCGCCAACTTGTTCATCATGTCTAGAAGACTTGGTGCTGTCATTAAAAATCATGGAGGCCATACAAAGTACTGGATGTAGTAGTTTTTGTTGTGGGGTGTACTCATTTTTGCATCACCCTAATTTGAGTAAAACTGAAAAATGTGTAATCTAAGTTATATTATTAACCTTACTTTCATGTTATAAGTTAAACAGTTGTTATATTAAACTTAGTCTTGTCAACATTTTGGAAATTATTTTTGTGTTCATTGAGATATTGTTTAAAATGTGTACTCATTTACGCTGAGCACTGTGTGTGTATATATATATATATATATATATAAAATGTGTGTGTGTGTGTATGTATATATGTATGTATATATAACTGTAAATAACTGAGCAGTGAGTTGTGAGGCTCAGTACAATAGTCCAGATGAACAGATGAACTTATATTTGTGAAACTATCATAGTTAATGAAGCTCAAGTGCCACCTACAGGCCTATTATGTGAAGTGTAGGCTGGCGAAATGGTGACGTGAAAGGACTTTATTGTATTACCATTTTTGATAATTATGATAATTATGCAGCATTATAAAAAAGATTATAAAACAGTCTCTTATGCTCATCAAGCCTGCCTTTCAGCATCATTACTCCAGTCTTCAGTGTCACATGGTCCTTCAGAAATCATTCTAATATGCTGATTTATTATCAATGTTGGAAACAGTAGTGCTGCTTTATAGTTTTTTATAACCTGCTGTGATACTTTTTTTCAGGATTCTTTGATGAATAAAAAGTTAAAAAGAACAGCATTTATTCAAAATAGAAATCTTTTCTAACAGTATAAATCTTTACTATCACTTTTTATCTTTTTAACACATCCTTGGTGAATAAAAGTATTAATTTCTTTCAAAAAAAAAAAAAAAAAAAAAAAAAAAGAAAGAAAAGAAAAAAATACTGATCTCAAACTTTTGAATGGTAGTGTATGTTGTTACAAAAGATTTATATTTTATATTTATATATATATATGTATGTATATATATTTTTTTTTTCTTTTTTTTTTGTTTTACATTTGAGCCCCTGCCCCTGATGAACTCACTGCACGTCCCTGTGTAGGGGGCCCTTTAGATTCTAGCAAACTAGCTTATAGATAACAGTAAGGCTAACATATTCATACTAGCATTAGTATGCCACTGGAGGACTTTTATTTTGACCATGCATGTATGATTGTTGTCAGCTTCACAAAGAAATGCAAGTGTCCATGCTGCTGATTAGAATGTTCAGCAGAGTACTGACACGTACGTAAGGTAACGTAATCATAAGTATAATTTGTGTTTGGCTTGTTATAGTCAATTTTTTTCATTGCTTTGTCCACCTTTAGTGCAGAGAGAATGATAATTGCAGACGTTAAATAGACAGTGAAGAGATTAATCTCATTCATGCATTCATCAAGTCATTCGTTCGTTCATTCATTCATTTCTTCATTCTTTATTTCAGTTAGCCAACTCAATAAGCAGAATCTTGTATATAGACAGGTGTAACATTATAGTCATATTTTAGGGGCATATATATATTCCTGTAAATGCATTACTATAAGACAGAAATGTCAGCTTTTAGTTTATGAGCTTCTTAGGCTGCAATCACTGTCAACAGTCTAAACACTTTAGTGAAAACCTCTTGTTTTTTTGGTGATTTTCAGGTGCATTTGAATGATTGTCATTCTCAGACCGGCTTGGTCAGGTCAAAAGAAAGATGGGTCGGCGAAGGAAGAGGGTTACAGCAAGGTGATGGGGTACCTAGCGCCAAGAAAGGAGGAAAAAGCACCTGCTCCACCACGCAAGGAGAAGAAAAAGAAAACTGACATTGTTGGAAGGTGTTTATTAATATATCCAGCCCGGTTTGTGTATCTTCAGCCTCATCTGGTTTCTTCTACGCCCTTTATATGCGATCATCCTTGGCCAGGAGGGTTGTGACTTTGCACCCTTCTCCACGAGTCTTGGATGCCCTAATAGCCTCACTGGTCCTGCTGTGTCTCTGAAAGATATTGGGGTTCCTATCGGCCCCAGAGTGTACTTCGGAATGAAAAAGCAAGAAGTCCTAGATCTGTTGTGACAGGTGGGGTGCTTCAGATTCCACACTTTGTCTTTAAGCACCATTTGCTTTCTTTCTGATTTTTCCGTGTCTTCTTTTGTGATGTTGTGAGGTTATTACAACCCTGCCTTTTCTATTGATTTATTAGGCTTAATGTGGATGCGTCAGTTCACTGATATGGAGGGAAATCTAAGGCACACTTGTGAGCAAGGCGACCATTTGCAGGGCTAATGGATGGCTAATGCATGATGGAGTCTCTTTTGGAGTCCAGGAGATTCATGACCGTGATTTCACACTGACCATAGGAGTTTGTGAAGCGTATGGGTGGAGATTATGGTGGAGACTGGACTTGGAGGATTACTGCAAAACAACATGTAAGAACGAGTAATGCTTTTACAGTTTGTGCTTAAAAGCCAGCATTATCTGATTTATTATAATAAAATAGTTAAATAT